>CAHIKZ030003434.1:92500-122500 GCA_903632075.3 Acanthosepion pharaonis
TCGTCTATGTGTCGTGTCCCTTCAGGAAGTTGATGATCATGTCGCTCCACAATTTCCTGTTCGTTGTTGCTCTTAATAATTTTTCTCTTTTGTTATCGCTCTCAAACTTTATTCCGCCATCTATTTACCGAAACTCGTCAGGGAGGTTATGTGTTTTATTTCCTCTGCTCCTCTTGCCTTCAATCTGTCCTGTGAGTATCAAATTTTCCAAGCCCACTTTCCTCATCATGTGCCCTTAAAATTTCAACTGCCTCTTTCTGGTGTTAAGCATAAGTGTCCTTTTTGTTTCCACTTTTTCCTTTAGACTTCCTAATTAGTCACATGTTCAGTCCAAGGTATTCTCTTCCGTAGAACTCTATTTCCGCTACCTCAAAACAAACGTCATATTTAATTAAAGTGATAATGCTTGCGATAGGGTGATGAGGAGTTGATTGATAATAAGGATAATTAAGGGAGTGATGGTTTCTTTGTCTGCCTTAAAAACTATCCCAAATGCGTGTCTTATGCTGTTAAAATTGTTCCAACCAATAATGAATGTCTCAGATGTATGACGATAAACTACATCCGACAGCAAGGCCTTTTGTTCGGGAGGTTTTGAGGAACGTGGAACCGCCTCTCAACCGCTGTTGTTCCTAGGTCCACCCTGGCCTAGGGTGATAGTACCTGTTAGGGTACCAGCTACGAGTAAATAGTAAACCCAGAAACTGGGGTCAAATCACAATGATTGTACAAAAAATTTTATACTAAAATTACCATTTTCATAATTAAAAAAAATGACTAGAAATACATTTTTTGCAAATAAACAAAAATATTACTAGCAATAAATTTTTGATAAAAGAAATTACTAATATTCCCTCAAATTTAGATTCCGGCATTAAATGACCCATAAGGAGTTGATATGCCGCTAAACAAACAAATCAGAATATGTGTCCGATAAATGTTAAATGTATCTTTCTGATTTTAAATATAAGTGTCCTTTTTGTTTCCACTTTTTTCTTTAGACTTCCTAATTAATCACATGTTCCGTCCAAGGTATTCTCTTCTGTAGAACATCAAAACGAAAATCATATTTAATTAAACATTAAATGTCTTATTTAACGATTGATAATGCTTGCGATATGGTGATGAGGAATTGATTGATAATTAGGATGATAAGAGAGTAATGGTTTTCGGTGAAATAAAATTATTTATATAAATAAAGTGGCGTTGGTTGTTGATCATCTCACAACGAATATAGAAACATATTAGGATAGATAATAAGGAGACGCGAGAAGGTGGGGGGGTTTAGTTGAGATGATAATAATGGGACGGAGATTGTATAAAAACAGAAGCTGATAGTTACATAAGAAGATGGTAGTGTGGATGAGGAGCCAGTGGGTGCCGGGGTAAAATTTGAATCAATAATGAAAATGATCATGTTGCTGGTGCTAATGATGGTTTGGAATATATATAGGAGGTTTCAACTATCTCTTTCTGGTGTTAAATATAAAGACCAGTCAGTTTCCATATTCTCTAAGTTTTTCATCATTGCTCACATGATCGTTCCATTTCTCATTATATTCTTATTAACTTAAAATCTCTTTGGTTCTAACACTAAATTCCTGTTTTCTTCATATCTCTGATAAATTTCCAATTCTCCAATTTTCTTTTCTATTTTTTTGTTTAATTCTTGATTTCTCCTCTCCTCCCCACTTCTATCTCTGTGTGTGTGTGTATATATATATATGTATGTGTGTGTGTGTCTTCAACACCATCAATATATATATATATATATATATATATATATATATATATATATATATATATATATATGTGTGTGTGTGTGTGTGTGTGTGTGTGTGTGTGTGTTTCAACATCAGGGACACATTCATCTTTCTCTCCTATAATATATATATAAATATTACCCTTCGTTTCACTTTGCTTTATTATCTCCTCTTCGTTCTTTCTATCGAGCAATTTATCAGTGTCTGAACCCATCCAGCCATCCACATTTCCTGATTTTTTTCAGAATCAGCCTCGAGCAAACAATTGACTCTTTTCACACGCAAACTGCTCCTCTGCTTCAACAAGTGTCATGTTTTTTTTTTTAAGATAAACAGGCCCCAGGCAAATACGACAGCGATTCAATGAATGACAATACGTATAAGAACCCTTCCAGAATTCCTTTTCTGCAATGTCCAATGACCAATGACGTTCGTCCATCGCGATTTGGTGGAGTTGACGAATTTCTGCTGGAATGATGCGATTTTATTTCGAAGAAATTTTTTTTTACAGTTTTATTTTTTCTATTTTTCCCCTCCCCGTCTCTCTCTCTCTCTCTCTCTCTCGCTTTCTCTCTCTCTTTCTCTCTCTCTTTATTTCTTTCTCTCTCTCTCTTTCTCTGTCACTCTCTATGTCACTTTTAGCAAACCATATACATTCCCTTCGTATTCCATCGATTTGAAGTTCCTCTGAACATCTTCCTTTCTTCGAACCACTTCCCTGTTGAACCGACTCCCAAGAGGATGTTTCCCGATTACTATAAAATTAACGTTATGTTCAATGAAGGGTTAACCGTTATGTATAAACCCTCTCATAGATCTATAAAAATGCCTCTTAAATTATATCCAATTAACGAAAAGTAGCCCTTGGACCTTTTACATATATTACATATATACAGTTATAAAAAATATATACACACACACACACACATACATATATATATATATATATATATATATATATATATATATATATATATATATATATACGGTATAAAAACACATATAGTGTAACAGTATAATTATCCAGCCCACAAAATGTTTAATATCTAAAAGAATACTAAAATAATTGAGTTTTTTCCAGGTTTTCAGATAAGACGTTTAGCCATCTTGATACCATTTTTTGTAAGAATCTCTGAAAAAGTTATTCAGCTAAAAAAGAACAGGGTAAAATCGTTTTGTGTTAGCCGCACTATGGCTTCGCAACTGAGCAACGGTGAGAGGAAAAAGATCATTCCAGCCTTCAGTAATAGTACAGACATTCATACTTTGGCTTCCGTCTTCAAAGTTCATTCAAGAACCATCCAGAGAATGGTGAATAAGTTTTTAGAAAAAAAGGAAAAGAAAAGAGGAAAACTGGATCAGGGGTTCACAACATGAAGAGGGATCATTATTTTAACTTAAAGCTAAAGATTCAATTCAATCCATAAGACGTTTGGAATATGAAAGAATTGTTTCAGCTATGACAGTCCAAAGAGCAATGAAAAATGGCTTGAAAATGAAATTGTGCGTAAAACTTGTGAGGCTTAGAGGGTTAGAGAGGGCGAAGATCATCTTGAATAAGTATGAAAATGATCCTGGAATAATATGTATATATTTTAACTTTATTTCAATTCTTCATGGCCTTCCGATCTTTACCTATGATTAGTTAATGGTGAACATGTCATTTTCGTTTATGGTCTAATTCATTACGATTCTTCTATTAACCTTGGAGAGTAATTATACATTCTTATTGTTCAGAGTCTAATAGTGTTATAAAAGCCTTGGTGAATTTCAGTAAGATATCTTTAATCATTTCTAAGATACAATGGTTCAAAGGTTAATCTAAAAATGGACAACTTTGCTGTTACAGCCGATATATATATATATATATATATATATATATATATATATATATATATGTGTGTGTGTGTGTGTGTGTGTGTGTGTGTGTGTGTGTGTGTGTGTGTGTGTGTGAAAATTTCTCCGATTTAACCAGGTAGAGAAACAATATTTAAAAATTAAAATTGACAATAGGAAAACTGGTAATTGCTGACGCGTTTCGTCCAATGTAGACTTTATCAAGCAAAATACGAAAATTTGTGATGAGTATGATGCGTGTAAGTGTGTATCATTATTGGTGTGTGGGCCTGTGTATAACTGTATTGAGCAAGTCTGTTGTCTTTTGGGTAGGTTTGATTTTTTAAGGGTTATATATTAATACTATCTATATTGTTAAATTTATGGTTTAGCCCGGCTGGATAGTGTGTTTTTAAACGTTGTATCCAATTATTTTCATGGAACTCTAAAATTTTCTAATGTTTATCTGCTCATATAAAGACTTATATATATATATATATATATATATATATATATATATATATATATATATATATATATATATATATATATATAGTAGCCATAATATAAGGAAGGGAAACAACAGACATAAATATGTGTATTACTTAAAAAGTAATGCATGATTAGCAATTAAATTTTTACCGAATAAAGATTAGGGTGTCATGCATAAATATTATACAAAGTTACAAAAATTTACATAATAGTTTTTTTAAATAAAGATTAAATGGAACAAATGACGCCCTGAAGTGTTTACTGCCAATATTCTATAATGATGATCATCACATATCCGCTTGTAGCGGCAAATCTAGAGTTGCTCATTAGAGAAGCTGACTGCATCTCGATAAAATTATGGTTCATTTCCTCTCGTGTTCTTGAAGATTGCCAGTGACAGACTGGTTCTTGCCAAGTGCCGCGTGGACACGTGGAATCCAACCGAACAATGCCGATTATATACATTTTTGCTACATCATGGCGATTGATTTGCATAGCTGTGTGTTCTTTGTCAACATATACTTTTGTGTTTTAGGAGAGCGTCCGTCAGAAAAATAGAAACAATCTGAGCAAACTTTAAAAGCAACGACGACGTCAGATCTATCTTTCGCATCCGCGGTGCCTGAAGAGATTTTTCTCGAGATCTTCGGATCCAGCGCGGCTGACGATATATCTTGTTAGATCTATTCCAGTGCTATCCAGCCCAGCAGACGAAGTCGCGAGTCACATCTTCATATCTGGGGGAGCCCGAGGAGGACTTTTGTTAAACATGTTTTTGTTTTTTTTTTCTTTTTTCATCTGGAGTAGATGACGATTTATCTCGTCAGATGTATTTTCATACCCAGTGCGGCAGATGAGATATCTTGAGGGACATGTCTTCGAATTTGGAGCATCATTTTTAGGAAAATCTACGAAAAAGTGGAAATAGTTTGGTGCGGTTCGTCCTTTAGAACTTCATCATCCTAAGGTGATGTTTACTTTGATGCAACTATATATACGCACGAAGAGGGAACTCTGAAAGTTTTTAAATTAATTTAAAAAAAGATGTTTCGTGTATATGGTTTCGTCGATTTTATTTAGTTTCTTTTTGCTTATGCCTATCCATGCATCACTTTTGTTATTAAATATCCGATATTTTGATAATAGATCTTCCAATAAAGGTGAAATGTTATAAGAAACTGAATGTAAATATGCTATGGTTGATCTAGCAATTAAAGCACTTTCTATACATGTTTATCTTAGTAAATTATTTTGCTTTTTTAATTAGATTAGCATTTTTTTAAATCGAAATTAAGGTCAGATTTATTACGGTGAGTAACTACTGCATTGAGTATGTTGTAAAAGATCCGTTTTGTGTTCATATAAACTTTTACGTAAATTTCTTGAGGTTTCTCCTATGTAATCTTTGTAGCAATTAGTACGGGTGATAGTGGAAATTCCTCCATCAAGTTTTAGCTTATTATTTTGTTTTGTATTAAGTCCATTATTTTTTTTTATTCAAAGTGGGGTAACGTAAAATTTCCGGAAATGAAACAGGTAACGAAACATCTCGCGAGACGTGTCTTTCCTGTTCGGTATGTCTAACGAGATAGATCGTCAGACATATTTTCATTATCTACTGCGGCAGACGAGATGACTCGTGATACAAGTCTTCGTATTTGGAGCGACTAACAATGTGGCTCGTGCACACTTTTGAGTGCTGCATTAAATGAATGAACATTTCCTAAGAAATTTTCTTTCCGGAGCAGATGAAACATTTCACCGTTAAGTTACCCCATTTGAATTTTCCAAGAAATAGCTATACTGAGATTTTTATCTGACTAGGCAAACTCTGTTTCGAAATATTTTTACAGGGTGTAGCGGAAATACCTCTTATATCTTAAAGATTGGCAAAAAGACCAAGGTAACTTCTATTAAATGATTTATTTTAGCGTTCTATAAACAAATGGCTATAGGTTTTATTCATTTGGTTTTTGAAATGACGTCCTTCAAATTGTGGCCACTATTTGGCATACACTGTTATAGACGATTTCTAAAGTTTTGTATTCACATGGGAATTCGAGCGCTTCGTGGTCTTCCAATTTGCTTTTTTTTAAGTGCTGAATGTGTGGCTCTAAAGTGTTCAACTCATAGCGGTATCGATTCTCTACCGAAAAAAACATCATTCCGATGTAACGTGAAATGCGCACAAAAATCTTTCTATGCTGTAATGCTACACCAGTCTTAAAAAAACGTTTTAACAGCAAAATCACAGCGTACACCGATCCAAGCTTTGATGGTATCTAAATAAATATTTTAACACATTAGCTAGATGAAGACACTATTGTCACTTCTCTAAGTTTACTAACACCACACAGGTTAAATTCCATCACCACCGATCAGACCCCTAACTACAACCGGTCATGACGAAAGGGTGTCCACTCGAAGAGACACTATACCTTAAGAGGATATTTGGGCCTCAAATTCACACCCGACCTCAAGTGGAATTCCTATATACGATCCATCGCTAAAGATGCAGTTAAAACGTTCGGCTCCCTGACTCCTAGTGCTATCCTCTATATTTATAAGTCAGATCAGGCCCAAAATGGAGTACTGTTGCCATATTACGGCAGGAGCTGCCCTGGCCTTGCTTTCCAGTCTTGATAGAGTTTAAAAGCATCCCCGAATCCTTGTTGGAGAAGAATTATATTCCACACTCCAGGAATTCGCTCATAGGCAGGGTGTGATGAGCCACTCAGTGCTATCTCGATACTACTATACTAATGTGCTCTATAAGGTCTGACCTTCATGGCTAGGACCCGCCATGCCACTAACAAATTTATAACCCACCCTCATTCCTTCTCTATTCCATCCTCGAATACTCAAATAGCTTCTTCCCGTGAATCACTGCCCTACGGAACAGACTCCCAAGAGGATGTTTCCTCGATCACTAAAATCTTAACCTGTTCATGTCTAGAGTTAACCGTTATCTTCCTCTTGTATCCATGACTTGAGAGGATATTGGGGCCGCAAATTCACACCCGACCTCAAGTGGAATTCCTATATACGATCCATCGCTAAAGATGCAGTTAAAACGATAGGCTCTCTGACACCTAGTGCTATCCTCGATATTTATAAGTCATATCAGGCCAAAAATGGAGTATTGTTGCCATATTTAAGCAGGAGCTGCCTTGATCTTGCTTTCTAGTCTTGAGTTCAAAAGCCTCTCTGAGTCCTTGTTGGAGAATAATTATTTTCCACACTCCAAGAATTCGCTCATAGGCAGGGTGTGATGAGCCACTCACTGCTCTCTCGCTACTACTATACTAAAGTGCTCTATAAGGTCTGACCTTCATGGCTAGGACCCGCCATGCCACTTAGAAAGTAACAACCCACCCTCATTTCCTCTTTATTCCATCGGAATAGCTTCTTCCCGTGAACCACTGCCCGACGGAACAGACTCCCAAGAGGATATTTCCTCGATCACTACAATTTTAACCTGTTCATGTCTAAAGTTAAAAGTTATCTTCCTCTCCTATCCGTATAAATTACTCCTTAAGGTAACCCTCTACTACGAGTGGCTCCCGGACTCATGCAGTGAACCTTACTGTAAAAAAAAATGTCGGTTATTTTGCCGCACCCTGCACAAGATTTTTGCTTCTCCTCCCCTAATTCTGTTTCTGACAATATTAAATAAATCACTTCCCTATATTGAAAAGCAGTAGCGTCCGTGAAGACGTGCACATGATAATATTATCTTGCATTTTATTATTAATATATGCAGCATTATTAACCGTTTATCGTTTTTTAATCATTTCGCTCCAAGCAAGGGAACAAAGCCACTAAGACGCAAAGGGGTTACTGAGTGTTACAGATTATGAGAAAAACAAACTACTATTAAAGAGAGTGGACAATAAAAGAACATGAATTAAGAAGAAATAAGACTGAAATTTCTAGGGCACATACTAAAGGAAGAGAGAGAAACAAAATAAAACGGTGATTAATGAGCTTGTTTAAATGGTTGTCGAAAAAATGTTACTAGGAGAGATACCAAAAAGTATTAATATTAATACAATAATACACATTTCTAGGATACATAATGAGGAAAGAGAGCTTGGAGATCGTAACACTCACAGTATATGCTAACTAGACGTATTAGATTGCGGTTCTGTAGCCACCACCCCAAGTCAGGAAAGGCCTTTCGAGAGTTGGTTGTTACACGTCAAAGAAAATGGATGTGAGAGATTTTCGTGTGCGGAAGCAGCCCCCGAATAGAGGGGTTAGCAAAACCAACTTGATAGACGATAAATCCCTCGAGGTGGTTAATAAAATAATAGTTAAGTTACAAGTTCTCTTTGTTGATGATTTTCCTCTCTGAAGCCAAAGAACATTTCGCGACAAAGACCAAGAGAAGAAGAGGATTGAACTAAAACGACTAGCAATCACTGACCAAGCGAGATAAGAACAACCAACACCCTTTTCAAACAAAATACAAAATATATATACTTATAGAGAAAATCTATTACTTATATAGAAAAGGCTATTACCACTGACGATTTCCCTTATCTTCTATGAAGCAGTCCAACATGTCGCCCCAGAAAAAAATTCTTGCGTGATGGGATCAGCTCACAAGAAATCATCGAATGAAAGCTGTGTCAATGATACTCGCTCGGATTAAAGATCTCTTGGGCAATTCTCAAATAGAAAGCGAGTCGAACGTATCGATTTGATTGCTTAATGGCATAATAACATATTATGGGTCATTATTGCCGAAATTTAATTTTCGTGGGAGCATTGAAATAATAGAGATATGATATATGCTATTAGGCTTTCACAATTGAATACATGGTAGATGATACTCAGCTTTTTTTTGCATATCGACGTACAAAAACGGTAGGAACTTGATATAATAGGTAATGACGCAGAGAAATCTAGTTGTGGTGGCTGATACTTTAATATCCGACTAACGGTCGTCCGACATCGACTGACTGACCCAACAATATTTAGTCACCCCCCCACGAGGGCATCATGTGGCACAAAGCCGGTTTAACGTGGGATCTCCGAGCCCGTGGGCTCTGCCAAAAATATGCCCATTGAACCCGTATAAACGGGTTCAGGGTCGGTTTTATCTCCCGAAAGAGAATCCGCCCTTCGGCGTAGCCTCTTTCGGGTTCCTCCCTGCCCGAAGGCAGAGAGTTCAACCGATCAGCCGGTCGACCAAAATCGAATGACTGACCAACCCTCTAAGCGACTGCTACTACTACTCCTACTTATTATGGGTGGAAGAGTCTATTAACTATATAATAGGTGTGTTCCAGTATAACATTATGGGAGGATGGAATCGTGAATTCCCCTAAACGATGACGAAAGATGCTAAAACAAACGACTCCTTTTAAAAAAATTTGTGTACAAATATATATTGTCACTGAAGTTCACTTTTAAGTTTTTTTTTTTTTTTTACCCGACACTATATAATCTTCCCCAATCTCGTGTTCATTAATTTTGCTAATTTTACACTAGCCTCTTTCTCTAGCTTTTATATCTTCCTAGTTATCTTCTTTATTTTATTTTAACCCAAAGTAAGGCGATAAAGCCACTAACATGCAACCCGTTACGAAGTGTGAAGGAAAATGAGAAAGAAAAATTTTTTTGTTTAGAAAAGACAATAAAAGAATAGGATTCAGAAGATTCATTTTAATTTTAGATCATAGTTGACAAGAAAGCAAGAAGCAAGAACAGAGTTCTACAGATGAGAAGAAAATATCAACATAGAACAATTAGCAATTACAGCAGTAAAATGATGAGAAAACCTAATTGCAATCAAGTACTGCGCTTACATTCCTGAAGTCGAGGGTACCAAAAGTGGAAATATCATCAGAATAATTGTCATGAAAAAAATATTTAGAGAAAAGGCACAGGAAGCTACGTTACGGTAGAGGGAAAATGTTTGAAACCAAGATGTCAGGTCAAGAATTCTATGAATTCTGTTAAGAATCTCTAGACATATAGCATAGCAACAGACCAGATATGGCAGCAATGTTCAATGTACGGACGAATGGTAAATTGTAGAGCTGCAAAATAGATTCTGTCAAGAAAATTATTTAGCACATTCAGTAAACCAACTTTTCCTAGCAGTAGACTTTACTTGAACATTGTTTTCGATTTTCAATCTGTTTTAAAACGGTCCAACTACTTCTTCTTATATCTGCTGTTCACTTCAGGGCGATTGCGATTATGGTTCCACAATTTCCTAAAATGTCATCTTGCTTAATTTATTTATTCCATCTACCAACAGTTTTACAAACTCAAGTAAAAATGTTTTTTTTTCTTTGTCCCTCTGTTTTGTTTTTTATTGAGGATTCAAATTTTCTAAGCTTTTCTTTCTCAATTTGGGACCTAAAAATTTCAAACTATATCAGGTTTTTGGACTGAATGTAATTGTCTTTTTGTTTCCATTTTTCAATAAAACTTTGTCGTTGCTCACTTGTTCAGTCTATGTTATTCTCAGCATCCTTCTTAGTTATTTCTGTTGCCTCAAATCACTTCTTCGATGAAATTGATTTTCAAGTATTTACTGTCATATAGGAGTAATGATATAACGGTATTCCTTTCTTTTTAAATAACGAAATTTTCGTCTTTTTAATATTTTGAATAGCTTTTGGCGGGAAACAAATCGCTATTCAAATTCCATTTGTCTGCTACGTTTTTCCGTCCTCTGTTAAAACAATTCCGAGATATTTAATTTTTTTATACAATTTGTAATTCTCATGCTGCACTCTTTTTTTTTAGCTGGCAATTGAATAAATTCTGTGTTCTTATAATGAGAATGTTTAATCCTTTCTTCTTGTTTTATTTCATGTGATGAAAAAATTATATATAAAGAATTGTTTGACAGGACTTCTAATTCTCTAAGGAAATCTAGACTCTTTTTTAAAAAGGTTAAATGTGTTTCGTAACTATAGTTCACAGTGACTATTGTCTATCTTTTTTTCTCGACAGAATATTTATATATATACATTCCGGCCTTCTTCCGTTCATCCATGAATTGAATATATTTGTCACATCTTACTGTCTGGTTCTTCTATGCTATGTATTGAGAGTTATCTTGTTGATAAATCTTAAAGAATAATAATCTGCAGTGTTATCGGTCCTGACCTGGCATCTCGACTAAAGGCGTTAGTTAGATTTCCCCAAGAGCTGAGTAAAATAACTTCCCTGTGCCTTTTCTATAAATGAACTATCAAGTAATTTTTTTGATAACTTTCATCCATTAGACATGACTTTATGGATTTCGAACAGTATTCCTCGGTGAGCGAAATAAAATCACATCATTCCAACCAGTGAAAGGCCGGAGCCTATAACGGTCGAACCGTTAAGTTCTATGGTAACAAGTTTGAGGACAACAGTCCGAATCTTGTAAAATTCTCTTTCCACTTCTTCTTCAGAAATAAATTTGATTCTAAAAATTTAAATTTTGTTTTGTTTTTCTTCGGCATATTAAACCTTTTTTGGGTTATTTAATGCCGACTTATTTAGTTTGCTTTTAATATATTTTTTTTAAATTTATTGCATAATATATATATCTTAGTGGCTTTATTACCTTGTTAATATTTTTTTCTTCAAAATTTACTTATTCAATTTATTTTATTTTTTATTTTTTTATAAAACCTTTTTTTCCAAATATAGTGTTTCGTCTTAAGTTTTAAAATGTAAACTATTGCCCATAGATAGGACCCTAACAGGTGCTATAAAGGTCCGTGGACCTGGGAACACGGTTGTTTTACAAGGTGTTTCAGCTCCTCAAAACCTCCTGATCAGTATCCTTTTGTTGGACGTAGTTCATTTCTTATCCAGGACGCGGACAAAGTTTATCGTCTTACCCAGATCGCGGAATTCAAGTTTATCGTCTTGGGGTGACGCAGGTTGAATGGATCTGACAATAATATCTAATTTAACTGAAAGTGATCTCTGAGTTCTAAGAATTAAATTATTTCTAGGTTTTTCGTATGCTTCTTATATTCATATATGTTTGCTCACAAAATTTGAAAATGGTTTATGACTTTAAACGCATTTCTCCATAGATATAAATTCTTGACACTGAATTGTAGTTAAAAAGAACATTTTCACAGTCTAATAATAATTTTCTTTCGATTATATAAAATTATTATGTAGCCTCTTCTTTCCTTAATTGACGGTATGTACTGAAATACAAGGAACCGTCGATTTTGTGAAACAGCCAAACCTAATGCAGAAACATGTTTTTTTATCATCCCGGAAACCGGGAAACGTTTTCCAGAAGGTATAGCCGACTAATAGGACACATACCGTGGGCTAATGACAATAAAATGGATGAGACGGCAGCTGGATTCAGAAAACTGTGAGTTCAATATATTTAGTGAGTCTTTGCAGACCTCCGTGGAATTCGATACAATCGACTTGGCTTTTTCCGCAGCATCGACCGGATAATCAGGAAAGGTCGTCATTATTCATTGATACTTTTCGGACAAGATCCCTGACCTTTTTTTTTTAACGTAGTGTTTCAGCTGGCATAATTGCTGATCTTCCTCAGGTGTACTTCGCATTTGGCAATTTTCAATAGCATTGATCAGTCCACTGTCTCTGTGGAGAATAGCGAGAAAATCATAAATAAGGTGAGATTAACCGTTTCCACGCAGGAAACATTTGACATCCATTGACCGAACAGTTAGTATTTGTCGGTTGAAATGGCGAAAATCTTGAGGATCAATTTTCCGAATAAATTTAAATCTCAAATCCATTAGGTTTTTCATTTAGAACACCTGAGGAGAGTCTCCATCCTAAACTTTACTTTATGTAGTGTCTAATGTCAACATTTTGATTATATCATTTTTTCATCTCTTCAAGTTTATATGCTCCACGGTATTGTTATATATATATGGTTGCATTTCAGTGATGTGTTTTTAGTTATTTGGTTAATCTCTTTGGTGGTGGTTTTGTAACGTCATATATAGCGACTGATAAAGGATTATCTTCCTTAAGACATAATCAAATAATTTGCTTTAAGTCATCTTTAATTATTGATAAAGGGATAATGTTTGCATATAGTAGATAGTTTAGACATATATGAGCGATTTGGATGCCATGCATGACATTCACATCAAATTCTATGAAAAGGCTATTTAAAATATGTTTCGTGTTCAAATGTTTATTGATTGATTTTTTTAGTTAGCGGCATATCAACCTGTAAATATTTTGAACACAGTTGTATGGGAAAACTGCAAATAAAATTACCGTTGGTCATTTTTACATGCAGATAAAATATAATGCTAGTAGTTTTGCTTAAAATATATATATTGGTAATATTTACTATAAATATATATATATTGGTATATTTTTTTATAAAATGCGTTGCTGTTTTTGGGAGTTTTTTTCTTACTATGAAAATGTATTTTTATACTTTCATGATATTTTTTTTTTTTTTTTTTAGGCAAGGGGGGAGGTCAATATTTAACGATATATAAAAACCTAACAGTTGTTACCACTTCGGATCATGGTGGATCTCTGAAACAACATCAATAAAGAGGTGGGTTCTACGCTCCGCAAAACTGTTCCAATATCCCAATCAAAGGCCTAGTTTGGATTAATTCCCCGTCATACCGAGGAAAATTGATTTCACGAATATTTTAGTAGTGTAGCTTAGAAGTTGGATAAAAATATATATATTGCAATACATCCTGTTTTCCATTTGTATATTTCATGAAATTAAAATACTATTTTAAAATAATAAATATCTATAAAGTGTGTGTGTATGTGTGTGTGTGTGTGTGTGTGTGTGTGTGTGTGTGTGTGTGTGTGTGTGTGTGTAACGAATGCACGGCCGCAATTTTCGACGGATTTGCACTAAAATTTACATGCACATGCTCCAAGTTAGTGGGATGGATAAGACCGACTTTGCATTTCCCAACTGCCATCGATAGTGGAAATAATCGATTTTTTCATGCTTCTACGGCAGTTTTCATGTAGTTTGCGGCCATTTTCTACTGGCCAGAGTGAGAGCCAATAGCTGGCTGCCACGAATAGGCAGGAAGATTCTATTGGCCAGCGTGAGAGCCAACAGCTGACTGACACGAATGTTAACTAGCATGCAAAAAAAAAATCGATAGCTGCATTCGTCACAAGTGGGAAAAATTTAAATCTGCATGGCACTTTACTCCAATTGGCTCATTCGCTTGCTTAAACTCAACGTTGATTCTGATTCCGCAGAACTGGGTTGGGTGTGAAAAAGTATTTGCTGTTAACATTTCTTTTTCATTCGGTTTTTCCAGTTACGAGTCCTTTTTTAAAGCTGATCGTTTTGTGTTCATTTTGTTTAGTTCTTTTTTCGTAACAGATTTAATGTTTAGTATAGAGCTTAGAAAAAATTCGCAGTGTGAGATAGGCAAGAAGTAAGGCATGTAGCAACATCAGCACGGCAAAGGGCACTCCTTTAAAGGCAAGGAAGGGCAAAAATATTTTAAGTCAAGTGATAGCGATTGCTGTATGAGTCGTACGATTTTTGAATCAAGCACGGGCAACGCCGGGCCATGCTGCTAGTCATAATATAATTAATTCATATATATATAAAAATTACTATAATATGCATATAATTTGCTTGAATAATTTTCTAATGCTCTGGATGGAGCGGCTGGGGATAAAAAGACGATTTATAATTGGGGCATAGCCCATTGTGTTAGGGAAACCCGGATGAGTAATTTTTTGAAGAGTATGGTATCTATCGAGTCTAATTCCAATTCATTTGTCAACGACGCCCGTTGGTACACTGGGTATGAAGTTTGCGTCGTATATAGCGATCCGGATTTGATTGAACATAATGGATTTGCGCAACTGATGAGTCGTCTCAAATATAGGCCGAAACGGCTGGACAGTGCTTTCTGCATTATGTTGAGGATTCTTCAAAACTAAAATAGTTTGATTTATATATATATATATATATATATATATATATATATATATATATATATATATATTTTTTAATTTTATATTTAAATAAATATGTTATCAAAAATCACTAAAAAAATAGCCATTTTGTTTCAATATCAATTGATATGACACCAGAATATATTGAAACAAAATATATTCTATATTTGATTTTATTTAACATATTTATGAGCATTATAATGAATAATTAATTATATCTGCTCCATTCTGTATTGAGAACTTTTTTTTAAGAATAATATTTTTTGGAATTTATTCCGTTTACACTAATCCTATACTTGGATAAATATATGTATATTTAATTAATTAACTTATCGAGTCTAGAAGAAACCTCAACAGAATGCAGAAAGCACTGGACGGCCGTTTCGTTCTATATTTGGGACACATCAGCAGTGCGCATCCACACTCACACATCGACTACCGAGAATTGAAACGTTGACACTTAGGTTGTCAAGCAAACATCATACCAACTGTTCCAACGGGCCTCGGTGATGAAAAGATTGCAAATCAGACTCAATATAGCGCCGATCGCTCACACACTCTTACTGAGTTCTCTGTAACCATAGGACTCTGCCACCTTGGAGCCACGACTACTCTAACCAAGCCGCTCACTCTAGAGCATGAGAAGCCAGTTCATACAATGATATACACAGATAGTAATTATTAGGAGGATTTGATAATTATATTTTTAATTAATTCATCGAGTCTGATAGAATCCTCAACAGAATGCACTGGACGGCCGTTTCGTCCTATATTTGGGACTCATCAGCAGTGCGCATCCACTACCGAGAATTGAAACCTTGACAGTTAGTTCTAATGCTCTAGAGTGAGCGATTTGGTTCGAGTTGTCGTGGCTCCAGGGATCACAGTCCTATGGTTACAGAGAACTCAGCAGAGTTCCAACACGGAATTGTAAATTTTTTTATATTGAGTCTGATTTGCAATTTTTTTTCGTCGCCGAGGCTCATTAGAACAGTTGGTATCTGATGTTTGTTTGACAAATTCAACTTGAAATTTCAATTCTCGGTATGTGGATGCGCATTGCTGATGAGTCCCAGATTTTGAACGAAACAGCCGTCCACTCGATGAATTAATTAAAAATATAATTATCAAATCCTCCCAGTAATTACTATGTATATATATATATATGTGCGTGTATCCTACAGGCAAAACCTTTGTGATCACCCTGCATTTCTTTAAAAAAACAACTTAAAACGATATATATTTTAGTAACTACAATGTATTTGCTTTTATTTTGACAAAATTTAACACCGTTATGGAAAAAAGCATAAGAAGACGACATTGAAAGAATTTCAAAAAGCCTTGTGGTCAGACGAGGCCACATTTGATCTTTTTCTTAATAAAAGTAGAGAGAAGATACAGTGTTAAATATATATGTGTTTATGCTGGTATCTATGCATTTCGAGTCGAGGAAATACGTTAACCCTGGAGGGTAGTTGATCTAAGAGAAGGAAAACTTTGATATCAAACCTCCGATGCCTTGCGGTCATATCTAATCACGGGAAAGATTTCGGGAGTAAACCCTGAGGGCAAATTCGGTGCTGGAATCTCTAAGACATTCCGCGGAAATTCAAATTCCAAATTGGTGTCTTGCACGGGATAATTCATTTCATGGCTTGAGAAAGTCTTTAGCCTTGGGTGACAGTCTTTCTAGAACAATTATTTTCGACAAAAACAAATATTTTGCAGATTTTTTGCCTAACTTTTTTTGTATCATGTACCGAAAAAAACTATCATGACGTCCACTAATTGCACCAGACCCTGATTACCCAGTTTCTACTTCAAACCTTGTTTCTCATGAAGCGGATGACCAGTTACTTCTCAACTCTTTGGAATAGCCCGAGACTCTGGAGTGGACATTAGGGATCTGGGGACAGCAATTCAGGACCGAACATTGTGGAAAGGGAATGTCAATGGCGTTCCGACCCACCGAGGTCGAAATTGATGACGATATAAGAAGAAAACCAGAAGAAAGATTGAATTAAGAATGTGTGGTTCCAACAGTTAAGCATGGTGGTGGCTCTATTACGATGTGACTGTGTTTTGGTGGCAGGAGATTTGATTCTGATTAATGGAATCATGAAAAAAGGGTAATATCATTCGATTTTTCTAAGACATGTAATACCATCTGGTTTATAATTAGAAAAAAAATCACCTTTCGACAACAACTCAAATTACTCCTCCAAATTATGTCAAAATCAACTCTTGCCAAAAACATGGAACAAAATTTTGAAAATTATGCTTGACCGCCTCAATCCTCGGACTTCACCCACACTGAATTATTATGAGAGAAATTTGATAGAAGAGTTCGAAGAGAATACCCAAGGAGTAAGAGTGAGCTTTTTCAGTGCTTGAAGAATGCTTCGGAATATTTACTATTTTTTTTTTAATTGTTGGAAAGAATCCCAAGAATTTGTAAAGCAAAAATTAAGGCTGGTGGTGGTTTTATTGACGAAAAACAAAATCTGATTCTCTTGTATGATAATATTTTACAGATAAATGTTTATCTTTGTCAAAATAAAAATAAATACACTGTAGTTCCTGACATTTTATCTTTTACATTAAAAATACAAAAATACGTCATTTTAAAGGGAAATACAGTGAAGCCCCGAAATTTAGCCTTTATTTCTTTCTGCTATTATTTTTTTTATCTTTGAGCTACTTATATGATTCCATATCTTATAATTCTTTTTAATTCTTCTGTGTGATGAAATGGTCTGAGTGATATTTACAGTTTTCCAGAAAATTGAAGTTCTTCCAAATGACAGAAATTTGTAGAGATCGAAATGGTGGTACGAAAATGAAAAACGAGGTGATTGTAGCGGACGTTGTAGGACTTCCCAGACAGACTGTATCGATCAATACCATGTCTGCAATAGAGGATTGTGACGAAACCTGTTCGATTGACCTTTTCATCAACTGCCACCTCTCACCTGTCCAACATAGTGCAGTACTTGTCAGAATTCGACGTCTGATTTTGAGGATGAAGCTCGGAAAAGACAATGTTCTTCCAATTCCGCTGGATACGAAAATCACGTTCTTCGGGTGCAGACAGTTTCTGGGTTGTAAACGGTGACTCATTTCGTTTCTTTTTATTTTGTTTTTTTAAAAAAAATTTTTTTTCGCTGCACATTGTTGTAAACAATCCATATTTCAACGCATGTGGCTGTTCATATCAACGATTGCAGCCTCCATTCATTCAAGTTGGGAAGAGTACTTTTCTTCATTCGAAACTGCACTTCTCTCCCCACCAGACACAACATCCCCTTCGTCGGATTTTCGACTGTTTTTTGTGGAAAAAAGCATAAGAAGACGACATTGAAAGAGTTTTAAAAAGCCTTGTGTTCAGACGAGGCCACATTTGATCTTTTTGTTAATAAAAGTAGAGAGAAGATACAGTGTTAAATATATATGTGATTATGCTGGTATCTATGCATTTCGAGTCGAGGAAATACGTTAACCTTGGAGGTGTAGTTCATTTTAGAATAAAAACTTTGAATTTCAAACCTGCGCTGTTTTTGCGGTCATATCTAATCAATAAAAGATTTGTTTAAAAACCCACATTTTACAGCCGACATTTTACACAGTTCATTGCGTTTGAGTAGCAAATCATAGGTAGAGATGCTGCGCACTGGGGATTTTTTTCTGTTAATCGTCAGGCATGCAAACGTCAGGTGGGAATTCAGGCATCCAACTGAGTTGAAATGCCTTAAAAAGAGCGTAAGTGATATGTGAACTATCTCTGCGATGTCCTGTTTCGTGTGAATCCGCGTTTCTCAATGGTCATCATAAATGACTGCTTGCCTACATTTTCGGTTTTACAATTCAAATGTTGCATTGCTGAGCAAACTACTTACGAACAGTTATGACACTATCTCCACCCAGAGAGTCATTTTTACTGTTGGTAAAGCTGGGAACACAATCCCAATCCTCATAAATACGCCGCACACTATTGTAAGTGGAAATAATATGCTGTCTACGTAGTCCACCATTAGCAGTGGTTTACCTACTTCACGCCGCTGGCGAGTATTGTATTTTGTGATATTATAAATATTTCCATTTTAATTCCAACCTCCGTTTTTGTTATTCCTCATTCAGTAACCTTTTCTAGGTCACAATATTTTGGCGATGGGCATGAGATATTGAATCTGTGCAGAGTAAATCTAAAAAGAAGGGGGTGTTTTATACCGTAGCTATGAACACGAATGGTTATCTCCCAATCCTCATGAATATGTTAGAAACTATTGTAAGTGGGGATAATATACTGCTTACGTAGTCCATCACTAGCAGTGGTTTACCTACTTCACGCCGCTGGCGAGTATTGTATTTTGTTGATGTTATAAAGATTACCATTTCATTCCCAACCTCCGTTTTGGTTATTCCTCAATCAGTAACCCTTTTTAGGTTACAGCAGTAAAGTTTTATTTTTTCTACATATCCTCATCAAATGCACTTCTGCTCATACAACAAGCTCCAAATTAGAGTAATCCTCTAAAAAAGACATTACTTAAACTCTCCAAGTATAAGATTAAACGCTATCAGAATTGAATATATCGTCAAAAATATTGGAAAAGTTCGGCTCATAAACAACCCCTTTCGGTAACCCTTTACCTTGAGTGGCTCTTAAACTCTTCAAGACTAATTCATAGTTATCTTTCCTACATATCCTTATAAACAGCATTTCTTACCTCCTCCTCTTCCACTCATGCAAAAATCTCTTTCTGTAAAACACTACCTTGAGTGGCTCATTACTTCTTCAAGTCTAGGGTTGAACGTTATCTTTCCTACATACGCTTATAAACTATACTTCTTACCTCCTTCCTTCATCTTATACAACAAACTCTTTCAGTAGCTCTCTACCTTGAGTGGCTCTTCACCTCTTCAAGTCTATGGTTGACCGTTATCTTTTCTATATATCCTAATAAACTGCACTTCTTATCTCCTGCTCTTCCGCTCATACAACAACTTCCTTCAGTAACCCTCTACTTTGAGTGGCTCTTCGCCTTTTCAAGTCTAGGGTTGATCTTCATCTTTCCTACATATCCTCATAAACTGCAGTTCTTACTTCTTCTGATTAAGCTCCATACAACAATCTCATTCAGTATCACTCTACTTTGAGTGGCTCTAACCTCCTCAAGTCTAAGGTTAACTGTTATCTTTTCTGAATATCCTTATAAACTACACTTCTTACCTCTTCCTCTTATGCTTATAAAACAATCCCAATTATTAAACTCTACCTTAGCAATAAAAAAAATTGCATAAATTTCAGTCACCTGTGAAACGAAATGACGTGTTAGAACGCAACTTATTGAAAATGGTACGAACCTTTGTTACTACCAAATACATTACCAGCTCTTGAGACTTACGGTTTCTAGGCTTTTCCTAGACTAATGGTTCATGAGTTTCTCCTGTTTACTGTAGATTAATGAGTTCGAACCGCACTGTGTGCCTCACACGGGTGGCATTGTACGGTAAATCAAATGACAAGTTCGAACCCCGCCACATCCATTAACGTGACATCTTTGGAAATCTCACAATATTGTATATGTATATCATTGTTTCTTGGTGTAAATATCAGAGAGCAAATGTTGTATTATCGAAACCGGGATAGCTTGGCAAGGGAGGCCGATTTCTTTGTGGGGTGGGGAGAAAATGATGCACTACGGGTACGTCGAATATGAAATTAGATGAGAGTTGAGAGTTTTTATGGGGGGGTGCTTTTTGCCATAGAAGACAAATGTTTCAATAAAACGTATTCAATTCTCTACTAAAAAAATGAATTTGCAGGACGCCAGAATATGGCGAATCAAATTTGATCTTTGAGATTCCAATCTTAGGAAACTTAAGATCGATTACAAGATGGAGTACTTTTTTTCTTTTCATTTTTTTTTTTCAGATTAAAGGGCAACGAAGTCACCACTCTTCAGATTCCGAAGATAACCACATAGAATGAGTTTCAGAGGAAAATTCTTCATAACTTCTCCCTTTCTATCTAATCCCTTTTTTCTCTTTCAGTCTCTCTTTCTTTCTCTCAGTCTCTCTCTATTTCTCTCAATATGTCTCTCTCTATATACCTCTCAATCATTCTCTTAATTTTGCTCTTCTTTTCTCTAATCCTCATCTTTAATCTCTCTCTCTCTCTCTCTCTCTCTCTCTCTCTCTCTCTCTCTCTCTCTCTCGTATTCGCCTGACTCTGTCTTTTTTTTTTCAATCCTTATTAAATTAAAGGTAAGAATGGACCTTTTGGTAAGGCGAAAAATTTCTGAAGTTCTTACACAACACACACACACACACACACACACACACACACACACACACACATTTATATATATATATATATATATATATATATATAAAATAAAATATACTTTAACGTATGCTATATTTGTGGGTTTCAGCTCAATATCACGAATAGAGCGTATGTAAAAAAAAAGTTTAACAAAAGTTAACATCCAGAAGGACAGTTTGTTTCTTGATATATATATATATATATATATATATATATATATATATATATATAATGCATTTTGTGTGTGTGTGTGGTGGATACCGAAAAGACGCCTGAGCAGGGATTTTATATATAAAAAAAGCAGTTGCCCATGGAATACGTCTCTCCTCTCAGGCAACCGTTGTTGTTTTTAAAAAAGGCAACAGTAACGTCGCAGGAGTTGCCAGAACGAAACTGAACCTGAATTGAATATATATATATATATATATATATATATATATATATATATGAAAATATGTGTGTGTGTGTGTGTGTGTCTGTGTGTGTGTGTGTGTGTGTGTGTGTGTGTGTGTGTAAAAATTTCAGATATATGTATATCTGTAAAAGGACAATATGAATAAAGACAAAAGGAAGCATTATCTTCGATGACGTATTCAATCATCTTCAAGCATGGGAATTGTTTTGTTTATGGATGTACAGTCGAAAATAAACTTCATACAGTTTATAATTTTAAAAAACAAGGATCACAGCATTTATCAAGTGATTGGTAAGTTAATGCATATTTAAAAATTTTGTGAGCAAAGAGATTTCACCATTTTATTTCATTAACTTTACTAATTTACTTTTTGTATGAATAATTCATTGTAATCATGCTTATTATAAAACCCAGGTTGTGTGTGTGTTTCTTCGTTTATATATTGGATCGGATTTCCTACATTTTTCAACCGATTTCAACAAAACTTCACAGGACTACGTAAAATTACCTTGCGGTGGTTCTGACAGCGCCAAAAATTGGAAAAACACAATTGTTTTTGCACGAAATCAATTTGAAAACACGATTAAGAGGTATCGCTGTTTCGAGAATGAAAGGGAGACAACTCATATCGAGTTATACTTATTATAAACCCAGGTTGTTTGTTTTGTTTGTTTGTGTGTGTGTGTGTGTGTGTGTGTGTGTGTGTGTGTGTGTGTGTGTTGTTTTTTATATATGGGATCGGATTTCCTACATTTTTCAACCGATTTCAACAAAACATCACTTTTTTTTGGCAGGTGATGTTTCTTATTGTCTTCAACTTTTTTTCTTTATTTTTACAATCAGAATGCTTTAAAAATTCCATTTACAAGACAGTTGTATATATATATATATATATATATATATATATATATATATATATATATATATACGAATAACTATGTATTTTTATATATCAAGACCAATATAGTGAAAAAAAAAAGTTTACTTGTGATGCGTTTTATCTTTCAGAAAATGTCTGCAGAGTGCCTTAATCCCAATGTTACGTGCAGTCATTTTGGACCCTGGGTCTTACAACATTTCACCATTTCTGTAATTCTTCTATTATTACACTGTGCGATACCTACTAAAAAAGTGTTAAAATATAAAGGAAAAAGACTAAATGAATTCGGCTACATATAAAAAAAAATTTTAAATTCTAAAATTCCCAGCACTCCCCGTTCAAGCGCTTGTGTAGCCGCACCAACATAACAAATTTAGTCCGATGAAATCCTGAAGAACATAACACACCACAAGTAAACTTTTCCCACGTTGTTATACATTTTTACACAATATATAAGTACATATAGTGCATGTAGAACAATGTAATATGCAAAGCCACTGTAAAATCAGTAGATAACGAAGAAAAAATATACAGAGGAGTAACTGAAGGATCCTAGAAACAGGGAAACTACGCACACTATACGTCCTTTACAAATATTAAATAATCTAACAGCACAATGCTTTATAAATATATCTGAGAGATTAAAAGCTTAAAGCAAATCACACCAAAATATGATGGAAAATAAGGAAAAGAACATCAGCCTACAACAATCAATCTGAAAACTGTAAAATCGGCTTTGAAGGAAAAACTAACTATAATTACCTGCCCAGACAAAAACAAACTACTAAATAAGCGATCAGAACTCAGAGTGATATACATATATGTACATTTCGGGATATATCCTCATTGGGTGCCCCATACTTTCGGCTTTGTGCCACATCTAAACTACACTTAGACAAAGCACCAGCGCAATTCAAAATGGTGTAATAGTTAGCAAGCTCTCGTCTCGCTAGATACATTACGACTGAAGAGTGAGCTCGATCCTAACTGGGTGCCCCATGCTTTCGCCTTTATTTCACATCTAAGCTATGTTTAGAAAACTGGCTAACAATTTTCCGTGGTGTAATGGTTAGCAATCTTGTCTTGTAAGTTACGGCTGAGTAGTGAGTTCGATCCCTAGACTTTCGGCCTTGCACCGCATCTAAACCACACTTAGAAAATCAGCATTTTTATTCTGAATTATCCATGTTGATCTCGTTCAGTTTAAACATTACGACAAGACGATATTTTTTAATTAAATCTTTCATTACAGTAGGAATTCCTTTGTTCTAAGACAGTTGCTTACTGGACATTTGTGTCCTGGACATATACGTACCAGGCAATTGCGCCCCGCGACGTTTTCGTTTCTAGACAAATGCTTCTCTGTGTTAGACATTTTCATGACGGTCGTCTTCGAGTATAGAATCCAGAGGTTGGCAGTGAATATTTCGGAGACAGTAGGAAAGCGTAGTGCAGGTTCGCAGTGGATATCGCAGCAAGGTAGCAGAGCGTAGTTCTTCCGTCTGTCCTGTTCACCGGACAAGTTGCCTCTGGTCATTCCGGTAGGAAAAACAAAGATGGCCGCCTTTATACACGACGGATACAGTGTTGTGCGGCTTCTGATTGGTCAACCTTCTATTGGTCGACTATAAAGGGAATTAAGTCACTTTGACTCGCTCACTAGTTACATACAGTATATACCCAAAAAACCGTAACACTCTGGATAATTGCGTACCACTAATAATTTTTGAAGCTTTTAAAGGGAATTGCGATAAAATTTGAAGAAAGCATAAGTAGTAACCATTTTTTTTAAAGGAATAAATTAAAAAAATTAAAAGTTTATTTCTGTTTAAAATGCAATAACATATTAACAGTGTTGCAAGATCTCTTTACACATCGCCAGTTTCATTGGCGTTTATCTTATGATAGTCGTAGCAGTAATTTTCCCCGTCCACAAATATTTTTTAACCAGTGTCTGTTTTTCGAAGCTTAGCCATGGGTTCTAAATAAAAATATAATCTATAAAATCCAGAATCTATTAGATGTTTGTGTAACACACTGCTGGAGTGAATTGAAACTGCTAGCTTAATTTTCTCTTGCTGTAACAAGTATTTTTTTGTTTTTTTTGTTTTTTTTCATTTATGGTAACTACCTTTCTGCTTGTATAGAGCAATTAAAGGTATTGGTGCGCAAAATTCTATATTAAGCAACTCTTTAAGAAAAAGAATGGTAACTTCAAAATTTATCAGAGTTACGCAATTATCCAGGGACGCATTTGTCTAAGGACGCAATCGTGTGGTACGCAATTGTCTTGGACGCAAATGTCGACAACTGTTCGTCCACCTTGTGACAACTTCGCCTGATTTTCAGACTCGATGTCTTCAATAAAAATGGCGGCTGGAATTTTTTTTATAATTTTTAATTATAAAACGCTTTGTCTTAAATGTTCCAAGCCTCAATTAAGGGCTTCAAATAATTTCATGACTGTTTAATTAACCTTTTGAATCCTGCGCTCC
The DNA here is from genome assembly GCA_903632075.3 of Acanthosepion pharaonis. Classification (NCBI taxonomy): domain Eukaryota; kingdom Metazoa; phylum Mollusca; class Cephalopoda; order Sepiida; family Sepiidae; genus Acanthosepion; species Acanthosepion pharaonis. The sequence continues at coordinate 117,645 of CAHIKZ030003434.1, forward strand.
TGAAAATTCTTAGACCTTCTGCCTGAGCTCCTGTCAAAATTCTTGAATTATTGGTATGTAATGTTTTACGTTAGATATAAAAATAGTTACAAGTTTAACCACCGTTCAATCGGTGGCTGGGCATTACGTCATTTTTCTCCACCACCGTTCAACCGGTAGCTGGGCATTACGTCATTTTTCTCTAGCACAAGTAAAGCGATGGTCAGGGCTCAAAGGTTTAAAAAGGATTATTTTTCTCCGAAAAAAAAAACCAAAAAGAAACACTAACACTATTTACATTATTCGGACAATCGTCCTCATCTTTGCCGCCATATTTGGCACAGATAAAGGCGTTGGTTAGATCCAGTGACAGGATCCAAAGAGTGTAAGTTCAATACCCGGTTAAGGCAGTGAACTTTCAAAGGGGAATTAACAGGAGATAACTGATAAGTGACATCCATTAAACATGGCACGTGGAACTAGAACAGTCTACCCCAGTTAGCGAAATAAAGGGTTCAGTTCTACATTCCAACCACCTGAAGAAGGCCGGAGCGTACAACGGCCGAAACTTTGTAATAAATATGGCGACAAAGATGATGACAATAGTTCAAATAATGTAAATAGTGTACATAATACCTCTTCTCAGAAATGTAGGCAGATACTGAAGGGCCGAAACTTTGTAATAAATATGGCGACAAAGATGATGACAATAGTTCAAATAATGTAAATAGTGTACATAATACCTCAACTCAGAAATATAGACAGATACTGAAAGGCCGAAACGTTGTAATAAACATGGTGACAAAGATGAGGACAATAGTCTAAATAATGTAAATAGTGTACATAATACCTCATCTCAGAAATATAGACAGATACTGAAAGGCCGAAACGTTGTAATAAATATGGCGACAAAGATGAGGACAATAGTCCGAATAATGTAAATGGTGTACATAATACCTCATCTCAGAAATATAGACAGATACTGAAAGGCCGAAACGTTGTAATAAATACGGCGACGAAGTTAAGGACAATAGTCCGAATAATATAAATAGTGTACATAATACCTCATCTCAGAAATATAGACAGATACTGAAAAAACACGAATCTTCCTTGATTTGTAATTCAAATAATCACTACCCGTGTTTGTGAAACTGTCTTAATGGTTAACATGACTATTTTTTTTTACTCTATTGTCCACCCAAGACAAGACTCAAGATCTACTCAAGGTAGAATGTTACTGAATGGATTGTTTTATGTACGTTCAAAATTGCAAATTATGTGTATATGTAAGATAAATAACTGTTTACACTAAACATGAAGGGGTTATGATTCGAGTGATCGGGGAAGAGTCTGTTCCCCAAACAATGTCACTAGATTCAAACCCCAGCTGCTATCATTTATGCTCAATTGACCTTTCGAATGGCATGAACCCACTTATACCTATAGCTCAGGCAAGAGATTACTGCATTCCGTTGGTGTAATATGTATCCAATCAAGTGTTTAAGAGATGCTACTTACTTTGCGTACCGCGGTATAAGCACACATTTTCATGGTAACTGCTCTGATGAGGTATCTTCCCTGATTGCATGACTTTAAGCGTGCTACTAGATTGGCATCTAGGTCCCACTCTTTTGCTGTTAAAATAGTTAAATGCAACCACCACTTCTACTCCAACAGTTTCTTTTCTGACGCTTCCCGACAGTAGAACTCCCTTCCTCTTACTTGTTTCCCTGATAACTACAACCTTCAAAAATTTAAATGCAACGTCAATCGCCATCTTCTGTGGCCTTGAGCCTCGTTCTCCTTTTTATCTTTTCCTCATTCCCCCCCACACTTTATGCACAGTATTTTCCCTCATTTTCACTCTTAGTAACCCCCTACGTGCTGCTTGCTCTCGCGCCTTGAAATGGTTAAAAAAAAGTAGACGTTCATCTTTTTTTTTCCTGTTTATGATTGGGTTCCCCGTTCCCCCCAAATCTATTTCACCTCTATACTCCTGACGTTTGTAGGTGTTCCTATCGTCTGGTTTACACTCATCACCGAGGTTTATTTAAATGCAATGTCAATCGCCATCGTCTGTTGCCTTGATCCACGTATTTACCCTTAGTGGGTGTGTGTGTGTATCTGTGTGTGTCTCAATTTCTTTCTTTATTTATCTATAATTGCTTCTACATCTATATATCTATTTATCATTTAAATATATGCATAAAACTGTATATTAGTAGGAGTAGATAGGTTTTTTTATCGTCTGAATTCAAAATCATCCTCGGTCTTCTAAGCAGGAGTAGTGGTTTATCCCTTGTTTGCCGTTCCTACTAAAATCTATTTCACCTCTATACTCCTGACGTTTGTAGGTGTTCCTATCGTCTGGTTCACACTCATCCGCGAGGTTTATTTAAATGCAACGTCAATCGCCATCTTCTGTGGCCTTGATCCACGTATTTGCCCTTAGTGGGTGCGTGTATGTATCTCTGTGTGTGTGCGTATCTGTGTGTGTGTGTCTTAAAATCTTTCTATCCCTATTCATCTGTAATTGCCTCTACATCTACATATCTATTTATCATTTAAATATATGCATAAAACTGTATTTTAATACAAGAATATAGTTTTTTTATCGTCTGAATTCAAACTCATTCCCATCTTTTAAGCAGGAGTAGAGGTTTATCCCTTGTTTTCCGTTCCTTCTAAAATCTATTTCCATTCTATTCTCCTGACAATTGTCCTTTCTTAATCCAAGACACCTCCACACAGTAATCATCTACCTTGAGTGGCTCTTTGGCCCTGTATTAGATGAACATTAGTCAAAAGTAAATAAATAAATGTTTCACAACGAAAAATAGAACAATATAATACCCCTAAAACCCTACGACCTTTTATTACGACCCAATATATAACATACAAGCACAGTGCCACAAACAAAAAGGGCAGGGTGCGATGAATCAGAGATTAAGTTTTAAAGACACCTGATTCTATATTTTTTTACCTGATCTTCTCATGAAATGAACCTTGTTTTAAATATATTATCTTAGTGCAAATTTTGTTCTGGTTTTAATTAAACAATTTGTTTTTGTTTTTCCCTTTTCCGAAATTAAAACTAAATACTTTTCCGCATATCGAAATTATATAAAAGTTATATCAGCTAATGTTTCGGAAAGAATAGCTAAAATAAACTTTTGAAGATTAATGGCGGTAATGATTTTAGACAAATGATACAACTCAGCCCAATAGCGTTGTCATAGAATGAGGTCAAGTGGTCAAAAGGTTAAATTTCGTCTTCTTTTTTGTTCCCAGCTCTTTTTTTTTTATCTTTTCCTCATTCCTTTCTAGAAGCAGTCTTTTCCCTCACGTTCTCTCTCTGTAACCCCTGGCGTATTAGTGGCGCTTCCACTTTGGTTGGGTATGAAAGTTTTAAAAGAAAGTGTACAAATATGTATCACCAAGTAATGATCGAATTCACAACTCAGCAGTATTAGACAAGACATACAGTGTTGTTTTGTAACACGCACTACCTCAAGGAATACTGATAAAGACCTATCTTGGTATGACGGTATTCTGATCGGTCTTGGGGTGATTTTATCTTAAATCATGTCCTGCTGAAAATAAAATAAGTTCTTAATCTAAAGAGAAAAAATTGCCACTTTTCGCATTTGCGGGTCAATTGGGAGAACACCTGTCGAGAAATTAAAACAAAGCGACGCCATTTTGTGGGTCAGATACAGGCCAATGCATATGAACTTTGTTGCAGATAGAAAAATACATTAAAAATCGTTCTTAATGTGAGTAGGTGTAAATGATAACAAGATTGTTTTCTGCGAAAACCAGGTTCTTTTCTTTGGATTTCATCTGAGTATACGCCAATGACCCGCAGAAAATTGCGCCACAGGTTTATTGGTATCAGTAAATGCCAAAATATAAAACTACTACAGACTTTGCAGCAGACATTAGATTGGAATGGCTAACCTTAAGGAATAATCGGAAAGAACAATAAGATTTAGAATTCAGAGTTCTTAGAATCTATTTTTATTTTTTAAAAATAGTGCTCAGGACAACCGTAGAAGACACTGTAAGCATAGAACTTAAGGTTACATCTAGCAATTTCAACCTAATGTCTGCAGCAAAGACTGTGATAGTTATATACATCTGATACTTACTAATACCAATAAACCTTTAGCGCAATTTTTTGCCGGTCATCGGCGTATACTCAGATGAAAACCAACAAATAGAACCTGATTTTCGCAGAAAATACCGGCAATGATTGTTATCTTTCACACCTACTTACATTAAGAACGATATTTATTGTAATTTTCTATCTGCAACAAAGTACGTATGCATTGTCATTTATTTTGGGGACTCTCGTCTGGCTTTTTGCTTCCCAGTCTAGTTTGATCTTAAAACATTTAAGTGCAGTGTCAATCATTATTTTCTGTTTTCTTAATTCTTTTATTGTCCTCTCTTCTTAATAATAGTAGTGGCTTTATTGCCTTTGATCTTCAAAAAGTCAAATGCAGTGTCAATCGTTATCTTCTGTCTTCTTAATTCTTGTTCTTTTATTGTCCTCTCTCCTTAATACTAGTTTTTCTCATATTCTCTAACACTCAATAACCCCTTGCATCCTAGTGGCTTTATTGCCTTTGATCTTCAAAAATTGAAATGCAATGTCAATCCCTATCTTCTGTCTTCTTAATTCTTGTTCTTTTATTGTCCTCTCTCCTTAATACTAGTTTTTCTCATATTCTCTAACACTAAGTAACCCTATCATTACTAGTGGTTTTATTGCCTTTGATCCTAAAAAATTTAAATGCAACGTCGATCATTATTTTCTGTCTTGCGTCGTAGTGGCTTCATTGCCTTGTTTGGGGTGAAATGATTAAAAAACT
>CAHIKZ030003434.1:125000-127500 GCA_903632075.3 Acanthosepion pharaonis
TTTCTTTTTCTTTCTTCATCTTTTTTCTTTTTCTTTCTTTTTTTTTTTCAGTTTCTTTTTTCTTTCTTTCTTTCTCTCTTTCTTTCTTTCTTTGTCTTTCTTTCTTTTTTTTCTCTTTCATCTTTTCATTTTTCTTTCTTTCTTTCTTCCATTAATTTTTCTTTTTTTTTCTTTTTTGCCTTTCATTTTTTTTTTATTCTTCTTTCCTTCTTTTTCTTTCTTTCTTTTTTTTCTTTCTTTTTTCTTTCTTTCTTTCTTTCTTTCATTCTGTCTGTCTTTCTCTGTCTTTTTCTCTTTCTTTTTTTTTTTCTGCATATGATTTCTTCTTTGTCTTTCTTTCTTTCCTTTTTTTTTTTTTTCTTTTTCTTTTCTTTTTTTCTTTCATCTTTTTTCTTTCTTTTTTTCTTTCTTTTCTTTTTTTTTCTTTTTTTCTTTTTTTTTCTTTCTTTCTTTCTTTCTTTTCTTTCTGTCTTTCTCTTCTTTCTGTCTTTCTTTCTTTTTTTTCATTTCTCTTTCTTTCTTTCTTCCGTTTTCTTTTTTTTTACTTTTCTTTTTTTTTTGCCATTCATTTTTTTCTTCCTTCATCCATCTTTTTTTTCTTTTCTTTTCTTTCTTTTTTCTTTCTTTCTTTCTTTTTTTTTCTTTCTTTCTTTCTTTCTTTTTTCTGTCTTTTTTTCTTTCTTTCTCTTTTTTTCATTTCTGCATTTTTTTCTTTTCTTTTTTTTTTTTTTAATTTTCTTTCTTTCTTTTTTTCTTGCCTTTCATTTTTTTTCTTTCTTCCATCCTTTTTTTCTTTTCTTTCTTTCTTTCTTTCTTTCTTTTCTTTTCTCTTTTCTTTTCTTCTTTCTTTTTTTTTCTTTCTTTTGACTAATCTTTCTTCTCTCTTTTTTTCTTTCTTTTTTTTTTCTTTCTTTCTTTTTTCTTTCTTTCTTTTAATTTTTTTTAATTCTTTTTTCTTTTTTTTTCATTCATTTTCTTTCTTTTTTAATTTTCATTCATTTTTTTTCTTTCTTTCTTTTTTCTTTCTTTCTTTTTTTTCTTTCTTTCTTTTTTTTTTTTTCTTTCTTTTTCTTTCTTTTTTCTTTTGTCTTCTCTGTCTTTCTCTCTGTATTTTTTCATTTTTCATATCTTTCTTTTTTTTTAATAATTTTCTTTCTCCATTTCTTTTCATTCTTTTTTTTTTTTCTTTCTTTCTTTTTTCTTTTCTTTCTTTTTTTTCTTTTCTTTCTTTCTTTTCTTTTCTTTCTTTTTGTTTCTTTCTTTTCTCTCTCTCTCTCTTGTCTTCTCTCTTTATTTTTTCATTTCTTTCATATCTTTTTTTTTTTCCATAATCTTTTTTAATTTTTTCCATTTTTCTGCCATTCATCTTTTTTTCTTTTTTTTCATTTTTTTTCTTTCTTTCTTTCTTTCTTTCTTTCTTTCTTTTCTTTTTCTTTCTTTCTTTTTTCTTTCTTTTTTTTCTTTCTTTCTTTCTGTCTGTCTCTCTTCTGTCTTTCTTTTTTTTTTCTTCTATCTTTCTTTTTCTTCTTTTCTTTAATTTTAATAATTTTTTTTATTTTTTTGCCATTCTTTTTTTTTTCTTTTTCCATTTTTTTCTTTCTTTTCTTTCTTTCTTTCTTTCTTTCTTTCTTTCTTTTTTCTTTCTTTCTCTTTCTCTCTCTTTCTATTTTCTTTCTTTTTCTTTTTTTCTTTTTTTCTTTTTTCCTTTATTTTTCTTTTTTCTTTCTTTTTGTTTTAATTCTTTTTCATTTTTCTTTCTTTTCATTTTTTTTTTCTTCTCTTTTTTTTCATTTTTGTCCTTTTTTTTTCTTTCTTTCTTTTTTCTTTTCTTTTCTTTTCTTTCTTTCTTTCTTTCTTTCTTTTTCTCTTGTTTTTTTTTTTTTTCTTTCTTTTTTTTTTTCTTTCTTTCTTTTTTTTGTTTCTTTTTTACATTTTCCTTTTCATTTTTTCATTTCTTTTTTTTTTTTTTTTTTTCTTTTTTCTTTCTTTCTTTCTTTCTTTCTTTTTCTTTCTTTCTTTCATTTCTTTCTTTTCTTTCTCTCTTGTATTTTTTCTTTCTTTCTAAATTTTCTTTCTTATTTTTTTTTTTTTCTTACTTTTCCATTTTTCTTTCTTTCATTTCATTTTTTCTTTCTTCATTTCTTTTTTTCTTTTTTTTTTTTCTTTCTTTTTTCTTTCTTTCTTTCTTTCTTTCTTTCTTTCTTTACTTTCTTTTTCTTTACTTTTTTCTGTCTTTTTTCTGATTTTATTTTTTTCATTTCTGCATTTTTTTCTTTCTTTTTTTTTCTTTTTAATTTTTTTTTTTTTTTTCATTCATCTTTTTTTTTTTTTCCATCTTTTTTTTTTTCTTTTTTTCTTTCTTTCTTTCTTTCTTTCTTTTCTTTTTTAATTCATTCTTCTTTCTGTCTGTCTGTCTCTGGTTTTTTTCATTTCTGCATATCTTTCTTTCTTTCCATAATAATTTTTTTCTTTTTTTTTTTTTTTTTTTTTCATTTCTTTT
>CAHIKZ030003434.1:132500-149732 GCA_903632075.3 Acanthosepion pharaonis
TTTTGTCCAAAGTTTTAGACGAATTCATGTTGAGGCGAATGGAATTTGGTATTTCCATTGCGTAAGATCACACACACACACACACACACACACACTTCATCTGACTTCTTCCTCTTTTCTAAACTCAAATCCCTCAAATTGGTCGCCATTTTAGAAACACTGATGATATCATATGCAATGTGGAGGAGTTTTTGGAAGACCGGGACGCCATCTTCTTGCCTGATGTCATTGCAATGTATAAGCCTCACTGGATCAAGTGCAATTACGTCAAGGCAGACTACATTAAAAAAATAGTGAAAATCTTTTTTGTTTCCCCAACTCCTTCTGGGTGAAGTTTAGAACTTTTTGAACGAGCCTCGTAATGTAAGCAAGCTAGGGGGGGGGGGTCGAGGTAAATTTCTTTAACAAAAGAAAGCAATCAAGTTGAAATAATGAAGGAAGCTGAGAGCAGATACTGCTTAGATTAAAAAAGCCGAATCAGACAAATGTGGTTGATGATACCCCACTCTACCCTTACTCACCAGACTTAGCTCCATCTGACTTCTTCCTGTTTCTTAAAATCAAATCCCACCAACTTGGTCGCCATTTTGGAAATACTGATATGATCATATGTAATGTGGAGGAGATTTTGTAAGACTAGGACGCCATCTTATTCCCTGATGGCATTGCAATATTTAAGCATCGTTGGACCAAATGCATTGATGTCAAGGCAGTGTACATTGAAAAATAGTGAAAAAACTGTCTTATTTCCGAAACTTCTTCTGGGTGAGGCTTAGGACATTTTGAGCGAGCCTCATCGTATTGCAATTTATGATGAATAAATATCCATTATTTACATTATTCCGACTATTCTCCTCATCTTTGTCGCCATATTTATTACAACGTTTCGGCCGATGTACGCTCCGGCCTTCATCAGGTGGTTGAAATGTCGAACTGAACCCTTTATTTCGCTCACTGGGGTAGACTGTTCTAGTCCCACGTGCCATGTCTAATGGATGTCATTTATCTCCTGTTAATTTCCTTCTGAAAGTTCTCCACTGCCTTAACCGGGTATTGCACTCACAGTCTTTGGGTCATGTCACTGGATCTAACTAACGCCTTTGTGCCATGTGTCCTTGGGGACAATAAATATCCATATTCCACATTTTTTTAAAAAAATCCTAAGTTTAGAGCCTCTGAAATTATCTATCCATGCGACTAAGGCACACAAAATGTAACGAGGTCGATTTATTAGTGGAATTATATATAATTTATACTGGGATTATATATCGAGTTTATAGTAGTATTAATATGTGGAAGCCCTTTAGGATTAACCGTGAATCGTCCGATAGGATTCTGGAGAAAAATGCATAATATTTTCCAATTAAAAATACTGATTCAACACCTAAATTGATTAACAATATATAAGAAGGATAATTTGTTAGGTGGTTCATTAACAGAATTGATATACAACACCAATAAAGTGAGTTGGTGCAATTTAGAATCTGTAAACCTAGAAAACGTTCTGGAATAAGTAAACCTATACAAGAGACAGATCAGGCCAAAAATAGAGATGTTTCATGTTTCACAACGAAAAATGGAACAATATAACACCCTAAAATGATAGACGACCTTTTTTACGACCCAATATATAACATGTAAAGCACAGTGCCACAAACAAAAGGCAGGGTGCGATGAATCAGAGATTAAGTTTTAAAGACACCTGATTCTATATTTTTTTACCTGATCTTCTCATGAAATGAACCTTGTTTTAAATATATTATCTTAGTGTAAATTTTGTTTTGGTTTTAATTAAACAATTTGTTTTTGTTTTTCCCTTTTCCGAACTTAAAACTACATACTTTTCCGCATATCGAAATTATATAAAAGTTATATCAGATAATGTTTCGAAAAGAATAGCTGAAAATAAACTTTTGAAGATTGATGGCGGTAATGATTTTAGACAAATGATACAACTCAGCCCAATAGAATGAGGTCAAGTGGTCAAAAGGTTAAATTTCGTCTTCTTTTTTGTTCCCAGCTCTTTTTTTAAAATCTTTTCCTCATTCCTTTCTTAGAACAGTCTTTTCCCTCACTTTCTCTCTGTAACCCCTATGACGTATTAGTTTAATTCCACTTTGAATTTGGGTATGAAAGGTTTAAAAGAAAGTGTACAAATATGTATCACCAAGTAATGATGAATTCACAATTTCAGTTTTAGACAAGACCTACAGTGTTGTTTTGTAAACGCACTACCTCAAGGAAACCGATAAAGACCTATCTTGGTATGACGGTATTCTGATCAGTCTTGGGGTGATTTTATTTTAAATCATGTCCTGCTGAAAATAAAATAAGTTCTTAATCTAAAAAGAAAAATTTGCCACTTTTCGCATTTGCGGGTCCATTAGGAGAACACCTGTCGAGAAATGAAAACAATCGACGCCATTTTGTGGGTCAGATACGGGCCAATGTCAGGAGCTACCCAGTCTTCACTTTCCAATTTCGATAGAGTCCAAAAACGTTTCCGCGTCCTTGCGGGTAATGAATTATTTTCGACCCTGCAATCTCTTTCTCGGAGAAGAAACGTCGCGAGTCTCTCGTTACACTTTCGCTATTTCCATGGAATGTGCTCAAGGGAACTACATCACCACCATTTCTAACCCTCACGGCTAAGAACCGCCATGCCACGCCCATTGCAGCGAACAGACCTCATTCTTTTTGTATTCCACAGGTGAGATGTAATAACCAGCAGTACAGTCGAAAAAGAAATCCTCAAAGCAACCCACCATCTACCTAAAGGAATCCCTTTTCTCTTTGACGAATCGCCGTAAACCTATCGTTGTTCTCTCGCTACTCCATGGGAAGTGTGCCGACTAAAAGCGTTTTTTAGCCTTCACGACTAAGACCTACCATGCCATGCCACACACAGTGCAGTGGACAAAACTCTTTCTCTTCGTATTCCATTGGAGAGATGTAAGTTCCACACGAGCAGCCTCTTCCCACGAACATTTGCTTTATGGAACCAACTCCCAAGATACTGTTTTCCCGGTCATTACAATGTTAACCTGTTTAATTTGGGGGTCAACCGTTATCTTCTCCACATATCCACATATATTTCCACTCTTACCTCGTAACGCTCTATCTCGAGTGGATTTAGGCTCTTGTAGGGGGTGAACATCATTGTAAAAAAAATCTTTTGGTGTGTTGGAATTCTAATAAAAGGTCTGTATGTGTAAATAATATAAGGGTTTAGATAAGCAGAAAATAGGTTAATTCTTAGTTTATTATTATAAAATATAGAATCTATTGTATTATTTCTTTTTTTGGACGTTCTTTTTAACAGCGAAAGAGACATTGTGAACTTTGGGTTAAAGTTCTTGCATTTAAGGTCCATTTGTTATCGAAGATAATTGCATTTTACCCGCAAAGATGCAGCTAATGTGACAACTTTATTTTGGGAATTTGTTAGAATTTTTGCGAGAATGTCTCTCTGTCAATTTAATTATCATTAACTGTATAACTACGTTTCAATGTTAATAAACCCATTGCGCATGTTATGTCGACTGGCGCTACACCTTCTTTTGGTATCATGTAATACAGTACTACATGTTACGTGGTCAAGTCATCGGCTACTAAAACGTTTTACCATATGCTTTTTTTTCTGGTAGTGAGGCTGGCTAAACCAGGGGTTTTCAAACTGTGGTCCACGGACCACAGGGGGTCCTCAAGGACAACATAATCTGAAAAACAAATACAGATCCAGACTTGCTCCAGAAAGTGACTTACGTGTATGTTTATCAGTAATATCGCCAAGAATTGACACTTTGTGCAAAGCCAAGCAAGCACATCCTTCTCACTAAGTGTGTATTAAAAAATCCTGTGTGTTTAATTGACAATAAAACTATTTGTTAAATAATATTACCGTTTTTATTTGCATGTAAAATTAATATTTTAATATAACAAAATTTAATTTTGTTACATTTTGCAGCAACATGCAGCATTAATTTATTTGAACACTTATGTCTAAAGTAAGCGTTAAACCAGCTTTTATTGCATTAATGCAAAATTATATGTCATATTCAGCAAATATTTATGTATAAATTTCATAAGCGTTTATAAGGGGGTCCCTAAGGTAAAGCCTGAAATATAAAGGGGTCCGCAAGTCAAAAAGTTTGAAAACCCCTGGGCTAAACAACCAGCGGGCTTAAAAACAATACCTACTAAAAAGCGAATGGACAATCCTTTAGGTTGAACAACCGTCAAGCACAATGGGGTAAAGTGGGTTCCTTACATATGGATGCAGCTCGTGCGTTGATGACACGCCATCAATGGGCGGAGTGCTACCTAGACTGAAGTCAAAATGACGGAGGGTTCGCTCCGTTGTAATCAATGACTACGTCTCCGTGACCAAGGCGGACCTGAAAGTTGGAGGACATCGGTGGTGGTTTCACTCAAAGAGGGATGGGTTTCGCCAGATCTGTTTTGTCGAAGACACGCATGAATCAATACCTCTCCGACTTACAACCCATAATATGTGGAGAGAACTGGTGAGGTCCTCAACTCCGCAGCGAAAAAGTAATGATGATGATGACGATCATCATCATGATCATGATGAAAAAGTGATGATGTTAAAAAGTGATGATGATGACGAAGAGGATGATGTTAAAGTGATGATGATGATGATGATGATGATGAAAATTGATGATGTTTATGATGATGATGATAATGATGGTTATGATGATGAGGAAAATTGATGATGATGGCTATGATGATGATGATGATGCTGATGATAATGATGAAAATTGATGATGATTATTATGATGATGATGGTTATGATGATGGTTATGATGATGATGAAAATTGATGATAATGGTTATGATGATGATGGTGATGATGATGAAAATTGATGATGATGGTTATGATGATGATGGTTATGATGATGATGAAAATTGATGATGATGGTGATGATCATGATGATGATGCAAATTGATGATTATTATGATGATGCTGGTTATGATGATGGTTATGATGGTGATGAAAATTGATGATGATGGTTATGATGATGATGATGATGAAAATTGATGATGCTGATTATTATGATGATTATTATGATGATGATGGTTATGAAGATGATGAAAATTGATGATGATGGTTATGATGATGATGATGATTATTATGATGATGATTATTATGATGATGATTACTATGATGATGGTTATGATGATCGTTATGATGATGATGAAAATTGATGATGATGATGATGATGATGATGGTGATGATGATGATGAAAATTGATGATGATTATTATGATGATGATGGTTATGATGATGGTTATGATGATGATGAAAATTGATGATGATGATGGTGATGATGATGATGGTGATGATGATGAAAATTGATGATGATGGTTATGATGATGATGGTTATGATGATGATGAAAATTGATGATGATGGTGATGATCATGATGTTGATGTAAATTGATGATTATTATGATGATGATGGTTATGATGATGGTTATGATGGTGATGAAAATTGATGATGATGGTTATGATGATGATGGTGATGATGATGATGGTGAAAATTGATGATGCTGATTATTATGATGATTATTATGATGATGATGGTCATGATGATGGTTATGAAGATGATGAAAATTGATGATGATGGTTATGATGATGATGATGATTATTATGATGATGATTATTATGATGATGATTACTATGATGATGGTTATGATGATGGTTATGATGATGATGAAAATTGATGATGATGATGATGGTGATGATGATGATGAAAATTGATGATGGTGATGATTATGATGATGATGGTTATGATGATGATGGTTATGATGATGGTTATGATGATGATGAAAATTGATGATGATGATGATGATGATGATGATGAAAAGTTATGACGACGATGATGATGATGATGATGATGAAGAAGAAGTTGATTCTATCTTTTAAACGAGAAACATTTATCAAATTTATGATTTGGTTAAGATTTGCTTGAGGAAATTTCTCGGAAATTTATTTGGTGAAATTTTTTGGAGTTTATATTTTTTCCCTTCTATTTTTAATTAAAATTTGGGCGTAAAACGAAATTTAAAAAAAAAAAATTATTTTTATAATTTTTTTCTTGTTTTTGTCAAGTATTTTCTCTTCAACTCTACCTCAGTTTTTTTTCTTTTCTTTTTTTTCTTAAAATTCAGCAAAGAGCAACTGATTAATTTTTACAATCTAATTGCCAAGCGTCTTTGAGACTGTTTCAAAAGCTTTCACAGAATGATTGGTTCCCTGCCCTTTTCAACTAATGTCTTCTCTTTCTTTTTTTTTTTTTTCATTCTTTCTTTCTGTTTTTATCCCTTTGGCCAAATTTTAAATGGCTAGCTCCTCTCTTTGATAAATCTTTTCTCTGCCTAAATAATTACATCCGGTTTCTTTTCGTAAATAATCTGATTCACAAAGATTTTTTTTTTTCTGTTTTGATCGTATACGTTTCGGATACGAAACTGAGTTATGAACTTTCGGGAATCTTATCGAGAAGGCTCCGTTTAAAAGGCAGTATACAACCTTTATTAACAGACGACCCCCTTCGTGGCTCAATCGGGTAAATGCACGTTGGATCTAACGACAATTTTCAAATCGCAATACCGTCCTGGGTAAGACGATAAACTACATCCGACGGCAATGCCTCTTTTCCGGGGCTTTTGAGGGGCGTGGAACCATTTCTTAATTGCTAGTGTTACCAGGTTTACCCTGACCCGGTGTGTTAGCCCCTGTAAGGGTCCCAGCTATGGGCAAATCATTATCCTCCCGCCCACCAAAATGGGTTTAAACATTATGAAAGTGTAAATATAGGTTTTAATACCAACAATACTGGCATTCAATCAATTATGTGGCATGCGTGATACATGACTGATAGTCATAATTTTTTAAAAGATAGGTTAGTTTTCTTTCTCCGGTAGATTTTTGCCATCCAAGACTATAGAACCAGGTCTGCCCTGCTATTTACCCATAGCTGGAGGGAGAAGAAGATTCATGCCTTTCCAAAAAAAAGAAATTATTACCAACAATACATTTTTTGGAAAAAAAATATTACCAGCAATAAAAATCTTGTCGGCATTAAATAACCCATTGAAGTTGATATGAAACAAACCAAACTTTTTATAAACCAAAATAAACCAATAGATAGATTTATATATATATTAAAATAGATTAAATATCAATGATATGCTCAAATGCAAAAGAATAAACAATATATAGATAGATATATAGATAGATAGATAGATAGATAGATAAAAAATATTACCAGCAATAACAATCCTGTCAGCATTAAATAACCCATTGATGTTGGTATGCCGTAAAACCAACCAAACCAAACTAAATCACAATGGGCGACGCAGATTCGAATACTGCCGACGTAGGTTCGGATACTGCCGACGCAGATTTGAATACTGCCGACGTAGGTTCGGATACTGCCGACGCAGATTTGAATATGCCGTATATTTTTCGGTTCGGATAATTTGCCGACGTAGATTCGAATACTGCCGACGCAGTATGTGATGCCGATTAAAGTTAGACTGCCGACGCAGATTTGAATACTGCCGACGTAGATTTCGGATACTGCCGATAAAAGAAACACAGAATGAAAATGTTAGAAATTCGGATACTGCCGACGCAAAATTTGAATAAAAAGAAGAAATTCGGATTTTGGGCAGAAAATTTAATACGTGATTGAAATATTAAAAATGCAGATTCGAATACTACCGAAAAGGTTCGAATACTAGAAACCATGATTCGAATATGCCGCTCGTAGAAAAAAAATACTAAAAAGAATTTTCGGACATTCAGGCAGAAATTAAATACTGTTAAATAAAAAAGAAATATTAAAATAAAATATTTAAATATAAACATGCCCAATGTTTTCATATGGACTAAAATATAAGAACCATTAATGTTCACTTATAGATTTAAGCATAAACCTGAGACGTATTTAGCGATAGACACAAGTATAAACCAGACCAATATTTACCTCTCGATAAATACAAATATAATCCCCCACACCAATATTTACTTATATACACAAGTATAACTAACGATCAATAAGTATCAATTGACTCAATCATAAACGCGATTGTATTCTCATTGACTTAACTATAAAACATACCAGTGTTTACCTATAAGCTCATGTATAAACACAATCAAATCATGTATAAACCCAACCTTGTTTTGTGTATAGCGTTAAATATAAATACAACCAATGTTTACGCATGGTCCTAAGTAGAAACACCACTAATATTTACGTATAATCTCAAGTAGAAACACAACCAATTTTTAGGTATAGTCTCAAGTAGAAACTCAACTAATGTTTACGTATAGTCTCAAGTAGAAACACAACTAATATTTACGAATAGTCTCGAGTAGAAGCACAACGAATGTTTACGTATAGTCTCAAGTAGAAACACAACTTATGTTTACGTATAATCTCAAGTAGAAAGACAACTAATATTTACGTATAGTCTCAAGTAGAAACACAAACAATGTTTACGTATAGTCTCAAGTAGAAACACAACTACTGTTTACGTATAGTCTCAAGTAGAAACATAACTAAAGTTTACGTATAGTCTCAAGTAGAAATTTAACTCATGTTAATATTTACGTATAGTCTCAAGTAGAAACACAAACAATGTTTAAGTACAGTCTCAAGTAGAATCACGAGGAAGTTTATTACAGACTCAAATAAAATCCACATCATTTTACACCGAGATTGGAATAAATTTTTAAATGTGTTTCGACATTTAAATAACCCAACAATATTTGATATTTCGTAAATTCTACAAAACCAAACTACCTTATTTTCTTCGCATCATTGTATTCATTTTCTTCTATAATACAAAAAAATAGAGCAAGGAAAAATGTTAATATCAAAAACTCATGAAGGCCGAAAAATGTGTCGGTCGAACGGTTATATTAAAACCCCAGGGATAACTCTTCGGAAAGGCAAATTGAATTTTGAAATACTAGAAAGACTGGAGGAGTCTGATTATTTACCGTTGTGGTGTACCAAGTTCTATTTAGCTGACCGGATTGATTCGCTTATATTCTTTCTCTGTAAGTCAATACCATTATTTTCTTGACGTGTTTGCCAAGACTAATCTGTACTTGTGTTAACTCATTAAATTCAAATATGGCTTCTTCTCACCGGAAACTCTTTCTTAATGTGTCCTTTGAGCATGCGTTATGTAAACAGCACGATTTCTTTCTGTCTTTTACCGGTTCGGACTAATTTCCTGTGCAAGCAACTAATTCGCCATATTCCTTGCCAAAAGATCTCAAATCAAAGCTGCTTTTTGAAAATCAAATATTTACCAGTATTTTCTTTTCTTTCTTCTTTTTTATTCATTCATTTATATTTTATTGATACGTTTTTTATATTATGAACTGTTAGTCCATATTTCTCTATCTTAATTCATATCTATCTATATCAGTCCATATCTATCTATCTATCTCAGTCCATATCTATCTATCTATCTATCTATTTAACTATCTATTTATCTATCTATTTATCTATCAATATCAGTCAGTTATCTATCTGCAGTTCAATCTATCTATCTCAGTCCATAATCTATCTATCTATCTATCTATCTATCTATCTATCTATCTATCTATCTATCTATCTATCTGTCTGTCTGTTCAAATATATCTTTTCTATCTATCAGGAATCTGATGAGATTGTAGTTCAATTGCTAAAAAAAGAGATTTTTTTTCTCTTGATACTGACCATTCTTGACAGAACATAACGATTAATTGATATTAAAATATATATTTTAAATATATATATATATATATATATATATATATATATATAAAATATATTATATACATTTTATGTTTATACATTCTTTTATAGATACGATTTAAATTTAAGTAAATGTTGAAACATACATAGATAATTGTGTTTTTTAAAAAAAAAATGTTAAAAAATTAATTAATAAAAGTATATATACTATATTAAAAATATTTCAAAATCTTATCATAGAAGATTATGAAATCTCCATTAGAATTCGAACATATTTCCCTGGATTTTTTTTATATCTAACATTTTTTGACCTCCATGTGGTTTTATATTGTAAATATTATGACCAAGATTGCCTTTAAAGCAGAGATTTTTCTCTGGCTTTTGAAATATACATATTTTAAATATTTCTTTATCATAACATTTATTAAAAAAACATTTTTGATTTAACGTTCTTTTAATGGAATTTTTTACATAATTATATATATATATATATATATATATATATATATATATATATATATATATATATATATATATAGGTATACATACATTTACATACAATGATTATTGAACATTGTACATAAGGAACAGGCAAGTTTTGAAAAACATATATACACAGACGTTCTTGGTACATATAAACACGCGAACATAAATATACACCTTCTCAGTCATACACATATATATATTACACATAAATATATTTAACAAAATCCATTGAATGAAAACAATATATATATATATATATATATATATATATATATATATATATATATATTTTAAATAAAAAAAAAGACCACTTTAAGGTTCCATGTAATAAATTATTTCACCACAGCCCTTTTAAAAGGACTGCGGATCATCTGAGATAAAAAAAAGCTCGATGATCCGCAGTCAAAAAAAAAAAAAAAAAAAAATTTAAAAGGGCTGGAAGAAATAATTTATGAAACATATTTTTAAAGATATCTGTATTTATTTAAATTATTTGCTCTGGTTTACATTGAGCTCTTTGGATTTTATCCTCATTAGTTTTATATATTACGGATTACCTAGTTTTATAATATATATATATATTTCATATATTCTTTTTATAGATATATTTTATTTTAGTAAATGCTCTGTTTATAATAAACAGTATTAAATAACATTTACCGGCCTGAATAAATATTTGTATCTATAAAAAGAATATTAAACATAAAAATGTCTTTAATAAATTGTCGGACTTTGTCCATTTCTTAATCTTATCTTAATCTTATAAATTGTCGGACTTTGTCCATTTCTTAATCTTATATATATATATATATATATATATATATATATATATATGAAAAAAATTCTCCGATTTAACCAGTAGAAGACTATATAATGACAATATTCTCGACACGTGACAAATACTGACGTTATTTTCAGTTAACAATATGAAAATAGCGTTTCTCTACATTCCACTTGCTAGTAACATTCTGTTTTTTTTTTGTTTTGTTTTTATTAGTTATCTTGTTCAATTAAATTCATTTTCGTATTTTGCTTTGATAAAGTCCACATTGGACGAAACGCGTCAGCAATTACTAGTTTTCCTATTGTCATTTTTGTTCATGAATATATATATCGCCAATAATCATCTTCATTATATGATGTCAATTTCTGAGCGCGTGTGTCAAGTTTGGTGAGGGGTCGGTCAGTCTGTGCTCATTTTGAATTGGCAACGCTTTCATTCAAAGACTCTGGTGTCTTTAGAAATCAAGGAATGGAACCTTTTTTTTTTTTCCTTTCTTTGGTTCAGTCCATAATTTATTTTATGATGTTTTATCATCGGAAATTTTCAGGAAATTAAACAGTCACAAGAAATTAATATTTCAAAACAAAATGTCCGTCCCTAAAGAAATCTTCTAGTTGGAATAAATTTTAATTCTAGCGTTTAAACTCTCGAATTAATTACAATGATTAAAAATTTGCAAAATAATGTCGGAACTTTGTAATATAAAACTTCAAATGGATTTATATGTATTTGCCTGTAATTTTTATTTATTTTTTTTTTTTGACAAAACACTTTTAGATTTCACTAGCGATAATAGTTTCGACTTATCACGAAGTACTTCGATGTGGTGTTATGGTTAACAAGCTTGTTTCGCTAGATCCATTACGATTAGGGAGTTTGTTCCTCACTGGGTGATTCATACTTTCGGCCTTGTGTCACGTCTAAGCTACGCTTAGAAAACCACTATCACGCGTGCAATAACATATTTGGGTCGCCGGGAACTATATATCCTGAAGCCAGTGCAGAAATATCGTGTCACTTGATGGAACCTATTATTCAAGATGGTTTTCTTTCTTCTAGATTGGTTGCCACCCCAGACTTTAACTGAAGATCGTACATAGGATCCATCGCTAGAGATGCTGGAAAAATGGCCAATTCCCTATACCGATTCAGTAAGTACCCGACCCCTCCCGTTATCCTTTACTTTAACAAGTGCCAGATTAGAGACAAAATGGACTACTGCAGCCATATATGAGAAGGAATTGCCTAGCCATTGCTTCCCACTTTCAATCGAGTTCAAAAACGTATCCGCGTCATTTTGACTGACGTATTATTTTCCGCCCTACAATATTTTTCTCCTAGACGAAACAGTGCAAGCCTCTTGATGTTCTATTGCTATTTCCATGGAAAGCGTTCAGACGAAATACATTCTTTAGTTTCACCAGATCTAACTTTCAAGGCTAAGAACCGCCATGTCACGCGCATTGTAGTAAACCATACTCATTTTCTTCGTATTTCATTAGTGAGATATAACTTTGTCTAGAACAGCTTCTTCCCACGAACCACTGCTGGGGTCAAAACCCTATAAACGCGCAAACTTTTCGCTCGGCCGCCGCCGTCGCCGACCACTGTCGAGGCGGGTGACGCGCGTCCGGCGACGGCGAAAAGACCGGCGCCAGCAGCCTCCGAAAGCGAACGAATGCGCTACCGGCGGGCGGGTGACTGGCAGGCTGGCTTCGGCGGCGGCGGCCTCTTCCTTACCGGGCTCGTCGTCGGCCGGCGTTCCGTGCCGTCTCTCGCTGCGCCGGTCTCGCAACCGACGAATTTTCTGTTCGTGGAACAACCTTTGCTTTTTTGGAAAGTTTATGTCTCTCATACTAGTCAGTTTCAACGGAAAGTGTGCAGAAAGGTCGGCAACGACACAAGGTCCATTAATTTTAAAATCTTTTCTTAACACATCTTAAACTAAACAATTCTCAGGTTCAATTATTTTCAACCGTTATCTTTCACAAAAATCCTTTTTAAACTGTGTCCAGGTATTTTAACCCTGGAATAGGTTCGAGTGGCAATTGTACCTTGCAATAGATTATAAAGTGTCCGAACAGTATTTCAAAAAGAAGAAACCTGTTTTTCCTGCATTTTAACTTATTGTTGGAGTGATGGGAATAATGTATTTTCCAAGGGAATTGACGTGAAATCAGCGTCCCACAATTCGCGCATCGCGTAATAATCTTTATTGCGACATTTGTCTATTCCTTGAAGCAGTTATGGTGTCAAGAAGAGCAAATACCGAGTCCGTGAATTTTTTAGAGAAACAGTGATAATCAGTCAAATATATCTAATGTCGCGCTTGGGAAAATTTTCTGAAAAAGAGTAAAATATGTCAGCAATAAATAAAATATGCCGTCATTTTAGCACCAATGTGGAAAGTCGTATTAATATTTCTCTGGGATAGAAATAAGTAAATTGGTTTTATGTTGTTATTAGCTGATAAACAGATTTATCCAGAATGTCTACATGTTAATACAATAGCAATAATAATATTTAACTCAAATGTAAATCCAATTTTTTTGTTGACGTTTCACTCTCGACGAGCATTATCAAAAAAATTGCAAAACGCATTGCCACTTAAAAGTACAGTGGTTAATTTCAAATTTGATACATAAAAATATAGGCTAAAACATAAATATGCGGATTTCATATAGAAAAAATAAAGTTATGGCGAGAAAAATAAAGAGCGTATTATGCAAAGAAAATAGTGCGTATTTATAATTAAAAATATAATTCGTGATTATATTTTAATTGTTAAGAAAAGAATAGAACTTATTTAAAATTTTATTAAGATGTCTAACAAAGAACTGTGTCCTGGGTATGACAATAAACTACATCCGGCAGCAAGGCCTCTAATCAGGTGGTTTTGGGAAGCGTGGAATCACCTGTAAATTGCTGGTTTTCCCAGGTCCACCAGGTCTCTGTAATCGGCCCTTCAAAATGTGTTGATGGTCCTGCACGAAACCTTCACCACTATAATCAAATCTCATGTGCTATACATGCGGGTTGGGGACCGCTTGTGAATTAAATTCTAAAAACTCCAATATTGGAAAGGCTCAACCCCTCAGGTGAATTACGTTGAAGGTAAAGGTAGGGGGATAAAAACGGGGGGTTGAAATGAAATAAATCTTTATAATAAATAAAATAAAATATGCCAGCATGATGGATGGCAAACAACTGTTACTGGTGAACTACTTAGTATATTAACCCCGCTTACAATAGTGTCCAACGTATTTATGAGGGTGAGGACATAGCCATTAGTGTTCATAGGTACGGTATAGAACAATAGAAAAAATCCCAGCAATACATTTTTGAAAAAAATATTACCAGCGCTTCATTTGACTCTCGACTATTTACAAAAATACGTCAATGAAACCTGATCTACAAACAGATTTCTTACAAAGAATACATATTCTATCCATACAAATCTATTGTAAAAATCTTGTTGCTATTAAATAACTGTTGTGGTAGGATTCACCTAATTTGCATAGTGGAGTACCGACCATATAAATATGGTTGGTACCGGGAAGAGAGGGAGGAATCAAGAGATTCAACCCGAGACTCTGCCCGACTGCGACTCAGTCAACACATTCTCCAGGAACGGTCTTACCAAGAATATACAAAAGACTATATGTAAATATTGTGTACACTTTCTTGTTTCAATACATTTTGTTCTAAGTACCTTTTGTGCTGCATTATTATTCCATGCATTAATCAAGTTTCAACAATAACCCATTGAGGTGTTGATATGTCGTAAAACAAAGCAAATGAAAGAACTGTTGGAATAATCCAGAACTTATACTGGCAGCAAACCATTTGCATGCGGATAAAAAATGAATTCATTGAATATAGAAAAAATAGAAAGGAATGTAAGACAAGGATATGTCTTCTCACCGGACTTATTTAGCCTATACTGTGAGACGATTCTGTTGTGTAATGGCAACGTGTTTGCTTCTATACTGACTGGATATTCTGTAAAGCTAAAGACAAATAGTAGAAGAAAATATGTGGTAAGAGGAGCATAATTGTTAGATTGCTTCTTGACCCTGGCTTTTTTGGGTCTTTGCGGGCAGTCGATCAAAAAGTGACCATTGGATAAGAAAAACATGGCCAGAGAAAAGGGTGTTCAAAATTGGGGAGGAGAACGTTTTAAACAAACCGCTGGTTAGTCCCCGGAAGGTTTGGCTTCAACTATTGCACATCCAGGTTGAGCTGATATGTCAATTTGTGGAAGTCTTGGACCAGCATAACGACTCTTTCAAATACTTAAGCAGAAAGGTTTTAGCCATGTCTTGTGATACAATTAAGATCGATGCCTTTCTATATCTCTGAGATGAGGTATTATGATTACTTGCATTGTTTACATTATTCGGACTGTTATCTGCATTTTCATTGCTGTATTCACATTTTGGCCGTTGAACGCTCCGTCCTTCTTCAGGTGATTGGAATTTTTCTTCAGTATCTGTCTATATGTCTGAGATGAGGTATTATGATTACATGGATTATTAACATTATTCGGACTGTTATCTTCATCTTCATTGCCATATTCACAACATTTCGGCCGTTTTATGCTCCGGCTTTCTTAAGTTGATTGGAATTTTTCTTCAGTATCTGTCTATATCAATGAGATGAGGTATTATGATTACATGCATTATTTACATTATTCGGACTTTTACCCTCGTCTTCATTGCCATATCACAATATTATAATTATATGCACATTTATTTCAGCCTCATATCACTATTCGATTGAGATGATCATCAGTATTATAATTATTCGGATTGTTATCTCCTCTTCATTGCCATATTCACAATATTTACGTATATTCTGAGATGAGGTGTTATTGTCAATATTTTTTTTTTATTGCCATATTCACAACATTTGAACCTCAATGAGATGTTTTTTTATGATTATTTACGTTATTCGGATTGTTATTATCCTCTTCATTATTCGGGATTTCAACCTCTTATCACATTCATCTTTATAAAGAGCTGAATGTTTGCGTTATTCAAAGTCATCTTCAGGTGCCGTTCACAAATATTACGCCTATATCCTTCGTCAGCGCAATATTTACGTTATTCGATTGATTGGAATTTGAGATGAGGTATTATAACCGAATATTTACGTTATTCGGATTATTTCATTGTTTATATTCACAACATTTCAACTTCGATGAGTGTTTTTTTAATTAACATTTTTTAGACGGAAACAGAAGAAATATCCGGAAGGTATTATAATTATGGCATTTACGTTATTCGGTTAGGTTTGAATTCGGATCAGTTGACATAACGTGGAATTAGAACAATCTACACCTGTGGACGAAATAAATGTTTCGGTTCGAAATTACAATCTCCTGAAGAAAGCCAGAACGTACAGGCCGAAACGTCGTGAATAGGACAATGAAGATGAGGATAGAAGTCCGAATAATTTAATTAATACAAGACCGGTGTGTTTAATAGAACACAGATCAGGCTATTGCAGGAAGAGCTGTTTTTAGAGACCGCGTCTTGCAAAAGATGTCTGGAATTGCTGCGGTTTTTATCTGATTTCCTGGAAAACAGGAACTCGTCACATTTAAAAAAAAAAAAAAAACTTTTGCTGGCCCTGTAGAAAGTGTTACTGAATGAGGAATGACTAAAACGAAAGTTGGAAATGAAATGGTAGTCTTTATAACATCAACAAAATACTATACTCGCCAACACCGTCAAGTAGGTAGACACTGCTAGTGGTGGTCTACTTAGACACCATATTACCCCCAATTATAATGGTGTCCAACGTATTTGTGAGGATCCAGACATACCCATCAGTGTTCATAGGTAGAGTATATAACCCCATGTTAACCAGTTTTTGAGCACTAGGCTGCAAGATGTGGGAAAAAAGGCATTTCTTGCACAGTCATCTGAGCTACTTCCCTGAAGATTTTGGCTAAATGAGTGATGATCAATAGCAAAGATTCAACGAAAACATGAAAACTGTCAAGGAACGTGGAACAGAGACATGATGGCTGACTACTGCTGGTGTCTGCAACGAGTCTGACACAACTGCATGTTATTCTTGCAAAGCAGCAAAGAGAACGATTTGAGTTCCACGCAAATATTTCCAGTTTGACAGATATATCTGTACTAAGATGTATAATTAAACATTTTATGTC
>CAHIKZ030003435.1:0-95639 GCA_903632075.3 Acanthosepion pharaonis
GAACTCAAATTAACAATTAAATTATGAAGAAACCTTACCATTTTGGAGTTATCGACCAAAAAAAAAATCGGACTTCTTATTCGGTCTTTTAGGTCAGCCATTACCAGCTTATTTAGAAGTAATTTACATGTACACTGCTATCGGAGTCATAAAATTTGGGCCTATTTATTTCTTTTTTACAGACTTTCAACACAGAAAATCACTATGCACTACCATAAAGAAATGAAGGTTTATTTTTTTTTGGTAACTGTAGTTTTATTTATAACAAAAAACAAATTAAATAATACAACAGAACCTATTTTCTGTTTCAAATGGCAATGACAAATTAAGACAACAAATTAAATAATAAAAAATAAAGCATTTTTATATTTTAAAATTGAAAATAAAAAAAAATTAATGCACAAACTTGGTAAATTATTTAATGTTTTTTATTTTTAATTTGTCCCCCTTTCTACACAACCCCCAAAGAAAACCCCATCCCTAACCTTAACACCTAACCCTTAGGGTGTTAAGGTTAGGGGTGGGGTTTTCTTTCTGTGTAAAAAAGGGAACAAATTAAAAAAAGATTAACTTTAGAGTTAGGTGTTAAGTTTAGAGGTAGGGTTTTCTTTCTGTGTAGAAAAGGGGACAAATTAAAAAAAATGAAATAATACAATCAACCCTTCTACTTTACCAAGTTTGTGTATTAATTTTTGTTTTATTTTCAATTTTACAATATAAAAAAAAATGCTTTATTTTTATTATTTAATTTGTTCTTTTAATTTGTCATTGCTATTCAAACGGAAAAAGTTTCTGTTGTATTATTTAATTTGTTTTTGTTATAAATAAAACTACACTAACCCCCCCATTACATTTCTTTACGGTAGTGCGTAGTGATTTTCAAAAAAAAGTCTGTAAAAATATAAATATAAAAAATTTTCTTATTACACTGGCTTTGGTATCCTGCATTGAATCGAGATTCATGAGGGCAGTAATGGGGGATGAATGACCAACAAGAAGTTCGATTTTTTTCTGGTCAATAACTCTAAAACGATAAGGTTTCTTCATAATTTAATTGTTAATTCGAGTTCAGCATGTACATTTGCACGGAATTATGACGATTTTGGAAAAAGAAGAGGATATTATTAATGGGTTAAAAAAGGCATTTACGTTTTTTCCACTAAGTCACAAGGGATTTCTGAGTGTGAAAGAATCTGAGAAGAAATTATTAAGGAGAGAGACAATAAAAGAACAGTAATTAAGGAGACAGAATATGAGAATTAACATTGCATTTAAATTTTTGAAGATCAAAATTGAATAGAAAGCCAAAAACTAGAAGAGAGTTCTACAAGGAGAACAAGTGAGAAAAGAAACTTTTTAGTATAGAACTAAATGATTACATTACAAGATTCATTCTACTTTAGATTCAAAACACAATTGATTATAAATTAGGAATTTTTTTTGTTAAATTTCAGTCTTGAAATAAAATCAAACTTAATTTTCTTATTAATCTCAATGGAACCGACTTTTGTATCTAGAACGTTTATGATCTTTGTTCCTCAATTAATAATGAAATTTATTTAAAATATTTACAAATTCTTGTTTATTTTTATTTATGTAATGCTATTTGTAAATATTTAAATATTTCTTTTTCCTCTGATTAAGATAATCAATTAATGATATACTTTATGTCACTCTCAAAATCTTTAAAAATTTGCAATTAAAGTATATTTGTATAGCTCATAGAGACTTGCTATATTTTCATCAGTCAGTTTTCATCTTTATGTCCTGTTATGAAGACAAGAAAATGTGTCAACCTTCCTAAAAGAGGCCCAGTAACCTTGTGATAACAACTAGAGAAAGTATGATAGAGAATGTTATCATAAAAAAGGTTGAAGAACTGAACTAGATTCACCAATGTACTGTCTATTGGGCAAAAAGTACTCTATTTTTGAACTTTATGCCAAAACTTATCAGATGCTTCAAAAAGGCTAGATCATTATTTGTTTGAATCAAGAAGAATGCCGCAAAATAGGTAGCAACAGGAGAATGCATATCTAACATCAATAGAGATAAAGAATATATATATATATATATATATATATAATATGTTTCTGTGAGTGAAAAGTCACTTTTCTCTGTTTTGATAAGTAATTTGTCAAAATATTCACTATCTCAGCAGAGCATTTAATTAGAAGACAGACACATTAGAAAACCAACGCCTCTTTTTTTCAATGACCCATTTAAATTATCTAGGAGCATTCTTAAGAAGAATGCAGTTATTGTAGTTTTATAAGAAAAAAACTGGACCAGAAATTAAAGGGCATATATTCAGATCCTGAAAGGGCAAATTCATTGTTGGAAATGAATAGTTTCTTCTACTTTACAAGATTATATCCAGCTTAACACAATCAAATTGCTACCTAACCATAACTGAAACCAGTCAAATATGGTTCAGATAAAATTTTTAGTTTTCAAAAACTGAGCAAATGAGAATATGTCTCAAAATATGATAGTGTGTCTAATTTCCAATGTTCTCTTTATTATCTCAACTGTCTATTGCTTGCTTTGCTAAATATTGATTGGTTTGAGAACTACTTTTTTTAGTGATAGAGAAATCATTTTACTATTCATGAACTGATTTAAATGCCATACCTATTGCCACATAAGGGGGTTTATATACATGTTTTTGTTGTTTACAGTTAACCCGACTTCTTGTGCTAACATTTTCTGCTAACATGAAGTAGACTGATTGCATTGAATCAATTGCTAGGTTAGCTGTGTTGTGCCAGACAATTCTTCATGACAGAACCCATCTTGCACATTTATAAATCTACCATTCTTCCATGCGTTGAACATTGCTACTACATCTAGTCTGGTGCTCCTGCTATATATCTAGAGATTCTTAACAAAATTCAAAGAATAGTCTGTAATGTTATCAGTCCTAACATCTCAGCTTCAGTCACTTTCCCACCACCATAATGTAGCTTCCCTGTGCCTTTTCTATAAATATTTTCCTGGTAATTGTTCTGATGAGCTTTCTTCTTTGGTATATAGACTTTATGAATTATGCCACTCCTTATCTTCTGTCGTCTTACTTCTTGTTCTTTTATTGTTTTTTCTCCTTTACACTGTTTTACTGGCTTTATTGCCTTGTGTGGAGTGAAATTATTATAAAAAAACAGGTGTACTACTAGATTGGCCACAAGGTTTCATCATTTTACAGTTTTACAGTTGAAATGTCTAGATGTAACCATAAGTTCCATGCTAACAGTTTCTTCTCTCGCATTTCTCACTTATGGAACTTTCTTCTAGCTTCTTGATTTCCAGTTAACTTTGATCTTCAAAAATTTAAATCCTATTCCCATCATTCTCTTCTGTCTTCTTAATTCTTGTTCTTTTATTGTTCTCTCTCCTTAATAATGTTCTCTTTTTGTCATATTCTCTCACACTCGTTAACCCCTTGAGTCTCATTGGTTTTATTACTTGCTTGGGGTGAAATGATTAAAAGATTAATTTTCTTTATTTGATTGTATGATCATAGGGTTCACAAGTAAAAGTAAAATTTTCAAATTTGACAGACTCATTTTATTTTTGGATTAAGCCTTCTTTCAAAATTGGACAATTTCTATGCTTTTGGAATATATGGCATTGTGAAGAGATTGTGCAGTTATTTCTCTTGCATCTTTATAGTACATTGCATATATGTAAATGACTAAAATAATAAATTTTGATAAACAATGATATTTATTTATTTATTTGTCTATTCCTGCATGTGGTGATATACAAATAAGGTTGTATATGAGAAGGTTTCTACACTCAGGGGTAGAGTTATCTTTCCTTGACTACACTGCATACTTGTGAGAACAAATACATGACACAACAACATGGTGTCGGCAATATGATATCTAACCTTGTTAGAAGATCCTGAGCTGGTTGAGACCTAGATGAGTTTTTCATGGCATTGGGTGACAGCAAAGATAGAGGAGGAGTAAATAAAGTAATGATTTTATTTCTAGCATCAACCAGTTATGAGGCCATAAAAAAGATCTCCATAATAGTCTATCTGCATACAATCAGATTAAAATTGACAATTATTTTCAAGAAGTCACCATGATAAACACTCCTATAGGTCTTCTAAAGTGGACTCATCTGCTATTTGGAATTAAAATATCCAGCCTTATACTCCAAAAGGCTATCAAGAAAGTTTTGGAAGGTTTTTGGAACATCATTGTCTATGAAGATGACATAGGTATTGGCACTCATACTGAGGAGGAGCTGAAGAATAAAACAGAACAGGTTCTGAGCAGATTGAGTAATGCAAGCATGACAATTGAGATAAGTGAGAAAATTTCATACTTAGGGTATCAAGTATCTCAAGATAGGATCTTGCCAGATGACAGACTTATCAGCAAAATAGCAGAAATAAGTACACCAAAAAATAAGAAATAGAGTCTTTCTTGGGCTTGTCTTTTACAACAAATATATACCTTGATATAGTGACATGGTTGAATCTTTTGCGAACTTGAGTGATGCAATAGAATAACCTGTTATTCCCATGAGTGACTACACTATTGGTAGTAACTACCTATAAGTATCTGTAAGTCAACAGACTACAGAGTCTAGCTGGAATCTGTCGAGTACGACTCAGACCTAAACGAGAACTACCAACCTTCCAATAGTAGCACTTACTACTGGATTGACTTGCAACAACATTGTGCATAACTGTTACCTTTATTCTTATTGTACTAGTTTTTTACAATAAACCTTTACTTATTCTATCCACCTTGTTTTTTTTATCAAGTATATATTCCTATTAGCATGGAATATAACAGTGGCGATGAAGATTGTTGAATCAAATTTACATACCAAAATTCAGTGACGCTGAAACGAATTCACAAGAAGAAAAATATTTGTCGGCTATACATTTGGTTTACAGGAGTTTTTAATTAAGACAACACCTTAGGATATTATAACATTTTACAATCGGAGGAAGACATTCTGAAAAAAGATTTATCACGTAAAATCTTTTAAAAGTAAGAATATTTTTGTTGTATTCTTTGTTTAAAAAAAAAAGAAAAAACAAGTCATAGCACAGATAGCACAGGCCATTAACATTAAAAAAAATTTTTTTTTTGTTTTTTCTCTTATTGAACTTATATTCCTGGCTATTATTATTCAAAAAAATTAATGAGTAATTTGAGTTTATTTTTATGTTTATTCTGTCATTATTTTTTCTGAAAGACTTATCAAAATTTAAATTATGGAACAATTAACAGAGTTTATGAAACTGTTGTGCACTAGTGTTCAGCAACAACAACAGCAAATACAACCATTGCAAAACCAACAACAGCTTCAACTTTTGAAAAATTAATGATTTTTTCGGAGAACAAAAAACTAGTTTCTTCTCTGTGAAGGTATTGCAAAATTCATTAATGGAATTTCATTATAACCTGGACAATGGCATTACCTTCATTGGCATATTTCAGAAGGTATGAATCTATATTTATAAATAGATGCCAAGACTGGTCAGATGAGGAAAAAAAATCACCCTTTTACTACAAAAAAATGGGGTGAGATAAAATTACAAAATCTAATATTACCAAAAAGAATCCGGAAGAAGTCTTGTTTGAAGAAACAATTAAAAACCCAATCAAGGATATTCAATGAAAGAGATAGCTTGTTCCACATACGTTACAAGTGCCATAATATCATTAAGTTAGAAAACAAGGATTTTTTATCGTTATGCTGGGACGGTTAAGTCAATTGTGTGAACATTTCAAAATTGACAAGATTTCTAAAAGATTTATTCAAATGTCTAATATTTGTTCAGGGACTAACAGCTCCCAAGGACAAGGATATCAGGTTATAGATTTTTACTATAATTAAAAAAAAGACGATGAGATTACTTTGCAAAAGGTTACTGAAGAGTGCCAGCATCTGATTAACAAAAAATGAGATAATACTCGGATAGAGGAAAGAATGTTTTCAAAAGTTCAGCGAATAAGAAAAAAAAGGTCCCAGATGTGAAGAACAAAGAGAAATGTGAATGTTGAGCAAGAGGATTTAATCACAAAAAAAATAATTGCTGGTCTAAAAACAAGGTATGTTTAAAATTTGGTGTTAAGGAACATAAAGGGTCCCAATGCTATAAAAAAGAAAGAAAAAGACCAGTGAAAAAGTGACTGTGATTCTCTCCAGGAAGGAATTTGAGAATGGCAAAAGAAATGAATGTATGTCGAAACAAGTATAAATGGACATACGGTAACATTGAAATTTTGGATTCAGGTTCTGATATTAGTATAATTGATGAACAGACATGGTTTTAAAAATAGGCTGACCAAAATTGACTGACATGAACAAAATTACCAGAGGTATTTCAATAAAAACACTCAAATTGAAGGGTGAACAAGTGTAACATTTCATTTTGTGATAAGACTTTCAGGTCAAAAGTTTACATACGTAAAGGGAACAACTCCTACCTTTTCGGCATAGATTGGATTGTGCTATTTAATGTATGGGAATTACCCGTAAACTCTTTTAGTAATCAGGTGAACACCTGGGAAAAGAAAAAATTAAAACAGAAAAATTCATGCATAATTTGAAGGACAAATTTCCAAGAGTTTTCTCTAAAGGATTGGGTATATGTTTGAAAACAGAGGTAAAATTTGAAATAAAAGAAAATGTTACACTGATTTTCAGACCTAAAAGGATCATTCCATTTTCTTCATTAGATTCTATTAACAAAGAACTAGAAAGATTGGAAAAATTAGGTCTTATTTCAAGAGTGGATCACTCAGATTGGGCATCGCTTACTGTGTATGTTAAAAAGAAAAATACTAGAATTAGAGTATGTGCAGACTTTTTGACAGGTCTAAATGACTGTCTAAAAGACCATAGTTACCCACTTCCCTCACCCAAAGACATTTTCTCAAAATTAAATGGGGTTAAAATATACTCTAAAATAGATTTGTCAGATACATACTTGCAAGTCAAAGTCAACGAAGAATGTTCCAAGTATCTGACAACACACATAAAGGATTATTTAAACTGAACTGACTTCCTTTTGGTTTAAAGGTTGCACCTTCACTTTTTCAACAAATCATGGATACAATGCTTACAGGGTTAGAATTTGCCATTGCTTATCTGGATGACATCTTAGTGAAAAGTAAAAATATGGATGAGCGTAAAAAACACATAAGGGCTATCTTCAAGAGAATAGAAGAATTCAGATTCAATGTGAACCCCGAAAAAGTGACAGATTGAAAAGGAAAGCTTAGCAATCATTTTTGCAGTTAAGAAATTCCATCGTTTTCTTCACAATAGTTTTTACACTGTAAACTTACCATAAGCTGTTACTGACCATTTTTGGATCAAAGAAGGGCCTTCCAACTCATACTGCAAACCGATTGCAGCAGTGGGGTGTAACATTATTGAATTACAATTTTAAAATGGAGTACATCTCATCTAAAAATTTGGGTCATGCAAATGGACTATCGAGGTTGATTCCAAAACATAATGAAATTTGGAAGAAACTGTAATTGTGGCTTTAAAGGATGAACAAGAAATATTGCATTTGCTGTGTTCGGGAACTACTGGTGATGTTAGAAGACATAAAGAAAGCAGCAGAAAATGATAATTTTATTAAAAATATGAAAATACAAGCCAGGATAAATGAAAGAAATAAAAAGGGAATAAAATTTTTTCCTTATTCGATCTGCGAAAATATGCTAATGTCAGGGTGATGATGCCACAGGTATTACATAAGATCTTAAAAGAATTTTGTACAGGTCACCCTGGCATATCTCGAATGAAATCTCTCATGAAAAATTATGTTTTCTGGCCATGAATGGATGTAGATGTCAAAAATTTTGTGAAAAACTGCAGAATACACTAGAGGTAGTAAATACCTATAAATATCTGTAAGTCAACGGACTACAGAGACTAGCTGGGACCTGTTGAGTACGACTCAGACTTACACGAGAACTACTGACCTTCCAATAGTAGCACTCACTACTGGATTGACTTGCGACGACCTTGTGCATAACTGTTACCTTTATTCTGATTATACTGATTTTTACAATAAACCTTTACTTATTCTATCCACCTTGTTTTTTTTTCAAGTATATATTCCTATTAGCACGGAATATAACATTGAGAAAGAAGAATAATGAATTTCAGTGGACTGAAAGACAGAAGGTGGCCTTCAAAAAACTGAAGGAAGCACTTAGGAACAAGCCAGTAGTTAAGGTATTTGACCCTGCAAAAGAACTCACACTAAGTACTGATGCTAGTGAACATGCCATAGCAGCAATCTTATCACAAGAGGGACATCCTATTATGTATTTGTCTGGAAAGTTGACAGCAACAGAGATGAATTATTCTAACATTGAAAAAGAAGTGCTGACAATTGTCTGGAGTACTGAAAGGGCAGGCAATTTGTTATTGCGTAAGAAGTTTCTGCTAAAGTTGGAACACAAAGCCCCTCAACATTGATGGGAAGGTAAATTAGAGTAAACCATGTCCTTCTTAACAAATGAAAATATATGGTACAAAAAGAATAAGGATTTGAATCCTAAGAAAGCATAATTTGTAGTGCAAAAAGGATTTAAAACAGCCATATTAACAAAAAAACAGGGAGTGTTAGCTCATGAAAACCAATTTAGATTGTGAAGAGAGCTGAAAGATATTGAAATGGAGGAAGATCCTATGCAGAAGAGAGGGATCAAGGATTATCACCAAGAATTGGATAGTGAAGTGGAAAAAAAAATGAGTGTGTCTAGTTAAGGAGAATGTGAGGAATATTTGAATGAAGAAAATCAGGAAACTGAGATTCCCCATAAATTTGGAATCTAGGCAATCACCCTGAGACAAGTGGTACACTTCCTGGAGTGGTTCCTAGAAGTAGCACATCTAGCAAGGGCATAAAGCCTCTAAGGTTCCAGGAGATGTGATGATATGCAAATTATATTGTATATAAGTGGGAAGAGTTCTACACTCAGGAGGTAGTTATTTTCCCTTGACTACACTGTGTACTTGTAAGAAGAAATACATAACACTCTTCATACCTGTTAATGATGGTTGTGTTTTAGCCAACTGTTTACTTGTAAAATTCCATTAATTGAGAGAGATTGGGATCTCCCTTATTTCCTAATGAGACAAAATAGCCTGAGTAGTAAGTTCAATGTAGCTGTGGTGAACAGTAGTAATGAAGTTTGTCATGAGAATAGATTGGTGGACATAAAACTAACTTAACATATCCTTTGATTATATTTTACCACTGGTTCTTGCCTCCCTATATGTTGGCATTGATGATTCAATGCAAAAAAGAAAAGTTTGAGAGATTAGCAGGAGGTTTTTTTCCTGCTAGTCAGTTAATGGCACCATACCAAAACCTGTAACTGGTCCTTAGTGGTTAGTTTCTCCACACCATCTTAAGTCGAACAAGCATGGCTGAATAATGCTCATCTCCCTATCCTAGGGTAGGGTGGAAAAGTTGTATTATGCTTAGTGCTAATGATTCATACTAAGGAATCTCTAGATAATAGATGTAATAGGGCTGTCCTTATAGGATTTATGTCTGCCAGCATCACTTGACAGCTTCCTAGTTAGTACCAGTACTCATACTTTATATTAACTCAGCTTGTCCCACTGTCTCTTAACAAATCTGGGTATTGAACATTATAATAGGAGTAGCAGTGAATAATCTTTTTGAAATCTAATTTTACTGCTGTTATATGGTATCTTTCTCTGATAGTTATTGCTTTTTGGATATGTGTGTAGTATAATAGTTATTGACACAAAAAGTGAAATTGGTATGCCAGATTCAAGTTCTATTTTGTTCACTTCACACTGATGCCTTTGGAAAAGGCATGAATCCCTGTTCCTCAAGTTATACTTTAAATAGTAGACTGGAGTCTTTTGCCTTGAGTGGTAGCCATTCTAGGAAAATGAAAGCTCTGAATTATGCATGTTTTATTAGAATAACCCCTTTAAACTCTATACTCATAGCTTTTGGCTGAATGTTGTTAAACAGCTATAAGTCGCATTATATATATTGTTCTATAATAGTTAAGAAACTGTGAGTAAAACTAATATATTCATGAATTGAATAAAAAAAACTGTATTTGTACACACAGGAAAAATACCGTACATACAGAGTTTTCTTAATAAATCTCTGAATTTTGCCTTTGATGAAGTTCCTGAAGGAACAAAACATACTGCAAAAATAACTTTTCCTATTTTATCACTTCAATTTATTTCAGATATATATATATATATATATTTAAGCATTTCACCCCTAGCAAGGCGGGAAGCCACTAGCACGCAAGGGGTTATAGAGGATTTGGTGTGAGAGCAGGTAGGAATGATAGAGGAAAGGATGAGGAGAAGGATAGTGGATAGATCAAGGCAACTGGAGATGTCAATTGACATTACATTTGAATAATTGGAGATTATAGCTACCAGGGAAACAGGAATAGGGAAGAGAGTTCTACAGGCGAGAGATGCGAGATATGAAGCTATTGGAGTAGAAGAGGCAGCTACATTTAACAGTTTCAACAGTGAAAGGGTGAGAGTGGGAACCAGCGAAAGCAGCTCATCGGAGCAATTACCATGAAAGTATTTGTAAAAAAGACAGAGAGAGGCGGCTGTGCATCTGTGAGAGAGTGACTGCAAACGAGATGCCAGATTAGGGCCAATTATATTGCATATCTGTCTCTGGATCTTATCAAGAACCCCGAGGCAAACAGAAGGGGCTCCAGACCAAATATAGCAGCAATATAGCAATTGACTCAATGTATTTGTTCTATCTCAGGTCAGTAGACAAGGTGAGACCGGGCAGCCACAGAGAGGTGCTCTTGGGAAGTTGAGCGTCAGACATTCTAATGGGATCTAAAGGATCTCTGTGGTGATTAATAGAGAGCAGTTTTGTTTTGGAGGCATTAAAGTTAACCAACCAATTACTGCCCCAGTTCACAACCAATTGGAGGTCCTTTTCGAGACGAACGGTCAGGTTAGTTTTGTCAGCGACACTAGATTTGTTTTTGAGGCAGGAGTAAATTGTAGTGTCGTCTGCATAGATGCCTACTTGGGAATCAATGGTGTCCGGAAGATCATTGATGAAGATAAGGAACATAGTAGGGCCTAGGATGGAGCCTTGGGGAACACCTGCGTTCATGGGATAGGAGCTGGAGGAGAATCCATTGAGAACGACCTTCAATTTGTGGTTAGACAGAAATAATTGTATTAAGTAAAACAATCGACCTGTAATATCATAACCCTGGAACTTGCAAAGAAGGCCACTATGCCAAACCCTATCAAACGCTTTGGAGATGTCTAGAGCCACAGCATGAGTTTCTCTGTTATTCTGAAGAGCTTGGCAGACAATTTCAGTGATGTCTATAAGCACATCAGCTGTAGACCGGGCAAAGCAGAAGCCATATTGCCTGTCTTCAGCATTGATTAAAGCTTCGAAGACTTTGCCGAAGAGGGGAAGGAGACTGATAGGGACAGTAATTAGAAGGTTTAGAGGGGGTCGCTGGAATTCTTAAAGACAGGAACAATTCATGAGGAATGATGATGATGATGATGATGGACTCTCCTGTCATTTTTGACATATGAGTGTCTTTCAGTTCAGTTTTTAATCCTGTACCTATCCCGTTGCCTCAACTCTCTCACCAGTGGACTTGTTGATCAGGTGGAATAGCAAAGAAAGAACATAGAACTGAACTGCAGACTATCCACACAGAAGATTTGTTTAGAGTGGTGAAGGCTTGTGGAGAACCAGCCACAATTATTGGAAGTTTTATAACAAGGAGTTGGTGCAAATATTTGTCAGGATGTAAATTGAACAACACCCCTCAAGTTTTATTATCACGGAGTTATTTCTCTGGCTCTAGCAGTGCACAGAAGAATGCTTGGAGCGCCTTTCAATGGTAATTTCATGTGATTTAGCCTGCCTGAGGAAGCGGTTCCAGGGTTTGGCACATGGAGATTTAGGGATGGGTGTGATCCAGTGTTGCCTGTTCATTTTAATAATAAGAGTAGCAGCCAAGTAACAAAGGTCTAATTCTTTTTTTGCCACCTACACACCTAGAACATACACTGGATGTGAATGTGTGTGTGTAAATATATATCAATATATATATATATATATATATATATGTGTGTGTGTGTATATAAAGCACTATATATATATATATATGTGTGTGTGTGTGATATATATTGACATATATATATATATATATATATATATATATATATATATGTGTGTAGTGTGTGTATATATCAGCAATATATATATATATATATATATATATATATTCAAATGTGTGTGTGTACAATATATCTCATTTCAATATATATATATATATAAATATATATATATATGTGTGTGTCTGTATATATCAGCATAGCAATATATAAACTCATAATATCATCTAATTTTTTATTTTATCAGTCTCTAGTTTTTGAAAAAAGAGGGCACTGAGGACCTTTGTACATCTGTTGTAATAAATTCAATAACCTAAAATTTTGATTACATTTCTTCACTGAATGTTGTTGGGAAATTGTTTTAATTATTATAAATTTTTTTCTTCAGACTATTCTTTGTCTTTATTTCTTTTTCACATTTTGACCATGTACCTTTGGATTGTAGTGTTCCAGAGCTTTTGTTGAATCTTATTTTGGCATGTGCACATGTCAAGTTTTATTTACCAGTTTTTCTGGGATCATTCTCTCCTGTCTTTATAACCACACCTTGAATTTCATATGCACTACCACATATGTAGAATGTTAAGTTCATTGCCTTTTGCTTCCTGATTAGTGGTATCCACATGCTATTAATGTTGATATTCTGTTTGCTTATTGGATCATCCAAACAGCCTATGTTGTTAGATTCAATTAGTTCTCTTATTCTCCACTGCTTCTCTCTGTCTATTATTTTGATCTCATTCCACAAATATTAATGTGTCTCCCTCTCCTTCCATGCATGGTCAGCTATACCATTTCTTTTCATGTATATAATTTGAGCAGTTATAAAATATTTGCCATATATATGTGCCTTGAATGAAATAATCTCTATGTCATTAGTTACATGTTATTATATAATGATAACAAAAGATGAAAATGTCTCAGTATTTTTAGAAGCATACTTTATTTTTTAAAATACAGATACTCAGTTTAAAATCAGAAACAGAAATTCAATATTTTACCAGATATTTATTAAAATTATCTTATTTGAGACTTTATAAAGTTTGTACTAATAAAAGGATTGTGAAACTACCATCATATTACAGAATTGGGGTTATTACTGCTAATATCATTAACATTCTAACTCAGTATTTATGGTTAATATTTGTATTATCATTAGAAGTTCACTATTAGAACCCTTACCATCATGATATAGTCATTCTCGTGCCATTTGTGATACATACTTGGGTGATCATGTCTCTTTTGATTCATGACTAAGCAGAAGATTTCCTACAGTAGGCTGACATTTCTTTCTGTAGTAGACTGTAGGACTCAGTCTGTTCTGATATTAAACTCAAAGCTATGTGATACTTTTCCTGACCCGACTGGAATTTGAACTTGGCTCTGATTTCTCATTCTGATCCATTATCCATTACACCGCATTATACATTCATCATCATGATACATAGCTATATACACTACTTAGTGTTACACTTAATTTAGTACCTATGTTTATTTTATCAATACTTGATTTTTATTAAATACAAAACTTTATATCATTTGCAAATAAAAGTACAAATTATTCTTTTGAGCAATATTATGGAAAATATGTTTCAAGTTTTATTTTTTTAATATCTGCATAATGCAAATAAAACTGAGCATTTAGATATAGATAATATCCTTTAGAACAATTCCAGTGATTTTAAATTAAGTTTTGAATGTTCATTTTCAAATATATTTTTATTATATAATAATATTTATTTTTCAGACATCCATATGATTTTTAGATATGTTACAAAGGTTTACCATAGTTTTGCTTCTATTAGTTACTATCTTTAATTTTAGTTTTCCAAGTTAAAATTTATTATCAGGTTTATTCAAATTCCCTTTCTTAATAATTTAATTCTGAGCTGTGTAGAATTAGAAGTGAGGAAAAAAAGGAAAATTTTATGTAATTTATAATATGTAATTTATAATGTTTATATTTCTATTAAATCTATAAAGCTTTAGAATCTTCAATTTAGTAGTGCACTTTGTTCCTTGTAAAATCTATTCTGATGAAGTTGTCTTATTTAATTAATAAATTTAGAGATGTAACAATTACCTTGGAACAACATTAACTTTTTTTGTAAAGATATACAAAAATAAATACCCCTACTTAAATGACTGTTCATATCATTACTGTATCAAACTAAAACTGACTTTTTAAATATTAAAACAATCCAAACTGCATGTTTTAATTTATTGCATATAAAACTATTCAAGCCAAAATAAAATAGCATAAAATTAAACCATTCCTTTTGTTTAAAATGAAAATACAATATATTAGAAAAGGCTGTTTCCTATTTCAGTTCAAAAAACAACCTTATTAAAAATAGTTTTGTCAAAAATTGTTTTTGATAATTTACTAGATATACCATTTGTCATTATAAAAATATCTTGTTATACACTGACATGCTAAAAATCATGGGAAAGCAGTATGTAAGGATAATTGTAGGTGGTGTCACCATAACTTGACATCATGGAAATACTGGCTAGGTTACTCATGGCAAGATGACATGAATTACTGGAGTTCACAGAACAAATGAAAGTGGGTGCCAGATGGATGAGACATTCCATTTCTGAAATTGTGGGGACATTTGATATCTCTCAATCTACAGTATGTATTGGGAATATTGTATGATGAATTATGGATCCTTAATGATTGTGACCAGAGGTGTCTGGCTATAATTTTCTGCAGTAATAGACAAGTAACACTATCAATGCAGAAGGTACTAGATCCAGTAAGTTAATTCAGCATTCTTTACATTACATGTGAAATAAAAGCAGAGCACTTAGCAGGTTTCCCCTGTTAACAGCAGATAGTGCTGCTTCTGGGTTTATGATGTCACTAATTGGATCCTGGAGCACTGTATATGTGTGGTATGGGCCAGTGATTCACATTTTCAGTTGTTTCAGGCTGATACTGGGTTCAGAAGTGATGCAGACTCTATGAGGCTAAGGATCTTAGTTGTCAACAATGTACTATGCAAACTGGTGGTGGTTCCATTATGGTGTAGGGTCTGATCATGTGGCATGGGTTAGGTTTCTTATCCTTAAAACATGTCATTGACTGGTGACCGCTATGTTGCAAAATCTTGCAGCTACAAGTAGTAACATGGAACTGTGGACAGCTATCAAGATGGCATGGCTCAACCACTTTCCAGGGGTTTTCTAACTTGTAGAATTGATGCTACATTGAGTTGATGCACTTCACCGGACTTAGAGAGTATACTATATAGACCTATCCCATAACTTTTGGCATGTCAAAATATTTCAAGATCTCGTTTTTTCTCAGAGACAAATTTTTTAAAGAATAAAAATAATAACACCATATTTTTAATCTATGTCAAATGTATTACTGTTCATGAATTTTTCCTTTCATATTTTTCTCTACTTATATTTTTAGTATGAAAAAAATAAAATGAAAAAGAAAATGTTGTCTTTGAAAATATTTATTTTACTCTAATCTCTCTTAAGTCATATTTATTTATTTTTTTTTTCATAATTTTTGATTATTTGGGTTTTATTCATTTGAAAAACTATTTTAAATGTTACTTTTAGACACTCAGGGTTTTTCCTATCATCATTTTTAGTCTATAATATTTATGCATTTTAAATTTTATATTAGTTTTTACAAAAGGGAATTTTAGGTAATAATAATTATAGTTTAAATATTCCAATTTAATTAAAAATAAATGAACTACTAAATTTGACTGAGTATTAATAGATTGAAATATTTTAAAAATTTATTTCCATAATATTTTGAGGATTTTATTTGGTGTGTAAACTTTTTTTCAACTTGAACCTTTCTGCATAAATTTAAATGGACTCTATGTATTTGTTACTACTTGCTTTGAGTTAAGACAATTGAGTTTCATAACATATTGCTGTTACATCATTTTTATTCATGCTTTTATTTCTCACTTATGTACAAGCAACATTATTTACTGATTTTATCTTCATTATTTTGGAGAAACATCCTAAAAAACAGCTATATTTTATTTTTTGCAGGGCTAAAATAGTAAAAATATCTTTCAAGAGAAAACAGTTTTTCATCCAGCTACGTCGGGAGGTGGTAAGTCAGGCTATTTATGCAAGGAGAGAAAAATATCTGTTTTTGCCTACTATTGTCTCTTGTACAAAAATATTCTGCAGATGTCTTGT
The DNA here is from genome assembly GCA_903632075.3 of Acanthosepion pharaonis. Classification (NCBI taxonomy): domain Eukaryota; kingdom Metazoa; phylum Mollusca; class Cephalopoda; order Sepiida; family Sepiidae; genus Acanthosepion; species Acanthosepion pharaonis. The sequence continues at coordinate 16,378 of CAHIKZ030003435.1, forward strand.
GCACCGGAATGTCCATATTGTCATCCCAAACTGTATTGTACATCAGTATCTGTATGCATTTGTTTCATATGGTAATCTTTCACTGTTCATCCCATATGCAATGAGGTTCACTAATTTTGTACACACAGTTTTCTGTCTATGTGTTTTGTGTATACGTATGGATACATCTTGTTTTCATTGGGATGAAACACGCTTTTCAAATACAAAACTCTTCTCATATGTTAATGTTTAGCATACTTAGGAGCTATTAGCTTTTACTGTAATTTTCAGATTTTTAACTATAAATGAACCTTTTTATCTTTATTATAAACATATTGGTGAGTTGCCATTTAAATTAAATTCTGTACAGAGTTTGCATGTGAACACATGTTTCATCATAAAGAACAAGTAATTGTTCATACAGAGCAAAAAAAAACAAACTTTCCTATATTTAAAAAAGATACAGATGCATAAGCACAATTCGGTCTTAAATATAGAAAGGTGAAGGGCAATAAAAAGATCCTATATGCAATCATATGTAATCATTATGTAATGAGTTGTAATTTTACTAATTATTGTTGAAGCTGGAATTGAAATGACATGAAGGCAAAAATCCAATCCAATCAAACATTAATACATTTACTGCAAAAAGATTTTGACACAGTTAACACCTAATAACCTTACAGTTATGCTTTCAGGAAATATTAAGCTTCATATTCTTCTATATATTCCCCAATATGTCCATTTGTATAGTTTGCTTTTGTCTGTACAACTACTTTCCATTGTTAATATTTCATACAATCATAGAGTGATGCCTGCATGTTATGAAATAACCTTTATAATTTTTAAAATGCTTAGCATAATTTATATTGATGCATAAATGTTAATATCTTTCAGCTTACTTCTATAAATTTAAATGCTCTATGAGTTGTTTTTATTGTAAGAATCAGTATGTATTTGTGAATCTGAAAGAGATCATGATTAAAGAAGTATAACATTGAGGAATTAAAAAAATCTTTTCAGATCACCAGTTCCTGTTACCCATTTTCCAAAATATATGTGATCAGCTTATTTATAAAATTCAAGTTAACATACTTTAAATGATTTTTCTTAACTTTATTTAATGAATACATTTATTTTAATAATTTAATATTTAATTCATTACTCACCAGACATAGCTAACTGCTGCACATTATTGTATAAAATTAAAGGTATCATTTTTTACTAATGTTAGTTTCTTCAAATTAGTTGACAAAGTCCTTTTGAATATTAAAGTTCCTTTAGCCAACTTTGACAAGACTAAAGAATACAGAAAAAAAATGAGTGAATTTCAAGAAATTTTTTAAATATATTTTCTTGCCATACATGTATTCTTTGCAGTTATTGCCAAAATGTGTGACTGATAAAGAACTTACTTATTTGGTATTTGCAAAGTAAAATCTCCACACTTGATGTCATGAATAATGTAATATTACCACTCTATGTTAATATATACTTGAATTTTTTACCTATTTGATAAGGTTGCTTTAAACTCACAAAGACCAATGATTAATTATCTTCAGTTGTACAAATATTTGAAGGCTGGATAAGAATAATATTTGTAAATAAAAAAAAAGTTAGAATATGTATTCTAACTTTTATTTTTATTTACAAATATTATTAATACATATAAGAAATGATATGCTGTTGTGTATGATAGTGTTATTTTTTTTTAACTATCAGCATCAATTTATACCAAATAATTTCTATGATAATGAAATATATTTCAATAATGATTGGTGTTCTATTAATATAAATATTGTTTATTTACCTGTATCTTATCATGGAGTAATGGTTACTAAACATTGCTGCCATTACTAGTGTAATGAGTTTGATTAAAATTAATTTGTTTTTGGAACAAAACAGGAAAAAGAGAAGGTTGAATAAGCAAAACAGTTTGTAAAAAAGTGAAAAATAAAATAAACTGGGAAGATGTCAGGAATAACAGTGAGTAGGTTGGAATGAAGTCAAAATTTAAATACCCATCATTTCTAAATACAAGTCTATCTATTTGTCTGTATTTGCTTTCAGAAAAGTTAATTACATAATGAGTAAAGCAAAATTTTGAAAATTGTAATTAAGCACCCATTGATGTAGATTATAGAGTATATCAAGTAAAATATGTGAACATTACATTGAATAATACATGTTTATATGCATATAAATGAGTAACATTCAAAGAAATCTTGATTATCAGACACATTTAAGAAAAATTGAGTAGAATAATCTCTTCTCATGACTATTATATATTTCCATGTTTTATATTTATATTGTGTATACTTTCAGAATGATACAGTTGAGAACTTGATTGGTTTCAATATGGTCAGTTATCGCTCATGTAAGAACTTGTGGAAGTCGTGTGTAGAACATCATACATTTTTCCGGCTCCATGCACCCAATCCTCCATCTAAAAAAATATTTTCTTTAGGTTCCAAGTTCCGATACAGGTAAGCTTTATAATAACAACATAATAACTGTATAATTATTAATATTATGAAGAACCCAAGTTCCCTGTACAATATGTTTTAAACTCAACAAAAAAAATGCAACAAAAGGAGATTTTTATTGAAGTAAATTATCTGATTATTGCTGAACATCTTTTTTAATGTGTCGTTTTCTTTGCTATTCATAATAGTTGGTTTTACTCTCTGGACTCATTAAAAATGTTTTAAATTAAAAAAAATGAATTGTTCTAAGTGCAAGCTACATTTGTATTTACAAATAAATCCAAAAGATAGATTTGATATGAATATTTCATTAACACAATACGTTATATACTAGACTAAGTTATTATCTTATGTTAATATGAGCTCCTTGATATTCTATAACCTTTATCAGTCTTTCAATCTTTGATTTTGTTAACTTTTTTGACTTTAATATTACTAGCAGTAATTTTTATTGTTCTCCAGAGATCTTCTTTGCTTGGATATTATTTCCTATTTTTATATACATCACTTTTAATGAGGCACTATAAGTTTTCCATTCAATTAATATCTGGAGGAGAGGCTGGGGGCCATTCCATTAATTTTGGTATCTTTGACATGTATATGTACGTATGAAATTTTCCAAATTACATTACAAACATACAAAATTTTCCAAACTACATTACAAACTACAAGCAATGGAAATTTAATTACAAGCATTACGGAACATTCAAATATTCTAAAGCTAAATATTTACTCAACATATTCTCAGCTTTATAATTCTTTCAACTCTCTAACAGTGAACATTTTGAGTGGCAAGATCATTCAACTTTTGTGAGCTCGGATAAAAATATTTCATTAGTAAACACTTTAATTCAGTCAAAGGGACATAACACCAACAAAAATAGTAACCCATATGCTTGTATATCGTTATACAAATATAAATATTGTTGTTATAAAACCGTTTAGTATTCCTTCTTGTTGTTTCTCTTGTTGCTTTTGCATTTGCTTACACATTTGTAAAGTAAAAAAAATGTATGGTTTGAGTTAGGCCATCAATACCGCTACAGCTTCTTTGTTGTGATTTGTACCACTCAAAAGTGTCTTATCCAAGAACATTAATTCTTTGCATTTATCATGACACTATTATCAACTTTGAATGAATGGATATATTTACTGCCTACAATAATAGCCCAAAATATTATTGCACTTCACTCTTGTTGTTTTCAAAGTTGTATTTCAATGAAAGACCAAACCTTTTGTTTAGATATCAGGTTCATCCAACGTAGCTTTACCATTTATCCCTAAGCATTTTATTGTTGAAGAATCAGTTTTTATGTAGTGCATCAAATTACTTGTTTCTCTTTGTGATGTTTACTTTCATGATTTCTTGATTACTTTCATGTGTTTAGCTAATGTTCTTAATATTCTGCATCTTTTCTGTTTACAGTTGCAACACCAGCTTTTTTAAATCTATTCTTATTTGTCCATCCACATTTCTTTATTACTGTTTTTATTTTTTTTTACTACGTTTATTACTGTTTTAACTTTTTTCAAATCTGTTTTTGTTATATACTTAAAGTCAGTTTTATTAAGATATCAATGTTTTGTATTTTTTTCAGATATCTGTTCAAATTGTTCTGCAATTTCTGTTTGTATTTCCACCACTCAATAAGATTACAATATCTTGTTTCTCGTGTGAGATCATATCTTATAACCCATAAATCTACCATGTGAATTTCAGCTTATGATATCTGTCTTTATTATAAATATATACAATAACTTGTTTGGTGGTGTGAGATTTGCAACTCAAGTGTTGTTTCCCATATTGGAAAAATCATATACTGTTTGGGAAAACAAATATTCATACACATTAAAATCTCACACCACTAAACAAGTTATTGTATATATTTATAATAAAGACAGATATCATAAGCTGAAATTCACATGGTAGATTTATCTCATATATCCTGAAAATTTTACTAATATTAGTTAATTAATTTTTGCATAATAAAATACGACATAGTATATGTAATAATAAATATAGTAGATATTTACTAAATTTGACTTAGTCATGGAACACAATAAAATAAAGTTATTAATTAGTCATAGAGAATATAGTCACATATACCTAAATGGGAATTATCTTCATTTATCCAGTGGACAGCTGTCATATATATATATATATATATATATATATGGGAAGACAATCTATAAATTTTTATATATCAAGAATATATCAAGAACAATTTGAGGAAAAAAACTATGACAAGGTTGAAAAAGACTTTGCATGAATTCTTTCATTCTTTAGGATTTCATCAGACTGAAGTGATGTTCATGCAGATGTGACTACACATGTGTACAAGGTACGCTGAGAATTTTAAATTAAATTTTAATTAAAAAAATTTTTTTTTTTAAATGTATCTGTTGGGTAAATAGTCTAGCCAAGTTCATTTAGTTTCTTTTTGTTCATATTTCCATTACTGTTGTTATTAAATATTCCACATTGTGATAATAAAAAATATACTCAAAATGTATATTAAAAAAAATGTTAAATCTAAATTAAAAATTCTCAGTGTCCCCTTTCCTTCATGCACATTTGTAGCTGCATCAACATGTTATAGACAAGCATATGGTTGCAAGAAAGAAATACGACAACAGCAGAAATAGATTTACGTGATTTATTTCAATAGGAACGTGTGGTTTTGGCACAGCTACCTTGTGGTATAGTTCATAAGCCGGCTGCCGATCTGGGTTGATCTCTCATAGTAGTTCTCACTGGTTGGTGTGGCGCTCCTCCTGCTGACTGCTGCTTACTGACCGTGACAGGTCTCTTCCCTGGCCTCGTGTTGACTGCTTTTGTACTTCTCTGTGTGACCCCCTTTTATGACGTTTTTTTATGGCTTAACGGGCTTGAAAAACGACGCGAGTATAATTAGGAGGGAAGCATTTTTATTGGTCGAAAAATAGAAACACTTTAAAATATTATTTTATTTTTCGACTGGAACTCGTGCATTGGGGCTATGAGTAAACAACGATAATGGTCATTTTGTGACAGGACCTTTTCTCATTCACATCCGGCTCTCGCTCTTGAGTATGTTAGTTTATTTGCGTTCAAATCAGCCGAGATATGTCTTATTTTATTTTATAACAAGGCTCCCCCAGATCTCGGTCTCATTTACAGTGAGAGTTATTCGTGTATATTTAGGTGATTAATTCATGATAAAGTCTCTGAAGCGTGTGGGAAGTTGTCCTCGTGTTCTTCTTATTGGTATTTGTTTTGTTATGGAGTTATTTGCTGAATTATGTGTCCCCGAGGGATGTGGAGGAGAATGATCCTGGTGACTGTTACATGGTGCAGGCAGAGGGATTGTATTAGATAGATGCGTTGGACGTGGAGCCACTCGTCGGATATGTGCACAGTGAATCCAGATTATATCACCATTATCGTTCTGCACCTGACACATCATATTGTTTGTTTTTATAATGGTGTAATTTCCTATCCAGGGCAGATGAGAGGATTGGGCAACAGTTGAGTGTGGCCGATGAAGTAAAACCTTGTCGCCTACTTGTATTGGGTCCTTGTATGTGAGGCGATTTAAGTTAGTCTCAAGTTTGTGGTCAGCTTCATCGTTGGCCAGGGTGACGTGGTGGTGAACCTGCTTTAGCAGGGCATTAATTTGCATTCCATATGCTCCAGGATCGTCACTTGCAATTTCTTTTCTGTGTAGTGTAGGTAGGTCGATGTTGGGGTGACGGCCAGTAATGGCATAGTGCGGGGAGACACCGGTGGCGCTGTTGGTTGTGGCATTCATGGACGAAATGACAGATTCTAGAACGTCTGTCCATTCACAGTTCCTGTCTTCGCATAACATATAAAGTGCGTTCTTCATCATGCGATGTTGTCTCTCGATATTTCCTGAGCTTATACGGGCGCCAAGGACAGTGAAGTTCTTGCATGATTGACATCTGGTTACAGAATTGTCGATAGATTTCTCCAGTGATGTGTGTGCCTCAATCAGAGGATACTATGCAAGAATCTCTCTGTGTCGAAGGAAGGACTGGTACAATCTGCGGGCGGCGTCGATAGCATGGTCTCTCGCGCATGGTATGGCTGTAAAGTGTCAGCTGAAGCTATCCAAGATGGTTAGGATGTAGAGTTTTCCCTTTCAGTTGGGCATTGTGACAAAGTCTATAAAGACGAGATTGAATGATCTCTTCCCTCGTTTGCAGTGGCCAATGGGCCAGTGGGTACATCTACCGTAGTTGCCCTTGCACTTAGCACACGTGTCGCAAGAATCAACATAGGCCTTGATGTCGCAATTTTTGAATTCCCACCAGTAGCTGGAAAGGACTTCTCGCATAAGGGTAACACCTGAGTGGTTGTTGCCCTCGTGTGCCTGGTAGAGGTATCTGGATCGTAGTTTGTATGGTACAACCAATCTCGGAGAGTGTTTACTATCTCTTATCATCAAAACGGAGGTGCCTGGTTCTAGAAAAAATAGGTGCAAATGTTTTTTGAAAAGCGTAGCTCGGTGGTCGTCAGGATCGATATGAGGTTCGCTTGGAGTGGGTGACTGGAGGGCGCTGATGATCTTTGCCAGGGTGTCGTCCTTCTGTTGTTCATTTGCGATGCCAAGGTGATTGCAGACTCTCTCAGTGGGGATGGTGGTGGTAGAGTGATAGGCGAAGAATGCATTGGTGACGCGCTTGTGGGTGCGGGCGTTTTGTGGTGTGTGAGTTTTTGGAATGAGCTGTAAACCATTAAACTCACCAAGGCACCAAGATGTCTGCCGGTGTAGGGTCGTTCGGGGCTTTCGTGTTCTTATGTCTGCAACCTCTGCTGAGCATGTCAGCCCATACATTTGATTCGCCTTTGACATGTTCTAAGACGAATTTATAACATGAAATTTCTTCTTGTCATCGTTGTATTTTGGCATTATTGAACTCTCGTTGGTCCAAATATGTCAGCGATCTGTGGTCGGTAAAGATGACGAAGGGGCGGTTGCGAAGGAAATAATCAAATTTCAATATTGCCCACTTTACTGCATATGCCTCTCGTTCCGTCGTGGACCAGTTCTGTTCCATGGAGTTGAATGTATGGGAAGCGACCGCTATGATATCTTTCTTCCCGTTGTAGGCTTCTTGCATTAAGATTGCTCTACATGCAACGTCACTGGTGTTGGTGGTGAGTGTGAAAAGTTTGAGAAATCCGGAAATGAGATGACAGGTGGCAAAGAGAGACGGTCCTTCATTTTTTTGAAGGCTCTGTCGGCATTTTGCGTCCAGATAAACGGTTTATTAACCTTGTTGAGTTCGTGTATGGGACCCATAAGTTTTGAAAACATATCTTACCTGATTTGTGTGTGAAGACGTGTCTCTAGGAATTGTCTGATCCACACTAAACGGCCGATAAGGCTTTGTAATTCCTTTTTTGATGTTGGAGGTTTCATTTCCCTGATGGCACGAACGTATTCTGGATCAGCCTTGAATCCTTCGCTGTTTACTATGCGTCCGAGGAAATATTGCCTCTGATGCAAGGAAGGAACATTTATCTGGATTCAGCTTGAGTCTGAATTTTCAGAGGGCAGTAAAAAATTGTTTGAAGGAGAGTATGTACTCCCTAAATGTCCTAGCATGGACCAGGTTGTCGTCAACATAGGAAGAAATGTTGTCACGGGATGTGACCGTGGCTAAGGCTTCTGCTATACAACAGGAGAAGATTTGTCCGGCAGATGTAAGGTCGAAGGCCAGGCGTGTGTATTGATAGCATTGGTCCTTCCATGTAAATGCTGTTTTGTATCGGTCTCACTTGTCGATCTCAATTTGCCAGTAGCCGCTGTGTAGATTGAGGGAAGTGAAATATCTATTGCCTTTGCCGATTTTGTTGAACAAGTGGTCAATCCTTGGCATTGGGTAAGGGTCAAGATCGACTAAGACCTTGTTGAGAGTTCTTTTAAAGTTAGCGACGACGCAAATTGATCCGTTTTTCTTGTGTATGGCAAATACAGGGCTACTGAAGCCTTTCGGGTCGCTACAGTTTTCAATGATACCTTCATTGGCCATGCGCTTAATTTTGGTATCAACGTCTGCTTCCAAAGCCTGGGCGATCGGGTGTTGTTTCTGGCTGCAAAACTGGCCATTGGTTGGTATGCGGATGGATTGGATAAATGTGCTTTTGCTGCTGCTTTCGGTGCCGATAATGTCAGCGTAGCGAATGAGTTTGCAGTGGCTCATCTTGGTTCAGGTGGTTTGGTAGCAATAGCCCCGTGTTATGCTTTAGCCAGGTTAGCTTTTGATCCAGTGTCTGGATGTTGGGCTGTAGTTCCGTAGTAGGCTGGTTTTGGATGACGTCAGCTTGGGCCGCCATCACATCTCGTCCTGCCCGAAGCGAAAATCCTGTTCCACATCATTTATGGTTTGTATATTATCATTCGTTGCAGCGATATGGGCCTGTGCCTGAGTGTGAGGTGGGTGGCGATATAGGCAGTTGCGACCATGGAGGCAGGGGCGACCTCTGAGGTAGTTCTTGCACATGCTGATTCACGAATCAGCATGTGCAAGATGGTTTCTGCATGTCAGATGGTAGCCATGTTCGGGACGGTTGGTGAGGCCCATCTGCTGTGGGTTTGGTTGCCTGCTGGGTCGGAGTTGCGCGTTTCTTTGGTTTGACCACTGTGGTTTCTGTGTGAAATACACAGTGTCAGGCGAAGTCGTCTTGTTGGATTTTACACCGCGATCAAAGTATCTTTGAGCTTTGAAGGCTATGCCAATGGCTGAATAGTGGTTGTCCATTGTCTTGACAAGATGTGGGTAAAGATTTGAGTTTCAAATTTTCACCTTTTCGCTCATTAGCATAGTGCCGATGATGGAAATAAGTTCATCGACTGTTAGGTCTGTATTTTTGTCTTTTTTGTATTTGTTTTTTATGTGGACGGCTGCCTCTCTAAGGGTGTTTTCGAGTTGACCTGCGAAGTCTGTTAATTTTTCGCCATCTCGCCGTTCCAGATCCCAGGCTTGACTGAGGTGTTGGAAGTTAGTCATCTGGCTTCCATGGGCTGCTAATAAGTATTCCTTCAGTTGTTCGAAGGTGGATATGTCTTTTTTTGAGTCAACCATCTGCTGAAAGATACTTTGGTCCAGTAAATCTTTAGCAGACTTGACGAATTCGCATTCCAGGCTGGGATAGGTACTGAGTTCTGGCGTGATGTCGAGTGTGTAATGCTTTGTTTAGAGCTGTGATGAATCGGTTCACGTCGTGTGCAGGGTGAAAAGTTCTCTCTAGTTCTCTCAATATGTCACATATAGTTTGTTGGCGCATCATTAAGCTGTAATCGCCGTTTGTTTGAGCGGTGGGAGGTGTTAAAATAGTTGATTTTAGGGCAATCAGCATGTTTATGTCTGCTTGAATTTTTTGTATCGCGGCTTCGGAAGGCTGTGTTGGTCCCGTTTTCAAGTTGAATAGTAGTGTTTTCTGTTCCTTGAAATAGTAAATAGTTCAGCTCGGGTGAAGCTTGTGTAGTCGGCCATATTTCTCTTGCTGTACGCTTCTGACACCAGTTTTATAGACAAGCGTATGGTTGCAAGAAAGAAATATGACAACAGCAGAAATAGATTTCCGTGATTTATTTAAATAGGAATGTGTGGTTTGGGGACAGCTACCTTGTGGTATAGTTCGTAAGCCGGCTGCTGACCTGGGTTGATCTCTCATAGTAGTTCTCACTGGTTGGCATGGCACTCCTCCTGCTGACTGCTGCTGACTGACCGTGACAGGTCTCTTCCCTGGCCTCGTGTTGACTGCTTTTGTACTTCCCCGTGTGACCCCTTTTATGACGTTTTTTTATGGCTTAACAGGCTCGAAAAATGATGCGAGTATAATTAGGAGGGAAGCATTTTTATTGGTCAAAAAATAGAAACACTTTAAAATATTATTTTATTTTTCGACCGGAACTCGTGCGTTGGGGCTATGCGTAAACGATGATAATGGTCATTTTGTGACGGGACCTTGTCCCATTCACATCCGGCTCTCGCTCTTGAGTATGTTAGTTTATTTGCCTGTAAATCAGTCGAGATATGTCTTATTTTATTTTATGACAAACAAACATAAATTTAGTCTGAGGAAATTCTACAGGACAAACATATCACACAGAAACTTTATCCACTTTGTCATTGTTTTTTCCTTTATATATATATATATATATATATATATATATATATATATATATATATATATAGGCAGTAATCCCCACAATTAAAAATGACTGGCAAGGTTCTTCTGTTAAGTTTTATTGTTTTTTTTTTTGCATGTGTGAGCAAGAATATTTTTTGTTTTGTTATTTGGTTTAATATATAATGTTGGTACTGTATAGTTTCAATTTTACTGGAAAGTTCTTCTTGCTGATAAGGTCAGTTGTTTTGAATTATTTCAGTATTTAATAATTTGATATTTTTAGTTTGTTCAATTTAACAAAAAATAATTTTTTAATAATAATAAGTAATAAATGACCATACATTTCTAATAGATCTTAGCTCCTTTTAGGAAACATTCAAACAAAAACGAAAATTGATCAACAGAAAAAAATATAATAATACACACCTTTCACTGTTGTAAACAAGTAACATGACCTTTGCCCAAGCTTTATTCCACATTGCATTTCAATTCTCATTTTATCAGTGTGCACTGAAAACTGGCACCCTAGTTCCAATTTTGTTGCCACTTGATCTCCAAAAACCCCTCATCCACTCCTTTACTTTTACATTACCTTTTGTTTAAAGTGGATACCACTTAGAAGACCGAACTTCAATAGGAATCATCTGCTGAAGATCAAAAACAAAACATTTGTGATTGAGATAAAACCACCTCTTCCCTTTCTATGTAGATCTCCATAGTAATGCACTGTAAAAATATGCAAAAATAATAGAAGCCCTGACCATAAAAAATTAATATACAACCCTCAACAACATTAATTATGAATGTGGTCACAATGTACTGGCTGTATTCAAGAATTAAAAATATGTCTAACTTTCAGCAAATTATATACCATTTATAAAATGCACAAGCAAAATTATAGAATATGTCTAATAAATTAGCCAAAAGTGCTTGGAACAAACAATTATTTGGACAATTTTTATTCATACTAAGTCCAAAAAAGAAAATCTCTTGTTTGCACACAAGAAAAACTCAATAAAAAAGTTAACAGAAGTATCTTATCAGTTATTTTTAATGAAACACATGCATGCACACACACAAACATGAAAATATGCAGCAAACTCATATTATGTAGAGATAATTATTCACAAACATCAGCTATACAATATCTGGTAAGACTCATCATTTCTCTAAGGGAATATTCTTTGAAGAATTTAAAAGTAGTAAGCAACTGCAATACTAGCTCAAGAAATATTTCAAGGATTCTTTATCAAGTTCACTTTCTTTATTTGGTTTGGGAACAAAATCTTAAGATCTTAAGGAAATAAACCTAGTAAATGTTACCAATGATTGAGCAGTTTATCAAATATTATATTTGAATTATCTTAATATTCAATATTAATTTCTGTTTAGGTAGATGTTACCAGGTTTTTGTTAATTTAACCAAGCATTTGGTACCATGATCATGCCTACCCTGTGAAACATTCTCAGTAAACTTGGATATTTGCCTGAATTCATCATGCTGAAGCAACTACATCAGGGATTGAATGTTTGTTTTAACTTCAATGATTCACTCTCTGAACCAATAGCTATTAATAATGGAGTCAAAGAAAGTGACATTCAAGCCCCAACCTATTTTTTTTCTATATACTTTATGGTAACTCTCTCTCATACTTTTGAAGACTGTGATATAGGTGTCTGTCTATATGTATATCTATACAGATAATTTTTTTTTTATCTGAGTTGTTTTGAGACAGAATAACAGACCTTTCAAATTCTTGTTCCGAAGCTTTAGCCTAATGATACAAGACCTCATTGCTCATATCAAGGAAGAAATGCAAACAATTATGGATCTGTTCTCTGGAGTGTGTTCTGCTTTTGAGCTTACCATCAATCTTATAAAAAACAGGATCATATATACACCCACTCCAGGTCATCCTTATATTGAACATGGCATCTTCATTCAAGGTTGTCTGCTTTAACAGCACATTCTCCAAAATACACCTAAGGATTGTAACACTATCAAAGCCCTTGGAAAATTAGAAAACTGAGTCTGGTCAGATAGAGACATAACCATCATCACCAAAATCTAACCTCTTGTACTCCTCTGAGATTTGGATCATATAGCACCATCGCATTAATGCTTTGGAGTGATTCCATAAAAATTCTTAGGAGAATCTTGATTATCAACTGGTAGATCTTTATACCTGGCACTATTGTTTTTAGTGGGCTAATATTCTTTTCTTTATCTTTTTTAAAAAACTATTTTTCATCCAATACAAGACCCAAGTACCAGTTATAGTATAGGGTTACTGAATGAGGTTGTTTTATGGATGTAAGAGAAGGGAGTAAGAAGTTCAAATTATGAGAATATATAGGATAGACATAACAGTTGACTCTAGACATTAAGAGGTGAAGATTGATGTGATTGAGGAATCTTCCTCTCTGGAGTCTGTTCTACAAAACAGTGGCTGTTGGGAAGAAGCTGTCTAAATGGAACTTCCATCTTAGCAGTGGAATATAAAGGAATAAAGATAGTTCAACCCTACAGGAAAAAAATTTTGCTTGAAGATGGAACAGAGCTTGGCACTTTAATTCAATTTAATTCAAATAATTATATTGAAGTTTTTGGCTCTTGTTTTGAAACACGAGAACTCTTATGTAGCATTGGAATCATATTTTTAAATAAATAATTATATATATATATATATATATATATATATATATATATATATATATCGGAATCAACAGAATGATACGTTAAAGGAAGAAATAGGAAACGTTTATAAATTTAAAATGATTCGCTTTGTCAAAGAATGAAATGTTGAGGAGAAAAAAAAAATTCTACTATTTTTAATTTTGTGTTGTTTGTTTTTTCACTAATGACATAGATACTACTGAAAACAAAAGACACAAAAACCATATCAACAGCTGGACAACCACCAAAAATAAAAATGCCTACTAAATGCACACATACACACACAAACGAATATAGATTATAATCCCGCATAGACAAATTAGAATTCTGAGTCACCTACTCACATGAATTATATACATGAATCCTACTTGACAAGACTGATGAACACAGAGTTTACTAAACCAATAAAAAACTAACATAAAATTAAAAATACCAGAATTTTCTTTTACACCTTCATATTTCATTCTCTGATGAAACTTTAATAAAAGATGTTAGATTTATAAACATTTCCTATTTCTTCCTTATCCTATTTATATTTATATATATATATATATATATATATATAAGAAATGCATATTAATCTAACATGTTTCACTTTAATTAAAGCTTCATCAGAGATTGAGAGAAAACAGACAAAGAGACAGAAAACACTGGTATTTTCAATTATATTTGGATCAGTTCTCCTTGGTCAGACATGTATCACATGTATTAAAACTGGATAATTCTATGCATATATAGGTTTGTGAAGATTCTTGTATGTCTAAGTGGCCAATGGATGGTAATGTGTATTTAATTGTGTGTGTGTGTCTGTCTAGTTGGAGGTTTTGTGCAGTCAGCCCGCACAGCAGCGAGTCACAGGGTTCTAATTTATGACTCTCCTCTTTAAGAATGTATTCTTTGTATTAAGAATGTATTCAAAGAAAGATATTGATGTAATGTTTTAGGCATGTTTTTATAGTTGGTAATAATGCATTTTCTCCTTAAAGAATTATGTTCTTTTTTAATTAGGGTGGCATTAGTGAAATCAAATTTATGTCCAATATCATTTCAATGCAAGACAAGAGACATTGATTGTCCAAATACAGGTCTCCCTTGTGTTCATAGATGTGGGCTTTAAGATCATGTGATATCTCCCCCACATAAACATTTTTGCATTGTAAACAATTTAATTGGAAAAGCTTAGCATTTGAATTGGTGTTGGGTTTATTTTTTCTTCCTAATTATATCTCCAATTATCTTGGAGGTAGAGAACGATCCTGGTATTAGGGATGACTAATTTTTTTGTGAGTTTAGTAGGAAGGGCAGGATTATGAATTTTATATAAATTTCATTAGAAGTGTTATTCGTGATGTCTGTTTTTTTGGCTTTGTATCAGGTCATCCCATAAGTTCTGTCCGAATTTTGAATAAAGAAAACAAGTGACCAAATGTTACATTTAATTACAGATTCAATCAACAATGTATTTTTTCCTGATTATCTATGACTTCCTTCCATCTATTAACAAGCTTACTAATTCCATTACTGTAAAATTCTTTTGGCTTTGATTCGAAGAACTCACAAATGTCAGTTTTAACCTCTTCCTGTGTTACAAAAGCTGTTTCTTCCAAATGATTCTGTAAGCTACAAAACAAATGTTAGTCTGAAGGAGCAAGATCGGGAGAATAAGGTGGATGAGGAATTTTTCTCCCAACCAAGTTCTTCGATCTTTTGTGACGTGATTCTTGCTGTGTGGGGTCGCGCATTGTCCTGATGAAACATCACCTCTTTTCGATTCACTAGAGCAGGTCTTTTTTTCCTCAAAGCTTGGTTCAAATGCTCTAATTGCTGACAGTATATTTGAGCATTAATTGTTGCATTAGGTGGTAAGAATTCAAAGTGGATTATTCCTTGGCGATCCCACCAGATTGAAAGAAGAACCTTTTGCCCATGAAGTTCCCTTCTCGGCTGTGGCTGGGGTCCTTCCCCTTTACCAAGCCACTGTCTATGACGCTTAACATTTCGATAAAAGATCCATTTTTTGTCACCAGTCACAAGTCTATCCAAAAAAGGTGAAACAAGTTGGCAAGAATGGAGAGAAGAGCAGATGTCAACTCGGGATTTGAGGTTGTTTTCAGACAATTCATGAGGCACCCATTTTCCAAGTTTAGGAACTTTTCCAAGTTGTTGAAGATGACGATGAACAGTTGTATGGTTTGAACTGAGAACCACTGCCAATTCCTCAACTGATAAAGCAGGTTTTTTCTTCAAGGGCTGCTTCAAAGAAGCTTTTCATCAAACTCAACTGGACGTCGGGTTCGATCTTCATCTTCAAGTGTGAAATGTCCACCTCTGAATTTTGCAAACCATCTTCTGCAAGTTCTTTCATTCACACATTCCTCTCTATAAACTGAGTGAATGTTTCTAGCCGCTTTGGCTGCTGAGTTTCCTTTCTTGAACTCATAAAGCATTATGTGCCTCAAATGTTAGCAGGGTTTTAATCAAACAAAATTTAATTTTATTGTTCTCTGAAATAAAATTTGATCAGTTTAAATGCATCTAAACATAAAAATAATGTTCAGCTCCATTAGACATTATAAAATACTCTTTAAATTTCGTTCATTTTAAAAAAAGTTAAAATTTGGACAGAACTTATGGGATGACCTGATAGATTTTGTAAGCTCATTTTTTTGCATTGAGGATAATGGGTAATGGAGAAGTTTGAAAGTTTTCTGAATATATTTCTCTTCTTCATTTAGGTATTCCAGGCTATATAAGGACTCTAAGGTGGAATCTTGTGATTAGACCAGATTTTATTTTTTGGTTGTGGTGGGAATAAAAGTTGATTAGATCATTTTTGATTGTGGGTTTGCAATATACTTTAAAATCTAATTTCTCATTGTTGCGTATTAGTAATATGTTGAGGAAAGTTAGAGAATTGTCTATTTCAAATTTGTGTGTGAATTCAGTAATAGGTTCAACCATATTGAGCTTCATTATTATGTCTAATAGGTTTGTATTTTGGGAATATAATAAGAGGAGATCATCTATATATC
This sequence comes from Acanthosepion pharaonis, assembly GCA_903632075.3. NCBI lineage: Eukaryota > Metazoa > Mollusca > Cephalopoda > Sepiida > Sepiidae > Acanthosepion > Acanthosepion pharaonis. Next base: position 32,698 of record CAHIKZ030003435.1, read on the forward strand.
TTAAGAAAGTAGAGCTGTTTGGAATGATGTGTCTAAATGGACCGGATTCTAAGAATTCTAGAAAAAGGCAAGTGAGAACACCAAGTAAGTAACCCCATAGGTAAGCCAAAGTTTTGCTCGTAATGAATATTGGTTAGTGATCAGTCTACATATTTTTATAATTTTGTGGACAGATAGAGGAAGCTTTTCTTTGAACTTTTTAAGGTGGGTTCTCAATATGTTGAGGTATTTCGTGATGGTTATGTTGAAATATAATGATTTGATATCTAGGCTTGTCATGACCATGTTTTCCATATTTATGTTTTGTATTCTCTGGATTAAGTCACCAGTTTTTGATATGTGTTGTGTTGATGGTTCCTAGGAATAGAGTTAGGACTTTTGTGATGTCTCTAGCTAATTTGTGGATAGGTTTTTTAGCACCTGTATGTATCTCCTGGGTAGTGTAGTTTCATCAGTGTTTGTGAGGGTGGCTGTTAATATAACCTTGTATGAAACCTTTTTCGAATTCAGTGTTGTTGAATTTATGAATTTTGGTTAAGGTTGTGGCAGTGTGTCATCTTTCTTCAGTCTGGTGGCAAATTTCAGGCTTAAACTTAAAGCTTTGGTTTCAGTGAGTGAAAGTTTAAATTTGGAGATGTTATGGATAAGATTCAGATTACCAATCTCTTTCCATCTACTGTTGGTACAAAGGTCATGAAGCAGTTTAACTGTTTGTAATTTGTGTGTGATATTGTTCGTCGCCAGATTTCAGCTTTGGATTTGTAAAGTATATATAATATGGGTGTGTGGCCAAGTGGTTAGAATGTTCACTTTCCAGACATCTCACCATGGTCAATTTGTCAAGGAGGTAACTTCTTGATGTTAGCAGCCAGAGGAGGTGATCCCAGCATGCAGCACTGTTAGAAAGTGCCTGACTCAAACCTTGTGAGTGAAATTGAGAAGATGAAACTGTTTTGATGCCATTTGTTTAAATTGTTGATCATATCAGATTATATGCTCTTTCCCAGAAACTGTAACTAATGTCCACTCAGTTGCAGTATAAGTTACAGCTGGACATTGTTTTCAATATATATATATATATATATATATTAAAAAAAAGAAGAGAGAAACCAGAAATGATTTGGTTGTAATGTGGATTCATCAGGCAAAGAGTGAATATTTTCACATATTATTAAAAGGAATTAAATTTTTCTTATATTTTTTGATGTTAAATATTCTCAATATTAGACATTCTCTTTTTTGTGTGTTAGTGACCCAAACGTCTTCCTTGAACTGGTAGTGAAAAAGTTCTGCATGAAGGGTAATAAAATAATTAAGACTGGTCTGAGAAAAGATATCTATATTCTTATCTTTTAATAAACCCTATGTCTTGTTAGATCTATTTCCATTTTTTTTTGTGCTTTTGTCAGCATGTGTACGCATATGTATATTCCCTCATCATACATACATACATACTGTCTTATTATAAGGAATCAGTATACACATATGTACACACATACATATTTTGTTGTATTATCTGTTTGCACTTTTAAGAATCTGTTATTTCCACTGTGATGGTATACAATGTATATATTAAGAATAGAGAATGGTTAAATATATGTTTGACCAATTTGGCTACTACATGTTAATTTATATGAAAGGTTTCTCATATAGATAGATATATGGATACTTATTGAATTTAAATCCATGAACTTTTAACCTTAGTAGAGATAGATAATTCTGATCTGATTAACTTTTTTTTTAAATAAAAAATATTTTTTAAAAAAACTCTTCATATTCCATTAAACTTTAATAAGTTTACTTACATTATAGAAGTTTGGGACTATTGTTTATTTTATAGACTTTATATAATATATCTAATTCTTTCTTTACATAAACAGATTTTATTTATAGATATTTTCTTCTGTATATCATAGTATTTTTATTATTTATTTATGGAGAATCTCATGGATAATTATATTTTAAAAACATATACACACACACACACACACACACATATATATGTGTGTGTGTGTGTGTGTAAAAAAATATATGTATATATATAGTTTTATTTTGTTTTGAATAGATCTTTTTTACAGTTAAGTTGAAATCTTTAGCTAGGTTCAGAAAATTTTTATGAATATTTCTTTTGAATATTTTTTGAATGTTCTTATCCTACCACTATTTTTAATATAAATTATAACAAGTTTTTTAAGTTGAATACATATGTGTCAAAAATGTCAAAAAACCAAGGAAAGATCCAGTCAGATTTACGAATTTACACTTAAAATCTTTTTTCAAATGTATTCTCAACTGCCAATTTAATGTAACAAATTTTGTCTGCAATCTAGATATCATTTTAGGTTACCGCAGGTGTTAATACAACTAAGACCATTTTCTTTTCTCCTTGCCTACATGATGATAACTTAATATCTTTCGATATCACTATTCTTAATTTACGATTTTTAAACCTAAAGTTAATTTTTCCATCTTCATTTGGTTTATAGGTCTGAGGATTTGGAGCCATGTTTTATTGGCTTCAATGACATATCATCTATGGTTTTTTAAGTGTTTGTCATTATATAATAATTTTTGCTTTGTCTTTTGACATAGAGCTCTCGGTGGATCTATATCCTTTTGGAAATTCCATATGGATTACCAATAATTTTATTTTATATATATATATATATATATCATTAAATAATAAACATACCTAATCAATCCAATATTAGGATTTTCATGCTGTTATAGAATCTCCAGGTGGAAATTAATCATTAATTGTATATATGCACAAAAATGTATATATTTCAGGATAAATGGAATGGTAACATTAAAATAAAAAAATATCAACATCCAATTTGTTTTCACATATTCTATCTTATGAGTATGTATATATTTGTCTGTGTGTGAATATATATATATATATATATATATATATATATATAATACATAAAATGTTAATGGTCAGTGTTGAATTAGACTAGAAAACAGTAGTATTAAAAAGTGCTCAATATGTGTAAAAAAACAAAAGTAAAAATAACATGGAGAGCTTTTAACTTTAAAAACCAGGAGGTCAGTTGAATTTGCTATGTTGTTTTCAACCTTATGATATCCTCAGGTGATTTTTTTCAAATGACCACTTAACGCATTTTTATTTTTAAAAATAAAATAAAAAAATACATTATTATTTTCAAAAATAAATAAACAAACTCATGATGTTGGGCATAATAGAAAGGGAAGAGGAGGATGTGAAGAAGAAGGAAGAAGAAGAAGAAGGGAGAAGGGAAGAAAAGCAAGTGTATTGTTAATACATTGGTGGTTAAAATACTTTTTTTTATCCAGCCTCATATGTACTTAAGAAAAATTTTCTGATATGTAAGCAACGACTTAAGACTTCAGATTTCTGGTTTAAAAGATTTTTTGGGATCTGGAAATATCATAATCACGAATTTTTCCTGTTGGCAGAGGTTGTAAATATGGTTGTGATTATTGTATGGCTTTGCCTTTTTTTCAAATTTTCCACCTTACCAACGGATACCTGATGTTTTTTCTTTTAAATTTCACACGTGGTTAGCTTAGTTTAGTAGAGTATCAAAGGTTTTCTAGCTTAAATGATGACCTATGATTGTACCATCTACATTTAAAAGTACCTTCTGTACACCCTATATAAGTTTTATTTTGGCCATTAATATCTGTTACTTCTGCTTTATAAATTATAGCTTCTGTTTTACAAGCTCCATTTAATCGACATCTGTTCTTATTTCTGCAGTTGCATAAATTACTAGTGTTATTTTGTTGCATGTTAGTTTTGAGATTTCTGGCATTTTGTTTATTTATTATTGTTTCTAAATTACTAGTGCAATTGTACTATAATAATGTAGCATTCTTTAGTTTTTTAAAAAAAACAAAAAAGCGTTAGGTGGTCATTTAATAAAAAAATTGCCATCTTCAGGGCACAATTTTCCCATACAAAAGCAAACACTAGGATTAAATATGTGTCTCACTTGATCGATTTGAACAAGATCTGTAGCATGGTGGCATCACACACTCCAAAACATATATTCAACTGTCAATAAATAGCATAATTTAAAAAAATATCTTTCAATTTATACATATTTCGTATATATATATATATATATATATATATATATATATATATATATATGTGTGTGTGTGTGTGTGTGTGTGTGTGTAAAAATTAAAATTTTTTTCAATTTTCAAATAAGGTGTTGTGTATTAGGATCAAAATAGTGGATAATCTGTCCAAAATCTTTAATAATTTCTCTAAATCTATGATTGATATTTGATATATCAATGACATTTTCATACCAACGAAAACCTAGACAAAACTGATAAAAACCTTAAAGTATCCTTCAAGAAAAATTCCTTTTTACACTTTACTTATGAACTGAACATTAAAAAGAGAATTCCTTTCCATGATCCTTTGTTAGACACCAACAGTCATAATTTTATTATTTCACTGTATAAAAATTCCACAAGTAAAAATTTATGTCTTCTTAATTACTAAAATGTATGTCCTCACCGATATAAAATAGCTGTTATTAAAACATGATTAACCAAACAAAAGTAATTTCTTCTTTCAACACATTATTTTATACAAAGAATTGAGAAAGATAAGATGGACACTGAACAAACATGTTGTCAATGAGCAAATAAAATTTACTTTATAAAATACTAAAAAAAAATAATATAACTATTCTGATATAGAGGAGGCAGACTGTGGTCAAAATCACAGTCACTGTGAAACCCATGATCCATTCCTTTACTGCATAGTATGTGCTTTGCCAGGGTTACTTACAGTTTGGAATTCAGAGTTGTCCTTCTCTTAGACTGGGTGCCAACAAAGGCTGAAAAGTCTAGTCTGTTCTACTATTAAGAGTATTTGCACATAAGTGAATGTGACAAACTCAACTGGAATTCTAACTTGGGCCTCTGATTTTTCATTCCTAGCTGCTATCCATTACACCATTTGCACATCCATATTCTGATATAAACAAAAATAAAGAAAACAACATACTCTACCATAACCAGATGCAACTTAATTATAAACAAAATGAAAAAGCCACTAAAAATATTTTTTCATACATATAACTTAATAAATCCAATAAATATCTGAAATTTATCATATATTATAAAAAATTCAAAACATTTAACTTAATTATTACTCAGGACCTCAAAAATTTTACCCCTCTGTGAAAACAATGTTTTCAATGAATTCTTATTTCTTTTTGGTGATTGCTTCTCCAATATCAATAATCAAAAAACAACATTAAATTTTTACATTGCCACAAATACATCACATTTTCTTGTAGGTTAACTTGTCGTTCAGTTTGCTAGCAAACATTAAGAATATTTCACAAGTTAAAAAGAAATTAAGACATCACAAGTTGTGGAGATGTGATATTTGAAAAAAAAATACCCACTCCTGCATAAATACAAAATGCCCAAATTTCATAACAGAAACATACCTATAGATACACTCTTATTAACCCACAAAGAATGGTTTTATAATGGATTATGAAAGCCCAAAACATTTAAAGGCATTGAGCAATTCATGTTGAAAACCTGCATGCTAGCTGGGAAAACTGTTCCAACCAAAGAAAAAATAAATAAAAATTTTGGTTAATCTTCAATGAAATGTGCATAAAAAAGAAATTGCTGCCTTCATAAATCAAATGTGTGTATTTATGTGTGTGTTTACACATGTATATATCTATGTCACATAAATATTTGCTTAATATTAAGGCTCTTCTGGCTTTTACAAAAATAATGCATACTCACTATTGCATTGTGTTTTCTAGCTTTCACAATATATATATATATACACGATTTTCATTAATGACCTCCACAATGGCATCAGCCCTAAACTTGATATCTACACCGATGACACAACCATTTACTTCTGTCTTGATAGTAAATGTGATCAGTTTCATAAGGTCAAAATGGCAGCTGATATCCAAAATGACCTTCAGTCTGTTGTGAACAGGGGCAAAGGATGGTGTGTTAATTTTAACACTTCCAAAACTAAACTGCTTTCTATTAATCATCTGAGAGAACTCTCTCTACCTTCCATCAGTATGGCTGATGCTGACCTCTAGGAGTGTGACTTGCTGTATCTTTTTGGGCAAATGTTCTCAGCTGACATGAAGTGGAAAAACTATATTGAATCCATTGCTAGGTCAGCTGTGTTGTACTAAGAAGTTTTTCTCTCTAGTCTCTAGCTTACATATCTATGTTTACCATTCATGCATGCTTAGAATATTGTTGATACATACAGTCTGGTGCTCCTGCTATCTATCTAGAACTCCTTGATAAAATCCAAAGAAGAATTAGCAATATTATCGGCCCCAATCTGACATCTCAGTTTCAGTTACTTTTACATTGCCATAAGGTTACCTCCCTTTGCCTTTTCTATAAATATTTCCATGGTAATTGTTCAGTTGAGCTCTTCGCTAGGGTGCCTAGAGTCTTTGATTTTAAGTGCAGTACTTGACTGTCAACAAAGTCTCACCAATTTTACAGTTGAAGTGACGAGATGTAACTGTAAATTCTATGCTAACAGTTTCTTTTCTCGCACTTCTCACTTGTGGAACTCCCTTCTGGCTCCATGCTTTCCAACCTACTTTAATCTGAAAAAATTTAAATGCAATGTCAGTCACTATCTACTTCCTCCTGATTACTCTTTCTCTGTTCTCTCTCCTTAGCAATTTTCCTTTTTCTAATTCTTCCACACCAAATAACCCCTTGTGTCTCTGTGGCTTTACTGGTTTGCTTGAATTTGATTAATATATATATATATATATATATATAGTGATAACAAAGATAGTGTGAAGTCAGTCAGTGGAAGAAAGGACATTTAAGGCAAGCAGCCTTTGCAATAATGTGCTCAGTATCAAAGATAGAGCATTAATACAAAGTTTTAGTCCTTTCATACATTTTAATTTCAATTTGAAACCTGATACCAAAATTTCTGCCACTGATTTGCATTTCATACTTATAACTAAAAAATGATGTGTTTCAATAATGCCCTACAATGAACTGGCACTAAGTATTTTGTAACAAATGTCTAAAAAAAATAAAATTGATGTATTCATTCAAATATTTGCTACATTAAAATAATTTCCCCTCATATCTTAAAACCTATGCAGTAATTCTTAAAAATATTAACTTTTTTCTTTGTAGTGGCAAGACAGAATATCAAACTCTTGAAGAAAGCAAGAGGCGAGCAAAAATTGAAAGGTCTTTTTCAAGGTTAGTTATTTATTGATTTGTCATTTTTGGCAGCACTCACACCTTGCTTGATTTACGCCTTTCATTATTTCTATGCATGACTGTTCTAAACAATACTCTAGGAATATGTTGGTATTTGTTGAATCAGTAACATATAATAATTACAACTTTATATAATTTTTCAATTTCATTATTTTATTGATTTTTAAGTTCTGCTGAAAGATATTTATGCTTTGGTATTTTTAAATTCTAAATTTTTTGCACACTTATTTGAAGTTAGAATTTTCTATTCAGGGACTTTTAGGATATATTGCAAGAAAAATCAAGAATTTTAACTCATTAAGAAATTGAAATATATATTTTATCACAAAGAAAATTGATGACTTTGATCAGTAATGTCCTTTAAATGATTTTGAATTTCTACATATTGTTATATTTGGGATTAAACAAACTTTGCCACAAGGCCAATTTAATAAAGTACATGATGAAGAACAAATTGTTTATAAGAGAGTAGAATAACCAAAACATCTGTGCTAGGTGACCTCATGGTTATAACAATGTCATTGTTCCTACTCATTGAACTGGTCTGAAAAAATAATATATTTGACTTATATCATTTCCACAGATCTTTATAGAATATGAGGCTATTGGTTTATGAATTTTCTGTATTTATATAACTAATGATTTACAGTTTCACTAAATGTTTATATATTCTCTTGGAAATAACTATTCTATAATTTGTAATAAAAAAAATCACTGAATTCTTATAAAATCTAAATTACATATTTTTTAATGTTTATTTCTTCAATTATAATATCTAACACTATATATGTAGCACTGAAAATGATTCCAAGCTGTTGAAGTTTATCATCTGCTAATGTTTTTATGGCATACCAGAATTATGCTATCAATAGGCACAATCATCAATTTCCCAATGAATATAGTTAATGTCAATTGCAGATTATTAGAAACTGTATGTTAACACTATGGTCATCTTTTCCATAACTAACATTTATTATACTTTATACACACAAACATGCTAGTGCTGAAAAGTTCTCAACCAACAAGGGATTCCCCCCAAATTTTGATGGTTAGTTATTTCGTCAAACATTGGGAAGTGGGTCTAACCAAGAACTTTACTTTTCGACACCACCTCACGTGTGTGTGTATGTGTAATCATCTATTCTTGGATTAACTTTTTGCAGCTGTGGAAATATGTCAGTCAATTTCTGAAACAAACTAAATTATTTTTAATGCAAAATGAATTTAAATATGGATGTTATATTTTAGCTCTTTTAGAAAGAAATCTTTGGCAATCAATATTCAAAATCTTGAATTTGATTCTCAAAACTCATAAAAAAAATTTCCAAAACATTTAAGAAAGAAAACACTTTCTGATGCCTTTATATTCTATATTTCACTTTTTACAGTTTCATCATTGGTGATAAAAACAAAATTACATGAGACATAAGTAAAACTGATTTTAAATTCAAATTATACTATTTTGAAAGTTGAAAATATGGTTACATTTCTCAAACTTGTTCATTTCATTTTACTTCTAAGTGTATTGCTTTTATATTAGTTGTATTTAAGGTGAAATTTCTGATATAAAGAAAAACTTGAATATCTGTATTTAAGTGACTCTCGTTTTTAGATAGGATATTTATTCCAGCATTATCTCTCTGTATAAAGTACAATGTGAACTTGATGTTAAAGAGCTACCAGGTTAGTTTCAGTGATTTTCTTTTCCAGTTAAATCCATTAACCTTTTTAAAGCTTATAAGAAATATCTTTATTTGGTTTTACTCATAACTATGATTTCAATAACTTTTTTCTGTTTCTCAAATTTTATATCAGTTTAAACTTCAAATTAAATGATAGGTTATCACTTTAGAAATGGTCAAGTCTAAATTCCAGATGATAGTTCTGAATAGATTATCCTATTATCCTAACTGAGAAGGAAATCTCTGAAAGGAAAAAAAAAAAATTCTTCTTTTAATATTGAAAAGTTGCCAATCCCAATCATTACAAATTAAAATTTAATTAAATAAGTATCATACTATCATACTTAAATCAAGAGAAAACTGTTTTAAATCATGTTTAGTTTATTCCAACCCTATTATTTTTGGAAGTGTTACCTGATATCCATTAATTTTTGCTAGCATCTTGATATTGTTCAGCACTTTTATCTTGTGTTACTACTTTTGCAATTTTATTTGTACTACTTCAACTAGTATTAGTAAAACTCAAACTCTTGTTATTGCTAACTTAATCTTTTCACAATTTTTAATTTATTTTTATAGTCTCTACTCCACCAAATATCCTTGTGGGTTATTAACTCCCAATATATAAAGCATGTACATATATGATAGTGGGTGCTGAACTGTTTTAAACCAAATTTACTTTGCAAAAATCTACCCAAATGACTAAGCATCAAATGCTTTGTGGGAAGGGCTTCTTGGTTGGACTGCAAACATGTCAGAATACCCTCATATATATATATATATATATATATTATTAAGCTTTTCCTTTCCCTGTATTTTCCTCTCTCCAAACTATTTGATTGTTTATTAACTATATCATGTCCTCTGCCCTTCTTATTTGGAATCCTTATATTTCTGTAATAATAAAATTACTTTTAGATAAAAATTAAACACTCTTTAAACTGCCAATTTCTCAGAAAATATATTTTAAAATATAGATAATAGGTTTAACTTTATTTTTAAATATCTAATTTCAGATTCTGCTTGATTGTAATAAGACATTTAGGAATGTTGTTTAAATAAAATATTGTTGAATTTTGACAGAAATAATACAAATTGAAATTTAAGATATATTATCCTGACAAAAGTCATTCAGCAGCTCTGACCTCTGTAAAATGTAACTAAATTAAAATAATGGTTTTTATTTTCAATATATACTATAAAAAATGTTTAACTTCCTAATATCAACAGAAGAAAAAGAAGAAAGAATTGTAAAAGTACAATATCCACATTAAAACGTATTTTTACATTACTAAACATAACATTTAGTATTATATAGTTTGTACAAATTGATCTTCATGTTTCCACTTTTAAAATGGCTATGTACTGTTTAGATCTTTCATTTTATTTTAAAATATTTTGACAATTATTTTTTTATATTGTCTCCCTATTTTCTTAGTGCTCTTTTCACTCTTGCTTATAAAATATTTTGTTTCATTTCATGTTTTGAAATGATGTTTTTATTTTTTTTTCCTTTCATTTACAATAATGCTTCAATGCAATTTTTGACTAGCTTTCCCTTTTCTTGAATTCAGAGCTGATGGGATGCCGAAAAGCCCTTCCGAAATCTTCAGGTCTGCTGCTCAGATGTGTGTGTAACTGCGTGATTGTGTAGGACTGTAGTTGATGCACTAGTCTAGACTGACAGGAAACCTAGATGTTGTCAAGTAGTGGCAGGCATGACCCCCATCCCACCAACATTCCTCTCCTACAGTGCTCCCTAAAACTAAACTTTCCACTGCATGCTATATAAAATGCTATTTCTTTATCAGTAATTATGTTCTTTTTAACACATCATGGTACTGCTCAAACAATATTGCTTCTTAATATTAGCATACATATCTATCTATTGGTGTGTATGTGCTCACACACACACACATGTGTATATATATATATATATATATATATATATATATATATATATATATATATATGATTTCAGTTTGTAATATTACATATCTACTCTAAGTTTGCCTGTGGTCTTTGTATGTTTGTGTAAGTTGCATCACATTAGTTCTCAAACTATTCATCTTCTCTCACCAGTATCATTATTGTAATTAACTTTTGTAAAAGAAAAGAAAAAAGGGTTGTCTGTTCTTGCAATAATAATTTGGTTTTTTAGGCTATTGTCTTCTTTATCTATAGTAACATAAATCAGGTGGTTTTCATGTTAATTACTCATTGTAAAAGATTTTTGTTGTTGTTAATGTTGTTAATTATTCTGTTTACAAGGTCTTCAATCAGATGATGGTTCATTGTAAAATTGGATGTATTATTTCAATTAAGGAAATAACATTTACTTGGCTTTTGTTAAATGGATATTACTTTGAAAAAAAGCAATATTAACTTACTTTTTATATAAAGCTCTTTCAGATATAGTTTAATTTATTGTTTGACTGATATTGCTGATATACTGAAGCATCAAATTTCTGGATAGATGTCATTATACACATTGATACTGTTACCTGAATCTTTGATATTAATGATTTTTATTGTCGGATGAAAAGATGAACACTTTTTTGATAATTTCCATAAATCACATTTAGTTATTTTGCATCATTATAGACATCTTTCTTTTCTTGTCCCAAATTCTTTATGAACATTAAATTCATTTCACAGTCTGGTCTTGATAATTTTAATTTATTTTTTTTTACTACTAATAATAGTTAAGATGATGGACTTGTTTACTTTTTTTCAAGTAATTATTATTAAGCATTTATCAAAATCTAATACCACATTCAAAATATTTCTGTTGCTTTTTTCTATATTTCTTCTGTTGGTGATGTATTTTTGGTGATGGGAGTTTTGCATTGAATCAGATTATATATTTGTTACTATTTGTATTTAAAGAAATTGTTGCAGTATAGTTTAGAACATCCTGTCTATTAATTAGTCAACAGTATGAGTTATCAAGTTATTTGTTAAAGTACAATCATGTACAATATATATCCGGTGATTAGACTAATATTTACTTTAAGCTGAAATATTTGTGATATTATGATTAGTTAATAGTTCAGAAGTTCTTTGTGAAAACAGCAAAATTGTTATGCACAGTACATGATATTTATCATGCTGCATTAACTATAAGGTCAACATTTAAATCATGACGGCAGTTATATTTTATGATAAATTTATTTATCCTGCCCTTTTGCTTTCAAAGAAAAAGAGGTAAAAATAAATAAAAGTGTTACAGTTGTGCAGCTAAATATTCCTGCATGTTTTGTTGATTACAACTCTATACATCCCAGTATTCTTTTAGATTAGCTGTTATAGCTATTATTGTCTTACAAGAAGAAAATAGATCCAATAAATTTAAAAACCATTTTCAGGTGATGCCACAGCTACAATTGTGCACACTGACAGGTTTCCTCCTCTCCTCCAGTTTTTGTAGCCCTACCGTTCTGTCTTAATTTTGAAAATATGTAACTTCTAACCCAGAATGTATATATTTGTACATTTTATGTCTGAAAATAAACTTTGGAAAAACAATGAAGCTGTAATTTTATGAACACTTCTGCCTTTTGTTATTTGCTCTGCTTATTTCTTAAGATCAAGTTTTTATTATACTCCCAGCAGGCAGATATGTACAACTTTTTTTTTTACCTTCCTCTGCACTCTGTTCATTCTTTTGAGTTTCACCACCCCTGTTGCATCAAAACATCCATCCCAAGGACAACACACCAGGGCTCTGGCCTTCTTCCCATCAACAACCATTATGTGGAATCAGCTCCCAATGTATCTTCCACATCAAGGTCAGCCTCCAAGAGGTTGAGTTAAAATTCAATCAGTTTATGTATCTACTCTCTATCAAATCCTTTTTCTAAATCCAAGAGGCCTGTAAAGGTTCAAGGGCAATGCCTATCTCTTTGGTGCCCTTCATTAAAATTAGATACACTAAAAATGAAAAAAAATAAAAATAATTTGTTTTAAATTCCCATGGAAGCCAGGTTGTACATCCAAAATATTTTGCAACCCATTTCCAAAAGCATGCATCTGTGCTAGGGAGAGAAGGGTTTTGTTTTTTTTTTTTAATTAATACACTCATAAAGAGATAATGGTGAAATAAAAAGGAGAGGAAACTTCAGTATTTATTGTCAATAATGCTTGACTGATGTATCACTTCAAAATGTAATGTTTGTATTTATATCAGTGTTGAGTGTCACCTGGCTTCTATGATTATAACACAAAATTTATTATAAATTTTTATTGCAACTTATTACTTACAATAACAGTATTATTCATGATTACATTATATTAACCACATGCATGTATGTGTATAAGGAGGCCTATAAGTCATCAATATTTTCAAGGTTAATGAGAATTATAATATTTATGTGAATTTCTGACAGCCCAAACTTACTAGACATGAATCATTTTGAGCAGTTAATTCTACTTTGTTCTTTTCATATTAGTTCTTCTACTGTGTGTTATTATTTTCCATAATATAGCAGATTTTCTTTGAAAATGTCTACATTAAATATTTAAATCCTTACATATATGTGTATAAAATGAAAGTAGAATTTCTGTTATCCTTTTTTATAAAAACAAGTACAATGATGCTGCTTATTTTTACAAATAATTTCTATTCTTGCCAAGATTCACTGGAAGCGAAATACATCTCTTTAACTAACATCTCAGATAGGATATTTCTGAAGAAGTTCCATAGAATGATGTCCCATACTTTCTCTTTTCAAAATATCAATTTATTAAAGGAATCATCAACTTTTTTAGGAGAGAGAGAGGTTGATTCCAAGATGATATATCCTCAGATTAAATATAATTTTATGGTATTTTGTAAAATATTTAGTATATTCATTTTGTATCTGTCTACTTAGTTCTAACTATAATTACAAATATATGGGTTTTTCAGTTCTGTAGATTATACAAACATTTTCATTCATGAACTTAGTGTTATCTTGATCATTATTTTCAGCATTCATCCTACTGAATAATTGATCACTCTGCTTCTAAGTAATATTTGGGTTATGTTTGTTTTTTTTTCATCAACGTCTTTTGAAAGGAAAATTTATTTTTTTTCTAGAAAACTTTCCTTTTCCAAATTATTTTAAGTTTTGGTTGTTCTTCATCTTAATTTTTGCTTGTATTTTAAAACAATTTTTAAAAAATGTCATGAGTCAGATAATTCTATAATATAATTTTCAGTAACATTATGTTCCTTTGACAAACAAATTTCACATTACCACTTGAACAAAAATTAAAATTGTCAATGACAACAAAATAAGAACTTTCTTATTGCTATCATAATATATTAATTTCTAGATTATCCATTTAAAATTAAATTTAACCTACTATAATTATTTCATGTTTGTCACATTCAAACATTAAAAAAATGCTATCTTCTGAAAAATGGCTAACTAAAATTTATTTTCATAAATTTTGCAAATTTATCTTTCATTTGTTATTTAAGTTGATTTTATCACAAAACCTTTTCTTAGTTCATTCAGTAGTGATTCACTCAAAGGAGCATGTTGTTCACTACAAACAATCAGATTGCATGTCTCTTCTTTACATTGCTAATTTCATATTGAAAAATAAATTTATTTTAAATATACATAGAAGAGATGTTTTGGAATTTTCTATCATTAAGAGTTTAGAAAATGATGAGGATTCATTTCAGAAACTTGATATTTAAATTATACAAGATGTAAAATTGAGTGGTTTATTTCAGCTATTATGTGGGAATACTTTAATGTTACCCAAGAATTACCTTACAAAGTTAAAGTAAATTAGTAATTGTGTAAAAATGATTAATCAAAGGAGGTTAGGAAGATTTTAAGTTGATAAGAGAAACTTGTAATTTTCTGATTTTCCCCATTGCATTTACTGAACTATTTTTGCATAAAGTTAGGCATTAAACTCTTATTTAATAAGTTCAAAATCGTTTGACCTATTTTATAATAGATATTCAGTGTTAGATAAAAGTTCTCTTGCATAATAGACAATAATTAGTACATAAGGAAATTGAAATAAAATTCATGGGAAGAACATCAATTCAGAATAATGTTCAAAAAATTTTCACAGAAAAAGAGAGTAAAGTTTGATAATTTTTTGTAGCCATTAGTTTGTAAAAAAGAATGAGTTGGACACAGTCTATTGCTTGAAACCTTTTTAATTATTGCTTTCAAAAGTAAATGGAATAGGCTGATTATTTTAAGTAAACTGCATAAAAGCTTTTATTTTGTTTCCTTATATTGTTTTAAGAATGATATATTGTATTGCTCACAGATGCCACAAATTTGATGGACATTCCTAATATTTATTAATTATCCTTCAATCTTTAAAACACTACACAAAAGGTTTTAGTTTTGAATGTAATATTTATGACTACTTGTAAATCTTTTTTTCTTTTTCTACCAGCCCTTTTATAACCACAAAGATTTTTTTTCTCAGATATACAAAATATTAGGGAGTCATTTCTCTGCTTGCATCATAAAAGTTTTTAATATCATTCTTGACACTTGCTCCAAGTGCTTACTTAAATTAAAAAATTCATAATTTATTTTCTAAATTTATTCTAGAACTAATATTTACTCTTCAGTTTTGTATATAATTTCAGAATAGGCAAAGTATACAATATTTTATTTACAATGTGAGCAATCAGCTAAAATTAGGGTGAGGTTTGAACAATGCATAACTAAAATATAGACAGTTTTGTTTATTTTTTTATTATGTAGCCCCTTCCATAACTTGTATATACAATTCGCTTTTCTTTGGCCAGAGTGATTTGACATGAGCAGCAACCCCAGGAGATACATTTTTATGGCAGAAATCTTTAATTCTCTTGAATGGTCGGATATCCAATTCCAGCATTTTAAATACAAAGTAAATAATAATAATATGACATGTAAACTGTTTCATACTTTTCATGCAGGTCTAATCTTGGCATATTCTCTATGCAGTAATCTTTATACATCTGAATTCTAAAACCAGAGAGCCACACTCAGATGAAAATAAGTCAAACAAGAGGAACTATAAAAAAAATGAAATGATTAAAAATAAGAAAAGTAGTTTTCTTTTTTAATTTGCGATCATACTTTTTTCACAAGTTATAATTTTGATGTATGAAAAAATAAAACTTTTTGCCTACATTTAACTTGCATTATATTTAAGATCACATTAGATATACATAGGATTCTTTTTAAAATCAAGCATGGTTTGGATGTAATTTTTAAATCTTTAAAAATGATTATTTTGTTAAATTTTTTGTGCAATTTGGTATTTTAAACATTTGAAGACTGAATGAGTCTTATCCAAAGGCAGTCTAACATTAATTCAATAATTGTTTTCACTCAAATTTTATTTTCCAATATTATTAACTCAGAATATAGGTCATGTTATCATGCATTGATGTGCACTTGCTTTTCAGTTTATCTGATTCTCTTCGCTATGAAGCATTAGTTTCCAAAATTTATCACCTAATCCTTACTTCTTAAAGCACAAGTGAGAAAGATCACTTTTTTAATTTACTATTGCCACTCTGACTGATCTATAAAAATAAAATAATCGAGTATTTCATGTTTACAAATTTAAAACATTTACATGTGAGCTATTGTCCTCATCTTTGTTGTTATTATCAAAATATTTCAGCTGTTGTGCTCTGCAGAAAAAAAACCTTCAGAAAAATTTCAAACTGAACCCATTATTTAATCTTAAGGGGTAAATTATTCCACTAAGTATGTTTGGGATATCTCAGCTTGTTCTCTTTTTAGTACTGCTCACCTCGATTTTCAGTTAGTACATGTCTTAAAATAATCATTGAAAATGAATAACAGTTTATGATTGACTTTAAACAAATTCCCTTATGTTTGAATAAAATCTACTGAATTATTAGATTAATACATTGTTCCAAAGTGAATAAATAAGTGTGAACATGAATTGAGACTATTTATGGTTTGATCTCAGTTTATCAGTATCACCAAATGAATGTAGGCATTTGTAATTTGACCAAAAATGAAATCTATGATTAGAAAGATTAAAATAATAATTTGTTAAAAGATTTTGTAAAAATCAAAATCTGTTCTGAATGGCCTTATGAAGCTGTTATATTTAATTCCCAATACAAAGGTTATTAAGGTTGATCATTTTCATTAATTTTATTAAGGTAATTTTATAACTCTAAGTTAATTTGGTTTGATTAATAATAAAAATCTTGTAGACCCTGTTAGCACAGCGACAGTGGAAGGAAATAAAATATTCAATAATACATGCTACATAAACCAGTTTATTAAATTATTTACCTAACTGTATAGAAAATATTTAAGTAAAAATTGCACTTCATATAGGTTTCATCTTTAGAACAGTAAATATGAGCAAAATCTCAACAAATACATTTACAAAAAAAGTAGAAGAGATACTTACCAAAAGATGGCATAAAAAAGTCTTCAGTACTCTACATAAAGCATACAAATCAAACAGAGCCCAATACTTTAGGAAATAATGTTTGTTTACAAAGATAGATTCCAGTCACTAAGTAGCTGTTAGCTTTGAATACTTTTCTGCTGGTATTTTGAACCATTCTTTATAGCACGTCGTCTTCAGTTTGTACGAATTGAGTATGGACATAAATTTTCAATTAGCTTTAGTTCACGGGAATGACTGGGTCATTTTATTACATTGATTTTCTTATTTTCAAACCATTGTTTGGTTGCATTGGCAGTGTATTTTGGATTGTTCTTCTGCTGAAACACTCAATTATGCTTCATTTTGTGAAATCTTGAGTGATATATAGTTTTTTTTCCAATATATCTTGTTATATAGCTCTCTTCATTTTTCCTTCAATTATATAATGAAAAACAATCCCATACCATTACATTGTTATCATCATACTTCACAGGTTGGACCATGTTTGCTGGTTTGACTTCATTCTTCCTTCCAATTTCATTATATGAATTGAGGCTAAATAACTAATCAAACTAAAGAATATTATTTTAGTATGTATCTAGCTCCTTCACAAATTTCAGAAATATCTCCAACATTATTTCTTCATTAGTAGTACTTTTTGTGCTATACAAAAGTTATTGCTAGCCATGTTGGAGTAGTGTATTGCTGACAGCTTGAAATATAACTGTTGTCCCTGATGTTCAGAGATCATCTACCATTTGTAGGCAAGTAATCCTTGGCCGCTTCTTTGCTATTCTTACAATCCTGCTTGCAGCATGGCTGGAAACCTTTGCAAGAGCACCAGATCAAGTTGTTATCCTTCCACTTGTGAGCTTTCAAATCAACAGTGCATGTGAAATTCTAGCTCTTTACTGATGATTTTATAACAATTACCATTATGATAAAGACTGACTACAGTATCTCCAATGTCTAGAATGTGCTTTAATTTTCAGCATTATGATTTTTACTGTGATTATGGTTACCACTCAACTGATACATTGTACCATCATCCCAATAATGTTCACTACTATTTAGTACATTCTAGAATAAACTTCAGCTGTTTAGAACCAATCATGTAAAAATTAATATTCTCTATGGGTATGAAATGTTTTCTGGCACTATCTTTTTAAAATATATCTTTTAATATTTTATATAAATGTATTTGTTAAAATATTTGCTCATATTGTAAAAATGAAAGCTATATGTAGCATAATTTGAGGTAAATACTATATGTATAGGTAAACAATGCAGTCAGCTGGTTTTTAGGACATGGGTTGAATACTTATTTTCCCCATTATATGTATATATGTATATGTCTGTGTGTGTGTGCCCTCACTTGTGTATGTATATATCATTTTTTTTACTTATGAATGGGCTTGCATGTGAATGGGTGTGCATGTGTCTGTTTACATATTTCCTAATTGCTTTCAAATATGTATTTTACACAATGAGTATCTAAACAAATTTTAACAATAGACAATCCAACATTAGTTTCATTGACCTATTTAATTTTTTTATCACATTTATGTATGAGGTGCTGCCTAAAAGTTTGAGGAATTTAACTGTGAAAAAATATTACTTACACTTAGTTTTCTTTATTCTCTTCAAAGTAGTTATTTATCTGTAGTTTGTACACTGGCTCTTAATGGTTCTATCTCATAAAAAGCAGCAGCATGTTCATGCTAAATTCAGTTCACATGTTCTGTTCATTTGGGTAACACCTCATATCATTTGTTCACATGTAAATATTCATTAACAAGTCAGTTGTTTACAGAATTATGATAAAATGTATTTCCCAGAAAATTTAAATTTTAAAAAATCTAATTCAGTTAGAATTATCTGTTTTTCAAGATGGATTCTTTTACTGATCATGACACCAGAAAATTAGCAACTGTAATTTCTATTGAAAATAAAGTGTGAGTGTTTGAATAAACACTAGCTTATTCTATAATATATTTTTTTTATTAACAAGGATGAAGTATGTATTCAGTTTGATTGTAAATTGTATTTTCAACAAGTGATTTCTTTTCTGCCTGAACATTTTTCAGGAAAAATGAAACCAGCAGGAATTTCTCAATCAAACCTACAGAAGGAACAACAAACAATCAGGGGACTGGAATTGTGGACTTTCTTCAATTATTCTAGAATTATTTCAGAAATATGAAATTGAATTTTAAAGAAATTGTTTTATACAAAATTAAAATTGAAAATTTTTTTCAATATTTCATCATTGAAATGTGCCAAGCTATATGCTAACAAAAATATTCTACAAACATTGGATCACTTTTTTCTGCATGAACAAATTCAAATAATCATGAGAGAATAAATTATATATAGTACCGACAGAAAGTGCTGGAATTCTAAACAAATAAAATGCAAACAAGTTTATGTATATTAATTATAATATTTATATCCCTTTCTAATCATTTGAATTAACAGTATTATGGCCAATAGTTTAACTAAAACATCTTATTTAGAAATGTTAAGTTCTGTATATTTTAGAGCTAAAGATTGTGACATTCATGACGTATTTAGAATCTCATGTAAAACTTTATTAAAATTTTTGTAAAAGTAATTCATATGTATTGTATGGATACAATATTTTAAAATTCTAATATACTAAGTACTTATAATGTGATAATTAACAGACTTACAGACCACTTCACAAGTGTAATAAGTTTGATCCTCACTTTAAACTAAAAGTAAATTTTTACTGTGGTTAAGCTTTGTAAGATGAAAATAATTTTATATAGATCACTTGCATCAAATTCTCACAGACACCTGCATTTTTTAATATGAAAAAAGTACAAAAAGGTCTAACAACTAATATTTGTGAATTATTTTTATAAAAGATAAAATTTGTCAACTATATAATTTTCTGGTGACCAAAAGACTCATTAAAAAAAATATAGTTTAGATATAAAATTTTCAGAACTAATTTCATATATTATTTCATAACTGATATTCATTGCAATTCATTATTAGGATTTTTACTTAGAGACTTCTATTAAGGAAAATTTTTACTTAGAGGCTTCTATTAAGGAAAATTATGGATCTCACTTAAGATGCCAAAATATTTTGACTGTTTCTAAATAGCTTCAATTTTTCATCTGTAAAATTGCAAATTGGTATTTAGTATTTTACATGTTTTTTTTCATGAACTTACAGCAGTTATAAAATGAAGTAATTTAAGATATTTCAGAAAATTTGTTAAAAAAATAAACTGCTGGTTTAAATTGATGACATTTTTTTAAACAAATTACTTTGGGAGCTTATTAATGAAAACAAAAAATGTTTTTCTGCATTGTTTTCTTTTCTTTATTTTCTCAAGATATGACAAAGGATTTTTTTGCATTCAAAAGTCAAAAACAGCTGAAAGTATTCACCAGTAAGTTCTGCTTGCAAGTTGACCATTATTTATATTATTTTAATTAGTCATATTAAAATATTGAATGAATGTTAGAAAATATCATAATGCAGAAGGATTTATGTAGTATTAGCATGCAGAGAGAATATCACTGATTAATATTAACTAACAATATTTATAATATTGCTGCCCTTAATCACTCCTTTTTATTTATTTTTTGCATGTAGAATTACGTTTTAGTATAGTTTTTATTTATTAAGCATAGTTTATTTTTGGCACAAAACCACAAATATGGGGTACAGAGTGAGACAATTAGTGATGCAACACAGTGAGATAATTCGTGATGCAAAATTTGTGAACATCTTACAAATTTTCGACTGTTACGGTTAGCGGAAAGTCAAGGGGAATAACTTATTAGTAAATTTGTAAGTTTTTCAAATTTTACTGTAAAAAGTAAACTTGAGTAATTTCATAATGTTTTTCAAGAAATAGTAAAATTATGTACATAACTTTTAAAATTTGAATAATTTAATATTCCTAATTATGTTTTAGATAAATTTATATAATTATGTTTTAAATATTTTCAATACCTTGTTATTAACAAATACACAAGCTAGAATTATGATACCTACCCCTGATTAAGTTATATAATGTAAACACGAAATAATACATGGATATAACAAAAATGTCTAATTTGACGACGACCAATATGAATTACTTCCCTTAGTCCTAACTCAGCAAGGGAAGCAACTTAGACAAATCAAAACATTTAGTATGTATGTTTTAAGTTTTCTTGTCAGCATTTATTCTTTCCCTTTTTAAACGCAAACGTTTAACTACTGCGTTTTTTCCCAAATTATTTTTTTATATTGAATTCTTGTCTGACATTTGAAGAATTTGTTAATACTCAATATTTCCCTCATCAACATTCTGGTCAGTCTATTTTTCAGCCTTCTTCAGAAAAGAAATATTTTATTTAGTGTGGAATCTGTTGTCTACATTCTGGGCCTGTTGTTCTAGCAGTTTTTAACACATTATCAAGTTTAATTCATTTATTTATTTGTTGTTTCAATTCTGTCACTATCAGTATGTAGACAAATTTCTTGTTTATCTACATTTATGCTATATACGAGAATACAATGGTGAAACCAAACACACATAAATTTGAAGAGCATTATAAAGATATGGCCCCAGAGATCAGCTGCACCAGTGGGCATTACAGATCACATGAAATTATCTGAAATGAAGATGGTATAATTGATAAAAAACTGCATTTGAAAATCCAAAAAATAAAAAAATTGCATAGATGTAATTGTATAAAAAAGTTCCATCAGTAAATCCCAGTACCTGATGAAAACCAATAATTTTAAAATAACAAAAACACAAAATTTGAAGGGAAAACCTAACAATGAGGCATAATCCAAAACAATACAATGAGTTTTGTGTCAAGATGACAGACATTAAATTACAAAATAGATCAGTTTGAAATCCACCTAGCATCGAAACTCACTTTATCAACAAGAGGATAAAAAAAAATAAAACATGAATTAAAGACCAGATTATAAGCAGAATAGGCCAATAATAGTATGCATCTCATCTGAAAAAGGTCAGAGAATAAACATTATTAATTAACAAAAAAAATACTTTCCAAAAGAAGAATGATTATTTGAAATAATCTAATGAATAGAGATTATAATCTCTATTCATAACATGAGGCTACTTTAGTATGAAGTCTACTATTAATTTTCTACATTTACATAAAATGATATGACATCTTTTTCAGTAGCAATAAACATTACATTATATAACTTTGACAAGTATTATTGTCAGGTTTAACATTAAACAGAGTGGGGTTGGTGTGATATTTATCATCTGATTGGAGTAGAATTTTTAAACTATCATTTTGTTTCTGAGTCTAATTAATCATGTGCTAATTTAACTTGGGAGGACACAGACATTTTGGTAGACCACCTACCTGGCACTGATTATACATTTTCAAAACTATTATATCTACTCACCAGTTTAGAGAATGATATTTTTGGATGCACAATGAGAATACACTTTTGTTTTCTTTTCTTCTTTTTTTTCTTCAGCACAGAATGGTCCAAATTCTGTTTCTTTATCTAGTTTTTATTGATTAGAAAATTATCTTTGTTTATTTTTATTTTCATTTTATGATGTTGTTGCTAATAATTTGAATAATGCAAATAAAGGGTGAGAGTCAAATATTTTAACACACTTATTCAGAAAAGGTTAACGCCTTATTTTTAGCCAATTTTTAAATTATACTGGAAGAAAATAATTTAGTTAATTTTTTTCTGTAATACAGAACTGATTTTAGATCATTTACTGTTCTGCATAATATTTACTTACTTTTTTATTACTTATTAAACATTCCTTTTTATCTATAAATATTTTTCCTATATTTCTAAAAATATTTTGGTGAGTTACATAAAAAGTACATAGTAAAAGTTTAGCTATTTTTCATTTTTTAAATAACATTAAAATTTTCAACATTTTAGAAAATATTTTCAAATTAGGAAAAATTAATTCTGTTCATCTAAGTGTAGATAACATTTAATCCTACCTGATAATTTTTAGAAATGCCATGAAGAATGTCATTGACCTTCACATTAAATTTTGATTAAATTAGGAATAATTTGTAATTAAATGTCGGTTGTATTGTAAATAAATATGCTTTGATCATTATTTTTTATTCTGAAACAAACATAATTTTTAAAGAGTAGTGTGAAATTTTCTCTTACAATTAAATTTTGAAATCACTAATGTTTTTTAAATGTAATTTTTATTTATTTATCCACAAAGTTTAATATTTTTTATCTATATTTGCAAGATTTTTAAAAATTATAGTACGTTTTGTTTCAACACATGTTAAAGAAGTTAAGAACTCATTCATAAATATAACAATTGTATTTTCAATTAAGATATTATTTGATAAAAATTTTTCAAATATTCCTTTATTAGAATTAATGTTATCCACATATTTACTCCAATTTTTTTAAAATTTTGTTTTTATTCCTTCTATGCTATCATGTTAATTCAATTAGAAATTTCCAATTTATTTAAACTAAAAAATAAACTAAAATCTTCATAGGAAAAAAAATTATTTCATCAAAATGTTTCCCCTTGAATTCTATAAGTATATTCCACTGAGACAGCAAGTTGTCAATTTTTTTTCTAAAGAATTATTTATTCAAAGAACTACTGACAGCTTCTTCAATTTGATTTTGATCAGAAAAATTCTTTAAAAAAGTGGTCTACATATTTGAAATAAAATTAACCTATAGAAGAGAGGTCAGTTATTTAACTGACCTCTCTTCTATAGGTTTTTTTTTCAAGTATCTAGACCACTAGGTAAAGTTCAGTAAATGTGCAGCCAAATCAGTTTTAATAATATCATTTTTACAACATAATATCAGATGTTTCTATTCATAAGCCAAATGCTATTTGTATTTCGAAATAATGATTTCAAACAAATATTTATGTATTTGTCTACTTTAAAGAAAATTATGATGTATCAAATTATTCCTATTCTACTGAATGCTCACCATAACCATCCATTGTAGTTTTGATTAATGTTTTAACTTCATAACTGCATTTAGATATTTTGTAGTTTTTATGCAAAATAATTTTATAATTTCATTGAAGTTTTTATCATAAGTGATATGAAAAAAGGGACCAATTTCACACTGATTAATACAGAGATCTCCATGCAGCTTAATATTTTTTTTTGTATTTTTTATTAAACTATTCAAATGGAATCGGTCTTGAAATGGTTTCAGTTTGTATATAAAAGTTTGCTATGAACTTTGTAAATATTTTTCCATCAACACATTCAAATCTTTATCATGCTGGATTTAGATTACCTCTTCTTTTTTTAAATGAACTCTTCACTTGAAAATCTTTGAAACCAAAATCTTACTGTTCATTTATCACATTGTCTCTATGTAATTATTGCATCTTCAGTAACATTATGGTTAAGCTTCATAAATAATGAGTTGAAAGCCTTTATGTATTAAAAGAAATATAAAAATTAATGGAATAAAATTTGAACTGTAGAATCTACAAATGATATATTCTGTATTTCCTATTTTTCATGAAATACTGAATCCTACTGGCCATAGGTTATTTTATTCATGAACTTTTCTTAATTAATTTTGTTTTACTTTTTCAACATTTTGAAAGTCAAAATTGGAGTGCATCCTTGATGTCAGTGTTGCCTCAACATGAGAAAATATAACAATTAAAAAATATAAATTTAAATTTGTTTTTTATGGTAAATATATCAAGCTTAAAACAAAAATGGCAACATTACACAACCTCTAATAATTTTTTAATTTCTGATTACTAATATAAATATTTTATTATACAAGTTACTATTGAATATGTAAACAGCTAATACAAGTTTTTATTGCCTTTGGCAAATAGGAATATCATTGACTGATATTTGGCTTGTGTATTTTTGTTAATGAGAAATTTTCTCTGCTTTGACTTGTTTGAGTTTTATTTTTTTATAGATAGAATTCTGTGTAATGAAGATAAACTAAGATATTTTTCAGAAAAAAACAATTTTAAATGCACTCAAGAAATTTCTAACAAATTTGAAATAAAATTTTGCCATTTTCATTAATTTTATTAAATTGGTAATTGATTTATGTACAATAATACTTGTACATTCTGTATAAAAATATAATTATTGATTTATATTTTAGTCCTATTTGTATTAAACATTTTATAGTTTATTGTGGGTTCTCAATTTTGTTACATGTTAAAATGATGTTGAGATGAAATGTTTCTTGACAAGCTTTAAAATTGTTATACATTAGGTAAGTCATGAGCAACTCTGAGACAACAACATTGCTTGATTAAATCACAAATGATGTTGACTGATGAACAATGAAACATTTTGTGGTATTTTTCTTTTTCTTTGAACATGGGTGTGAATGTGATCTATTCATATCTTAATTTCTTAGATTTCTTGAATATTTTAAAAAACATTTGTTAAAAATATCTGAATATTTTCATCCTTTATTATTTTTCATTAATGAATTTGTATGTTACAAATCAAATATAATGACAATAATTATAAATTTTGCACCTTTGTTGGAATTCATTCATCTTTATTCACAATTACTTCAGTAAGAAAGTTCATATAAAGAAATTGATATAGAAATACTTTTATAAAATAACAAATTCTCCAGATGCTAGTGAAAGTTTTCATTTATTCCATGTCTTCTACAATAATCAGCAATTTTTTTTTTAAATTAAAAAAAAAAAATTTTTGAATTTTTCTCTCTCTCAGGTCACCAAGTAAACGATATGCTCGACGAACAGTTGGTGGTGTAACTCGAGGTGCAATATCTGAGGAACGGAATATTATTGATGGATGCCGGAATCTCCCTAAATCACATACATTTGCAGCTGGATCTTCAAACTCTTACCAATCATTCAATCGCTGTGATGGATCACTGAGATCAACATTACCTTGTGATTACAAATCTCGAATGACTTGGACAGATAGTAATCGCTCTGAAAAGTCAGATGAGTAAGTTTTTTCATATTTTATATATTTATATTTTTTCTCTCTCTCTTTCTCTCTCAAGAAATAATAGTAATTAGTTTAACTACTAATTTTATCCAAAAGTTTGTGGAAATCTTATGAAATAAAAAAATTCCTTCCAATAATACCTAGTTTCTACCATCCATGATAGCAAATATGATAGAAGGTAAATTAAATGTGGAAGCCCCACATGCTCTTACATATTGGTACCCTCTTTTTTCACAGACATTAGAGTGTACCTTAGATTCTTTCTCATTAGAATAAAGTCGAGGTACTGCCTGAGTGACATGTTCCCAAGACCTTATTATTAATAGTGGCTTTTGGCTGCATCTATTACCAAGTATCCCTTGGACATGTATACAACAATTTCAGAAAGAAAACCTGTAAATTTAGTTCACATATAATGTTCAAATTACCCAATCTTTTGGGTAGTGCTTCATATGTTGGATTTTTAGGCAGCAGACTAAAAATATTGTATGATTCCACATTAAAAAGCTTAGACAGTTAATAAAGGAACAAAACAAATGCTACATAAATAAATATAAAGAGATGTAGATGAAATAAGATAAAGTAAAAATGCAGTGAATAACAGTGCTATAAACTTAGAATATAGAATTTCTTTAACTAATAAAGAAATGCTTATGAAATTAAATTTAGAATTTCTTTAACTAAAATTAGTTAAAGAAATTCTAAATTTAATTTCATAAGCATTTATTAAATGAGATTCAACTAGAATCTGAAATCAATTATTATCACTTAATCTGATGGATTAAAAGCAATATTCAGAAATTTAATCAATGTAAGTTTATAGCACATTATTAATGACAAAGTCAAAATTAACACAGAGCTTATATTTGTAATGTATTTGATAAGTATCATTTATTCTTAATGTTTTGTAAATTCATCAAACAACCTTTATGCATTTTTCCAATAGTAAAATGATGTAAACAATTATATTTCTTTGAAAATTCTTTTGTTTTTGGGGTCACTCACATCATACTAGCAGGATAGCCTCTCGTGTTCACAGAGATAAAAACATACACAGAAATAACACTAAAAGCATGTTAAATTGTAAATTAAATTCATACAATTTTATTTATTTTGTGTATTGGTGTGTGTATTTTAGTTAATGTGTTTTAAGGTTGCATGAAAGGAAGAAAGTCACTTCATATTATAACAAGCAATGTGCTGAGGAGATGGATATCTTGACAACTCCAATGCAAAGAGAATGAGTTCAGCATTTTTGGCATGAAGTTCATTTTCAGGCAGTTTCTGTTGCATTCTTGGAGAACATTTATTATTTTTAGTTTTATTTAATTTATTTTTATCAGAGTTTTAATGTTATTTGTTTTATTATATTTATGATATTCCTTATTATAATTATTATTTTATATTTTTATTTATTAATAATAATAATATGCCTGCATCACATCCCCACCAAATTAGCAGAGCTAATCTGTAGTGATGGATGCCTATTTAAAGGAGAAATAGCTTGTTTTTGGAGAAATTAACTCTACTCCTGAAACTTGTAGTTGTGGTTTTTGATAATGACTGTTTTTGTTGACGTGGTTGTTTTGAGTGTTTAGCAGGCTATTTTTAGGTTGTTCAGTGGGTGATTGTATAAGATGTTTCTTGCTGTGGTTTTGTAGTATCACTAATTTTAATCTCTTAATAGAGACTGTGTGGTGTTTTCCTGAGGAATTTTCTATAACAAAGTATTTTTCATGTCTGGTAATTACTTTATATGGTCCAGAGTAAGGAGCTTCAAGAGGTTTCCTGACTCTATTCTTAACCAGACATGGGTTGAAGTATAAGTTTTGTTGTATGAAAGATTGCTTAGCTGAGTGTAACTGTCCTTCAGAAAGGAGTGATAGGTTCAGCTTAGTCATCTCTTCAGAAAATTGCTTAATGTGGAATTATGTTCTGTTAGTGATTTTGGAGTAATAATTGGGTTCCAGTGACAGTGATGGCAGGTGAAATATTGTCTTCATTTCTCATTCCAAGAAGAACTGTTTTCTAGCCATTATAAGTGTTTTTTGTCTTCTATGCTGGCTGTTTATTATTCCATTTGTTTGGGGGGTGATATAAGGTTGTAAAGATTAGCAAACATTTCTGGCTTTGTTCTCTTGTGCATTTAAATTACTGCCTCTTTGTACTCTTTTTGAAGAGAGTGTTGAAGATTTTAATTTAGATATAGTATCTAGGGGTAGATAAGATAACCCAAGGTACAATTTAGTTTCAGAGCTGGTAATATTAAGCAAATTGGCCATTCAAAGTTGTTTTCAGGAATTTTAACAGAAACTAGTATGCAGTCTTTTTCTATGTTGAGAGTGTATGTAGGGATTTGGAGTGGTTAAAAGAGAAATGCTTACTTGGTTCATTGTGCTCCTTCACTTTTTTTTTTTGTCCTTTCTTTTTTTACAGGCCAGACACCAAAGGTTGTTTTTAAGTTATCTATTATTGTAGTGAATGGATTCATTATTAGAAATAGTCAATTCATAGGAGATCATAAAATCAGAAATTATTGAACAGCCACATCATTATTTACAGACTTATGTTTTCATCTTTATTGATATTTACAGACTTATGTTCTCATCTTTATTGATAGTATCACAATGTTTCAGCCATTGTGCCCTCTGGCTTTCTTCAAGTGTCAGTCAATCCAAATAACATTCAGGGGATTTTGAACTGAATCCTTTTTCACTCTACATGGATATATTATTCTTATTTCACTGCCCATGTCTAGGTATATCTTGTCTTTGGTTAATTGTTTTTTTTACTACTGCTCAAGTTATTGCTAGTTTTGTTTCCACTGAATCTGAATATGTACAAAAGAAAGAGAAGCTGCAGTAGAGAGAGCCAATCTTGACAACAAGGCTGCAGCAGCAACAGAAGAACCAAGAAAATTAGGTGTAAGGCCCCAAGTTCTAGTTTCAGGATTTTTCCACAGGATAATGGCCTAGAGGATTAATGTATTAGTGAATTTAGTGGAATAGTCATAGAGGTCAATTTGTGGATTGGGTGGTACAGATATGCCCAGATTCAGCAGAAACAGGGCTAGCAATAATTGAACAATTAGCCAAGACAAGATATCACGAGACATGGACAGTGGGAACAATCCAAATCAGTAAATTGAATAAAGGATCGAGTTCAAAATTCCCTAAACATTACCCAGATGTGTATGTTACAGGTGAAGTGGAACACCACCCGACCAACATACAATATAATAAAAATATTTCCTAGAACTGGTTGTATTCTATGTCTATACTGGTTTGGAAATAGCACTAAGCACTAGTTAGTTTATAACACAGATGTTAAGGACTGACATTTGTTCTAATTACCAAATTCATGGAAATTACTGTTCCTAACACCTTAACCAAAATTATTTGAAAATCAAATATTTACTTTTTGTGTAAATTTGAGTTTCATATAGCAACTATCAGATATTGAATTGTGCATCTTGTTATCTTAACCAGGACTGTCTTAAAAGCATTATGGGCTCCCTGGGAAAACCAGTGTGCTGGGGCCCCTACAACAACCACTCACAGGAATAAAATGTAAATGGTTGATAATATTAAACATATATTTATTTTATTGGCACTTTAACAAAACTTCTGTTAAAACATTAAAAAACATGCTGTACATTAGCAACTAATCCATATGATAAACATTTGAACAATACACAAGGCTTGAAAAACACAATAATACACAGTAAACGAACACAGATTAGATGACACAGTATGAAATTACTATGAACTTCTTATAACAAGCATTTGCGGCATTTCTTTTCAAAGAATTGCTTTATTATTGGCTTGAAGTCAATGGTATTCAGGAATAAGATGTCATTTTCCATGCACATGAGTGAAAGCCAGTTCAAACAATACTGCTCCATTGTGCTACAAAGCAGATTTTTTATAAGTTTCAGTCTTGGCAAAGGATGTTCTCCTGTACAGATGGTCACCATCATGCACATGAACACTCTGAGTGTAATTTCAACATTAAGGAATACAGATTCCAAATCATCCAAAATTCCTTTTTTTGTACAGTGCAAGGAGAGTCTCAGAATTTTCATCAAGAGCCATGTAGTGTTTGAGATGCTCTCATTCATTTAAAAGTTCATCATAATTCAGGTCTTTGTGATACATATTAGTCAATTGTTCACACTTTTTCTTTAGTGCATCAGAAGTAATACTTTTCAATTCACTGAAGAAAGAAAACAGATTTCCAATCTGTGAATAAGTCTTTACACATTTTGTCAATTCAAAGATTACGGTGTTCAAAATAGGGAGAAAAGTTACCATCTTGAACTTTTTGGTTTTACTGAGAAGTACCTTTTCTGCTGATCCATCATATATATTAAGACACACACTGTTTTTTCTCTCGGTTTTCCCATCACTGTAATCTGAGAAAGATTGTTTCCAGGTTTTCCATTTTTTTGCTCAATCCTTCTGCCTTTTACCTTGTATTCACTTACTGTTCATTGTCAGCTGATAGAGAATTCAGTGCATGTTTTATTTTCTCAAACCCCCATACAGAACATGAACAGCATCAAAATGGGCTGACCATCATGTATCAGACAGATTCTTGACCACAAAATATTTTCCTAAAGATGATGTCAATACGTTCCAATGATGAGTAGAACCAGCAAAAAATGAATACAAATGCTGAACAAAGTCAAAGAAATTTTACAGTCTATAGACAACACTCTGCTGCTTTTACTCCCACCAGCTTCAGGTTCAGGATGAGGGTCCACTATGAATCCAGTAATCTATTGTGTTAATATCATTAATGTTCCATAGATCTGTCTCTTGGATTGCAAACTCATTTACTGTTACAGATTTGGATATTTCCTTTTGTAAAATGTCACCAGAAGCAGCAACAAGCAATGATGGTATGTCTGTCGAAACTGGATGATTAGTAGCAGGAATGGATGTAGATGTGGATGCTGCATCTAATGGAACAGTACTAGTGGGCAACATTGCAGGAGTGGATGTTATATCTGAAGGAATGGTATGAGTGGCTGTTGTTGCAGTTCTGTTGAGCCACAATGTTAATTTTAGAAGTTTTCCTATTTTCTCCTTCTCTTCTGCAGCTCTCTTCTTCTTCTGTGTTCCACTCAAAACATTGTTTCATTTCTGCTGAAAGGGTTATTCACTTGGAAAATATATATATATATATATATATATATATATATATATATATATATATATTATAAACTCTCTACTATGTGGTGATTCACAAAATTACCAAACAAGACCTAGATCTAGCTTAGTGGCATAACTAGGGTGCCTGGCACTGATCTTAGCCTCATCTATGTATAGGTCTACAAGACTACATTCAACACTATTCTCAACTTGCACAATTAAGAAGCTTATCTATTCATATATCCATAAACTATCAATACCTGGTAATTAGTACTACATCATAAATTCATAATCTTAAATAACCACTACATGCTTACCATACTGCTGTGCTGTGATTGAATCTCAGGTTCAATCACTAATAACCAATGCATAGCCCTATACCTGGGTTTATATGCAATATATAATTATATACAATAATTATGTCATTGCTTCTACAGTAGGTCTAATGTTACTTCTCCTTTTATCAAATTTGCATTAATGCTTAAATCAAAATATGTAGCTAGTTACAAT
Source organism: Acanthosepion pharaonis (assembly GCA_903632075.3). NCBI lineage: Eukaryota > Metazoa > Mollusca > Cephalopoda > Sepiida > Sepiidae > Acanthosepion > Acanthosepion pharaonis. The sequence continues at coordinate 64,693 of CAHIKZ030003435.1, forward strand.
AACTCTGATTATTTTAATAAGTGAAATTCTTCATCCAATTTTGATGAAGAAAGAAATTCTTCAACAGAAAACAACATTTTTAAACAAACACAAATAGAAAGTCAATTTTATCAAAAAAATATCTGAAGATAAATATGAATTACCATATTTGACAGCATATAAGGTGCATGGGTGTATAAAATGCACTTCAATTTCAGAGCAAATCAAGAAAAAATCAGTAATTAGTAAAATTAGCAGTAAATGGTACAGTCTAGTCTATATTTATGAGGTATTATTTTGGTTAAGCAATCCACAATTACAATTAAATGAAAAATAATAGGGAAAAAAAGAACATGAACCAATAAAAATTTTATTATATCCAAAGTTAAGAAAACAAAACAAAAACCAAGCAATTATTACAATTGTACAAAATAGTGCAGTTACCATTAAAATTTTATTCATCTTCAAATCCATAAAATTTGTCGTCTTCATTATCAAAACTCTGATACTCATTTTCAATACTACTATCATTGTCGTTAAATAATGCATTATCTTCCATTCCATTGAGAGCTTGCTAATGCCATATTTTTTAAAAGATTTCACAACAATTTCTGGTCTAATATTATTCTAAGCTTGCTTCACCCATTTGCAGATTTGTGCAATGCTGGGTCTTTTTATTCTTCGTGTAAGTGTAAGGTTGTGATCAGGCATTGCCATCCATGTGTTCCATTGTTTCTTCATGTTTTGTTTGAATGGTCTATTCAAAGACATATCCAGAGGTTACAACTGACTTGTTACTCCAGCAAGAATAACCGCTATCTCTGTCTTCAGTTCTGCCACTTTATTTTTAATAGATTCAGTCCTATGCACTTGGAACTGAGAGAGAAGAGAGAGTTTTCATAATAGTCCACCAGGACATCTTTCCTATAAAACTTGTAACCATAACTATAGACCAGCTTTGTCCATCCAGCCTTTTGGATGAACATGAACATCTTTTGATATTTTATCTTTCAGTATAGTCTTTCTCTTAAAAATTAGAAAAGGAGGCAGTTTTGTGCCATCAGTGCAACATGCAAGAATGACTGTATAATGGGTCTTCTCATGGTTTGTGGAATTTTAATAGTCTTGGATCCCTTAATACTCAGTTTTGTTTGGAACATCAAATGTTAGTGGGACTTCATCCATATTTCCTATCTGGCCTAGTTCAAAAGGAGTTCTTTTTCAAGCAGGTATAACAAATTTATGAAATTTTACTATTTTGTCATCATAGTCAGCTGGCATTTTCTGTGCAATTGATGTTTTTGTACACATTGACAAACCTTCCCATTTCATAAAACTTTAACACAGTCTCTTTCTGTTCCTATAAAGTTTTGAATCCCTTTTTTGTTCGCTAATGTTCTAGCCTCATTCCTTATCATTTTTGTAGTAACGATTCTGCCTATACTCCTCATCTGTAACCCACATTTTAATTTTCTCTTTAATTTCAGTCCAGTGTAGGGCTGAGTGGTGAAAGTTACAGTTTACAGTAGATTATTTTCCTGCAATGGCCAGTAGTGTATCATTTTTTTTTGTAGGTGGATGGCTAAAATATTTTGCAGCTGCTCTATTCCATGCTCTTTAGCATAGTTTATTAAGTGAAGTTTGTATGCAACAGTGTAGCTTAACCCCTTTCTTGCTGTCGTCATAACTGAAGGAGGGAAATTCAGTCGAAAATTTTCCTTTATATGATCTGTACAAACTGTGTCTTGTAAACATTTTAGTGGAATAATTAGGATATAAAAATTCTGATTGTATTTATACGAATGCAACCGGAAGTTATCGCGTGAAAAATATTAATGAAACAAATATATTTTGCAAATAATTTTAGCAAAACAAATGTTAAACGTGATGAAATTAATATAATAAATATTATCAATGATAACACTTTTAATCTGCATAATAGCATTTAAGAAATGACAATAGATATATGAAAGTTACTCTAACGTCTAAGCTAATAGGAGTTGGCAGGTAGCTAATTTTGGATGACTATCACAAATTTAAAACCTACATATGGCATATAAGATGCAGGGGAATTTTAAAAGATATTTTTAGTAAAAGAAATGTGTTTTATATGCTGTCAAATACAGAACTTTCTTTGTTGTTGTTGTGAAATGAACATTGAATGAGAAAATTATTTGCTTTAGTTAAGACTGCTGAATTTGAAATGGGCATCAAAACTTAGGACGAGCCCCTAAAGAAAAAAAAAAGAGAGACAAAAGGCGAAAGAAAAGGAAAATAAAGAAATACTATCAACAAGAGAGTTTTATAAAAATGAAAATAATTTATTTATAAAAGTAAAAATATAATTATATTACAATTAAACTTTCAAAACAATATTAATTCAGTCTAGGGGAAATTTAAGAATTAAATCAAACCAGAAAAAAAAATAAAAAATAATAATTGTCTTTAACAGAAAGTCAACAGTAGTCTTGATCACAAATATTAAAAGATAGAAATGAGAGTTTTACTGGCGAGTTTGTGCTAGAATTGTGCGAAGACTGATCATCAGGAGTCAGGGTCAGTTCTTTGATCTTTTCCATGATAGCAAAATTGTCTGCAAGTGAACTGAACTGGGAGCCCTGCCATTTATATAGGTGGGTTACCTCTTTGAAGAAAGTACTCACCATTTCTGATGTCTTCTAGGTCAAAAGGGGACATTCTCCTACTTTCTTTTTTATTCGAGAACCAACTCAAATGAAATGGATTTCTCTATTATGACATATATTTTCACCAGTAGCAATATGGTATGGCTTGTCATAGTAATTTCTATTTTTAGTATTTTTTAAAAAGGGGCTTCTGTAACACAAGTCACTTGACATATACACAGATTAGCATAGGGCCCTTATGCTCACACCTCCCCATCGGGGATGGGGGCGTGCATTAAGCCAGTTCTGGTCTTAACCATAGAAATGTCACATGTATGAGAAAATTGATTTCTGATATAGGTACAATTTTCTGGTGGTGTGAATTATCAAATCAGTGATTTAAAAGTATCACTAAAATAAATATCTCTGTGTTCTTTATTTTAAAATATATGTTGTTAGTTAAATTTGGCATTGTTTGACCTTGTTTGAAATGATAGTTGCTTAATAATAATGTAAATAAAACTAACAAAGATAACAACAAATTACAGAATCACATCACAAATTTGATATTTCAAACAATTACGAAATTTTGCTTGAATCAGTGTTTGACAAAAATTAAGACAAGAAAATTTTTTTTTGGTAACATCCATCATTTCTTGAGAGAAATCATTTTTTTGTGAAACCAAGAATAATGTTAGTATTTGGAGGGGGAAAGCATTTAACAAGTAGAAGAGGTATATTCTCTTTTACAGCATTGCAGGTTCAAGTTAAATAATAATTGTATATGACACTAAAAATATTGAAAACTTATATTTCCATACTAGCCTAATGATATTTTTACATTTTAACTGTAGTAAAAATAAGACAAATTTGAAAAACTCTTTTCAATTAACAATTACTTATATCATTAGGATTCAACTATTTGATAGCTTCATTATTTACAATAAGGCAATGGTATGATATATAGAATATTTGATAAATGTCAAAAAATATGAAGATATCAATGTTGAAAATATCCTGTATGATAAAAAATATATTGTGATATCCCTAATGACTAGTCCTCCATTCCTATTTATAAGCAATTTACATTGATTTGAGTTATTGTACTATTGTTAAATCTGAATTACAAAAGTGACTTGAAAATTTGTGGCTATGTAATTTTAAGCATATTAGCAATGAAGCCATTCTTTTTTCAGTCAGTGTTTCTGAAAAGAAAAGTCTGTTTTGATGATGAAGTTGCACAGTTGCATACACAATGTTGTGACAATCTAAATCACACATATACATACATACTTATACAAATCATACAACAACAAGCATTCATTGGATAATAACACTACTTTATAATAGACAATTTACAAATCGCAGCAATGCGACAATTTTGTAATCGCTCTATTTTCATGCAGTCGATTTTGTGCACTTTTGGGAGAAATGGATCCCAGAAGCTTTCTTGAGTCTCCCCAAAACTCGCTTGCTGATTGGTCAATGCCAACCAATCAGATTGTCTGCATGTGAAGAACAATTCTTCCTGCGCAGCGATTCGGAGCTGATGATCACCTATATAAGCCAGAAATATTCTTAGATAATTAGTGGGATTTCAGCTGCCAAACAAATCCACGACAGTTGAAACCATGCACCAATTTTCTCACTCACACCACCACTCACATGCTGAATATTCCTTACACTCACATAATCTTTTCCTTACGCAGCAAAACTGTTGAAAACATTTATTACCAGAAACTATCACAAACTTTCTTTCTTTTTTCAAATAATAGTTAAAGAGAGACAACTCTTGTTTTACTCAATGCATGCTTTTCTTTCACATCCTTGTTTGTACATCTTGTTAAATACATATTTTATGTGTAATGATGTCTTTGGCTTATCCTTTTTTCACCTCAGTTTGCTTTCCTAATCTAAGTTAAATTAATTTGGTGAAGTCCGTCACAATGTTTTTCCTTTTGCATTATCATTTTTGTCAATAATTGTTCATCAAACTAGTACTCTTTCTTCTTATTTTTTAATGTTATGCCATGGTGGATTCTAACTTGTACTGAAGTGACACCTAGTTAGTTTGTCTTCACTTTATAAACATAATGATTGAATAGCAAGTAAGTTTTGTAACCTTTTGTATCTATAAGTATCTTAAATATATATTCTGTTTGCTGACAGAATGAGGCAGTGTATACCCTCTAACAAGTTTGGTTCTCATGGCTACTGGTGGCTCTGTAATAGTGTGTTAAATAAAAATAAGTCTTCTACCCCTCATCTCTTCACTCAGTTTAAACCATCTGATCCTTCTATTGCCCCATTAGTCTTCTATCTTTTTTTTGGCAGTGTACTCAAGGCTCTAATCAATCAACTCTGAATTGGTTAAGCATCTCAACTTCTAAGGTTTTCTTTCAGATAAGTAATACAGATTATGCTTCTCTAGATCAATCACTGATGTGTAATGATTATTGCTGTATGAAAGTTCTTCCGTACAGTAGTGAATGCAGGACCTTCTGCACAGATAAAGAAGAAACTTGAGGTGATAGAATATATAGGATACTAGCAGCATGGCCCGGCGTTGCCCGTGCTTGATTCAAAAATCGTACGACTCATACAGCAATCGCTATCACTTGACTTAAAATATTTTTGCCCTTCTTTGCCTTTAAAGGAGTGCCCTCTGCTGTGCTGATGTTGCTACATGCCTTACTTCTTGCCTATCTCATACTGCAAATTTTTTCTAAGCTCTATACTAAACATTAAATCTGTTACGAAAAAAGAACTAAACAAAATGAACACAAAATGATCAGCTTTAAAAAAGGACTTATAACTGGAAAAACCAAATGAAAAAAGAATGTTAACAACAAATACTTTTTCACACCCAACCCAGTTCTGTGGAATCAGAATCAACGTTGAGTTTAAGCAAGCGAATGAGCCAATTGGAGAAAAGTGCCATGCAGATTTAAATTTTTCCCACTTGTGATGAATGCAACTATCAATTTTTTTTGCATGCTACCATGCTAGTTAACATTCATGTCAGTCCACTGTTGGCTCTCATGCTGGCCAATAGAATCTTCCTGCCTATTCGTGGCAGCCAGCTATAGGCTCTCACTCTGGCCAGTAGAAAATGGCTGCAAACTACATGAAAACTGCTGTAGAAGCATGAAAAAGTCGATTATTTCCACTATCGATGGGAGTTGGGAAATGCAAGTCAGTCTTGGCCTTCCCACTAACTTGGAGCATGTGCATGTAAATTTTGGTGCAAATCCGTCGAAAATTGCAGCCGTGCATTCGTTACACACACACACACACAGCCTTTTATAGATAGAGATAATGAGGAAAGAGGCTGGAAAATCTTAGTCATGGGACATATTGAAGGCAAAGTCTAAAACCTACTAAATGAGCTTGTGTCAATGGATAGCAGAACAGGCTTATGAGACACAGCAAAAAGACAAAATTTACTAAGAGCTATAAAGAGTAGGAAATTGTGGAGAGCCATGATTCCTGAACAGACACAGCACATAGAAGAAGAAAATGTGAACTTCATTCTTTATATGGATTCATGTTGATATCACAACAGTTGAAAGTATTAAAATATGAATTATTCTTGTCTTATTTTTCTTTATTCTTCATTACTAATACTATATATAACCAATTTCTTTTATGGTTCATATTTTTAAAAATATTTTCCTCATTATGATCATGCTAATTCTTTTATTTTCAATCTTTCTGTGCAAGAGTATTTTTGTAAACTGTGTGTGTGTACTATATCCATTATAAACATTTTTAGAAATTATTTAGTAGCATTTTATTGTTATTATTGCTTGTATATTACTTAACAGTGATGGCGGTTTCCTGTCACGTGGTCCATCCAGTAGAACAGCAGGCAGTTATTCTGCTGAACAAGAAAATGTACCAGAATCTTTGTACGACCTTCCTGCCTATAATGATGGCTATATGGTGAGTAGATTTGCTTTTTATTAGATTCTTTTTTCACTTAGTCTCTGTCTTCCTATCAAACTTCAAACTGAAAAAAGACAACAACAACAACAACAAGGCACACCAACTTATCAGTTTGTTTTCTATTTTGTCTCTTTGTTCTCTTCCTCTTATAAAAGGTAATGAGTCTAAATTATATTATAATTATTTTGTATTGCTTGTATTAAAAAAAAAAAATATCATCCATACAAACAAGCTCTTTCTGAAAACCAAAAAATATTCATAAATATGCTCTTATTTACATTATTTACAATCAAACTATTGTCCTCATCTTTGTTGTTGTTATTATGTTTGCACTGTTGTACCCTCAGGTTTTCATCAGGTAACTTTCAAGAAATTACAAACTGAACCCTTTATTTAATCTATGTTTAGACATGGACAACAGAACGAGCACAATCTACCCTTGTAGACTAAATAAGGGTTCAGTTCAAAATTCCCTGAAGGTTACTCAGATTGGAAAGTACCTGATGAAGGTCAGAGGACACAACAGTTAAAATGTTGTGATAACAACAACAAAGATGTGGGCAATAGTCTGCATGTAAATAAAAAAAAAAGGAGTTGATGCCTTTTTAAAGAGTATATAAAATTGAATTTAATTTCCGTGAGACCACATACAAGAAATGTTATAAAAAAAGTATTTTAATTAATAGAGAAATATGGGAATAAGTATTTTTCCTGATATTCAATACACAGCTTATAAATGGTATGATAAAAATGCTAAAACAAATTTTAGGTAAAAAAATTGCAAAATGCAGAATTTAATTACAATTTTTCTTTTTTACTGCCTAAAACATTTACTTAATAATACAGAAATTACATCTTTGTTACTCAGTATACAGCCATCAGAGTGAATTAAAGTCTTTATGTATTTGTTGACTAAATCCTGTTTGAGGTATTATAGATGCCTAAATACCTTATGTGTGCGTGTGTGTGAGGGTGCTGAAAAGTTGTTGGTTCAATCCAATTCCCAAAATTTGACCAAATGCTCAACCATCAGAATTTTTGGGCAAACCATTTTTAGTTAAACTGAGTACTGTTTGTATGTATGTATATATATATATATATATATATATATATATATATATATATATATATATATATATATATATAATCTCCTACTGAAGAATTTTGTGTTGTTATCATCAATGCACAAATGATAAATTTTATAATGCTGAGTTTAGAAGTATCTAAAAATTAAAAAATGAATAACATCCTTTTCATTGTGATAATAGTTTGAAATATGTGGACTATATGTACATTTTTAAGGATTCATCCAGATATGTATTTCCTTTTATTTTAATAAGACAAGTTCACTAAAAAAAATGAAAACTAAAAGACTTGTTTATATTCTTTAATTAGATATAATATAATATATATATTATTCAGACAATTATGTGTATATATTGACAAATGTTTTGTTAGATTGAGAGCAAAAGATTAGTAGTATAAGAATATGAAGAAAACCAGGAACATATAAAAGTTTAAGTAATTGTGAGTTCTGTCCCTGGACCAGGTGATACAGACTTAAACTCAATGGAAACAGAGTGAGCAGTAACTGAGCAAAATACCAAATAATCACAAGACATATTTAGACATGGACACAACTAAATAAGAACAAACTACTTTCTGAGATTAAATAAGTGTTCAATTGAAAATTCTCTGAAGGTTACCCAAGTTGACAAGCACCTAATAAAGGCCATGAGGCACGACAGTCAAAATCTTGTGATAACAACAACAAAGATGAGGAAATTAGTTCAAATGTAAGCACTTAATTCCAGAAATTCAGACAATAAAATCTGTACTGTTTAAACTTCAAATTGAGAAAATTTGACTATGAACAAAGAATTGCATTTCATTGTGACCAATCTAAGGTATTTTGTCAAAATAAAATATCAATCCAGAATAATCTCCTTTCCTAAGTGAACATATTATATATGATATTAAAATAGCACCAACATATAAAATGTGCTGGTGGTTAACAGCTCAGAATGAGAAATTAGCATGCCAAGTTCAAATTCCAGTTGTTTGTTATATTCACTTTCATGCAAATATCCTTGGGAAAGATATGAATCCATCTCTTTTCCCTTTTCTATAGCTTTAATAGTATAGCAGATTGAGTTCTCTAGCTGTGGTTTGCAACCAGTCTTGGAGAAGGAAAACTGAATTGAAAATTGTATATAGTCCTAGCATGGCACAAATACAGAAATTGACAAGATTATGGAATTCACACTAACTCTATATTCTCAACTGCAGTTGACCTATGACTGCATCAATGTATTATTTATTATTATTAACACAATTATGCTGTGACAAAATTACATCAAGAAATCTTCAAAGGATTCTGTCAAGGCCATGATTACAAGGGTCATTCAGAAAGTTCTAAGTCTCACCCGAGAAGAAGAGCTATAGCTGGACACACTACTACTTCTTAAAAACTAATTCAGATTTTTGTCTTAATTTCTGTGCAGTTGAGGTATATACAAATGTGAGATGTATGACAAATCTAAAAAAGGAGAAGGCAGTCATAAAGTATTTGAAAAAGAAAAGGTATGACACCCAAAGAAATCCATGAGGACATGGTACAGACATTTGTTGAGGACTCCCCTTCACAACTGTGAAGAAGTGGGCTGCGGAATTCAAGCAGGGCAGGGACAGTACAGAAGATGACTCTCAGTCAGGTCATCCAAAAACCTCAACCATTGATGAACAATTTGATGAACAATTTGATGTCATTCACTTTATGGTTTTGGGATGACAGATGTCTTACTGTCCAGCAGATAGCTAAGTCCATAGGCATTATTTCTGGTTTCAGTATGTTTTAACTGAGATCTTGGGGATGAGCAAGTTGTCTGTGAGATTTGTCCCAAGAACATTGACAGCAGAGCAGAAGCTGAAAAGGGTTAACATCTCCAGGACACTTCTGACTTGCTTCTATGCTGACACTGAGAATTTTCACTGCAGATTAGTAACTGAAGATGATCATTACTTTGAACCTGAATCAAAGATTCAAAGCAAACAGTGGAAACACTTTGGTTCTCCACACCTAAAGAAGTTAAAGCAGGCAGCATTTATTTTGGATTCTGAAGGCATAATCACTATAGACTGTCTGGAAAAGGGAATAAAATTTTTAATGAATCAGAATTAGGACAACTGAAGGAAGCAATCAAGTCAAAACACAGATGGAAGCTGAGAGCATGTATGCTCTTCATCTAGGATAATATTCATACTGCTCAGGTTGCAGTAGCAAACAGCCAACTGTGGCTTTGAATTGCTACCCCATCCCTCTTACTCACCAGACTTATCTCCATCTTTTGGAGGACCAGGATGCCACTTTATTTCATGATGGAATTGCAATGCTTAAGCATTGTTGGACATTGATGTCGAGGGGGACTATATTGAAAATCATTGAAAAACTGTCTTGTTTCTCTAACTCCTTCTGGGTGAGACTTACAACTTTTTGAATGACCCTCATATTGCTTACAAAGCCAATGAGAATTGGAAAGGCTTGGTGGATTCTCTGAGAGGTAATATGGAGATAATGATAATTCCAAAGCTTCTTCTTGTCAAAATATTTCAAAGCCTAAATGGAAGTATGCTGTTTACATACAAAATGTCAGCATCTCCATAAGGTTATCTATTGGAATGCATGTGTAAGAGTGGATTTCAATTCTAATTTGTCTTGAATCATCAACAAAGCATCATTGGGAACCTTGGTGATTATGCTTGCAACATCTATGCTCACCATTTGGTCAACCAAATGTTGCAAGCATAATTACCAAGGTTCCCAATGATGCTTTGTTGATGAATGGGTACATTTCTGATAAACTCATGGGTGCATTTTTGATAAACTCAACAAAATGGTCAGAATTCTTTGTATAGGATGGAGACTTAGTTATGTTACGCCCGGGGTTTTGTTGGGACTACGATAGCCGGGACACAACGAGAAAATAAAAAAAAAATAAGTAAGAGATCCCAAGGTTTGATATAAAAATAAAGAAAAGAATGTTGGGAGGGGAATTCGCCAATTCCGGACGTCAGTAAATGCAGAGAGAAAATGAACAATTCACAGACACAGAACAACAGAAGACGACACGAGAATATATAATACAAAGATTTTATTTCTAGAATACACGGAGTGTGAATGTAAGAAAAAGAAAAAGAAAACTAAATAATACAAGGGATGGGGAGATAAGTTACCAATTAAACAGATACTAATGTGGTGAAATACATATGAATACAGAGATAGCAGATTATAAGATCTGGAAAAACATGCAGAAACTTACATAAGGTTAGAATCGACGTCGATTGACTATTATCGGGGTATAGTTTGTTCAAAGGATATTCATACACTTCTTTGAAAGTAACGGATGGGATTGACAATGTTCTAACATGAATTTTTGACTGACGACGTCCAATCTGGGTTGATGGCGAGGAGAACACACAGAAAAATCACGGGAGTTGACTTGGGTTAACGATGTTGATCTAGATTCTTGCGTCAGTCCTTTGGTTTTTGGTGGCATCTAATTCTTCTGGCATCAAACAACAAAGTCTGGTTTTGGTGACAACTGCTTCTTCTAATGGCGAATAGCTAAGACTGGTTTTTGGTGACGTCCGACTCCTCCGAAAGCCAGCAGCTAAGTGAGATTGTTGTTACCTCAACACGTGTGAAATGAAAACTGCTATATGTTGAGTCACATGTTGGCCCCCCCAAAAAAGTATGCGTCATTCACGGGCCCTGTTAATGTCATTCGCACCTATCTGTCAAACAGCGTTTGTTTGGCCCACGATTATGGACTTGGTTAATATCATTCGCACCTATCTGTCAAACAGCGTTTGTTTGGCCTACGCATCAGAGGCCAGATAGGAAATGGGGGTAGAAGGGAAAGTTCTTTTCTGAGAACTGGCCCTGACTCATCTGGGTATAAAAACAATATATATCTCACAATCTGCATATTCAAGAAATAAAAAAAAGTTAAGATTCATATGTTTCGTCGCAAATACACAAGGTACTGAAAATATACTTATAAAATCTGAGGTGAGGGTACAAATATGGGGTTAACATAACAGTTATTAGTAGGTTGATTATACCTATGAGGAATTTGTTCTTCAGGTAACATGTCAAGCTTCAACAATTGGTTATAACCCTCAGTGTAATACTGTTTTTGGGTCAGCTGTCTACATTCATTCACCAAGAAGTATTCCTTGTTTGTTTTTTTAAGGTGGGAATCTTTTTCTTTTTTATTTTGCTAAAAAGGGAAATTTATATCAAGTATAGATTTCAAAATCATTAATCATTTAGGGAAAAGAGAGGTCATTAACCACAGCAAATGGAATCAAGATAATGGACTGAGAACAACACTGAAGGATAAGATGACTGAAAAGAATCACTTAAGTTCATGTTTGGCCCTGACAACCTCATCAGTAAACTTGGAAGCCTCTGATTAAAAAAGAAAGAGTGCTCTCAAATTTTTCCATCTGAATCCAAACATTAAGTTTAAGGCTCCAAAATTACACCATTGGATTGTTCTTTGATTTTTTCTTATTTTGATCATGAAGAGGTCCTTCCAGTGAGAAGGCATAAACATAGGCAATTTCAAGCTGGGTTAATATCATACAGTTAGGATTGATATCACTGGTACTATGGGAGGGAAAGTGAAATAATCATGAATGTGCATCTAACATAATGCTTATTGGCATGGAAAGTAGGATTAGTGGATCATATTCCAACCAAGGCCTGTATGTGACGATAATTTGTGCAGTGGATTTGAATACATATTAGAATATAAGGAAAAGAGAAGTGAATTAAGATCTTACTTGGTAAATTCACTTGTTTGTGCATTGAATCTGTGATGTCTCCTAATCCATGAAAATGAAAATCTGGCATAGGCATGATTCTGGTGGATGGACACCAAGTCAGGTTACTTAATTTTCATCCTTCTAGCCAAACTGCAACATAACATATTTCTTACTCTTTGAAATGTACATAAATTATAGCTGAGTCACAAGTGAGATAATTAAATTTTGTAATGCTAAAAGATCCCTCCCTACCCAAAGAAAAATAGATGTTAAAATCCTGGCACTTAAAGCTATCAGTGTATATAACCTAAAAAAATCTGTGAACCTGAAACACTGCATGAACTAAGCAAAGAGTTCAAAAGGGTCAATTCACAAGTAGTAGTGATGAAAGTGTAGTGAACGAGATAATCAAGTACCCCGGAAAAAAGTTTGTGTTTTGTGTGCGATCTGCCAGGGAGGGATTGCCAAAAAGTCGTCAGCAAAACTCTTATAGCGACTTACCTCGTCAATCCAAGTGACAGCGCGTCGCGTGTATTCTGTGACGAAAAAGAAACAAGTCCGTCGCAGGAGTCACTATAAGAGTATATTAATATGCAAATTACGGAGCATCCTATCCCGGCTGTCGAATAATGGAAAAAATAGGTTCTGCCGATAAAAGCAGTTGGTGTTGTCGACTCGGGGAAAAAGAAAATTCAGGCAGTTTTGGCTACGGCGTTCGTGAGTTATTTTCCTGACGCGTTACAAGTGATTTTCTTTCTTTGTGTTGTGAAAGCCACAAATTTGCTTTGAGAACGCTTACTCTTCAAACTATTTCGGCATTTACTTTGTCTCTCGCAAGATGGCGGAAAGACCGTTCGATATAAAACTGATCCCCGAATTCAGTGGTGATACTAGTGGACAGTCTGTGGTTGAATGGATCGAGAAGGTGGAACTGATCTGCGAATTATGCGAGATATCGAAGATTGATCGGATTCTTCCTCTGCGATTAAATGGTGGTGCCCCTGCTGTATATAGGCAGCTGAGTAAAGAACAGAAAAGTGACATTGAGCAAATAAAGCATGCTCTACTAACCGCGTTTGGAACTGACCGGTTCGTGGCCTATGACCAATTCCAGGCACTGCGTCTGCGACCTGGCGAGACAGTAGCCGTATATTTTGCAGAATTAAAGAAGCTCGCCGTTCCAATCGCACCGCTTCCTGAAGAATGGATTGGATGACATGTGCCTTCGTTTCTGGATTGCCTAGTCATGTTAAGCAGATACTCCGTGCATCATCCAGAATGGAAGACCTGACGCTCAATCAATTGTTGACCAGAGCCCGTGCTGTCATGATCGACGAAAAAGAGGCTGATGAAACAGTGGCCGCAGTTATTCAACCAATTGAAGTCAAAGAAGGTCCGACCCCAGCCATTCGTCACCATGGCGTTGCCACCTGCTATCGGTGCTCTGGGCCGAATCATTTTGCCAGAGACTGCCGCTATCAACGCGAAGAAATGCGCAGCGGGTCAGCGCGAAAGGCACGTCTCGATCTACGATGCTTTCAATGTCAGAAAGTAGGTCATATTGCCTCTAAGTGCCGGGAAATGGAATGGGGGGACGCGACGCGGCTCCCTGTGATTAAGGTGCGCATCAATGGAATAACGCGTACCGCGTTAATAGATTCGGGCTGCTCTCGGTCACTCACCAACGGTTCGATTTGCCGACAGTGGAGCAGACAAAAGATGGACGATTAACGGCTGATGGAAAGGCTCTTAGAAGCCGGGGAGTTGGAAACATCAAACTCAGTATTAACAACGGTGACCCTGTCACAGTCAGTGTGTTGGTCATGGACAGCGCGTTATTAGGTTTTCGATCTGCTCCTTGGGATGGACATTATTAAGGAGCTGGGCGGCGTACGCATTACAGAGGCAGGCGAAGTCAAGTTTTCTGATCCGCCCATCTGTGCTACTTTGAAGATCAACGAGCCCGACTTTAGCGCAGAGTTCGACCAAAGGACGAAGACATGGACAGCATTTTGGAAATGGTCGGAAAATAACCCACCAGAAAAGCTCCAGAACCGAGTGTCAGAATATTTGGTGCCCCAAACACGTCAAGGAAGAATACCAGCGTGAATTGCAGGTGTGGCTGGATAACGGATGGCTGACTCCGTATCGAGGAAGAGCTTGGTCCTCCAAGAGGCCTCATCCCATTGATGGCCGTGGTACAAAAGAACAAGGGAAAGGTGCGCCCTGTACTAGATTATAGAGAACTGAACGAACATGTAGACACATACACAGCTCATGCTGATGTGTGTGCACAAAAATTGAGAGAATGGCGAACGAAGGGATCCAATGTCTCTGTGATTGACCTTCGAAAGGCCTACTTGCAGGTACGCGTGCACCGGTCACTGTGGCCATTTCAGACGGTGATCCTTAATGGGACGAGGTACTGCTTAACCCGAATGGGATTCGGACTCAATGTGGCGCCAGCCATCATGAAAGCCATCGTGGATGCTGTGCTATCCCAGGATGAGACAATTCGTCAAGCGACATCAGCCTACATTGACGACATCTACATCTACAAAACCTTAGTACCCGCTTCACAGGTGAGAAAGCATCTTGCTGACTTTGGGCTCGAATGTAAAAACCCAGAACGACTGGAGGATGGTGCTCGGGTGCTTGGCTTGCAGGTCTGGGGGGAGCACAACATGCTTTACTGGAAACGTGGAAGCGAGCTCCTGGACATTCCCAAACACATGACCCGACGCAGCGTGTTTTCGTTATGTGGAAAGCTGGTGGGACATTTTCCCGTGGGCGGGTGGATCCGCATTGCAACTGCATTTATTAAACGTAGGGTGACTGCTGTCACTTCCGGCTGGGATGACACAACAAATGATGCCCCCCTTAGACACATGATAGCGGAAGTCATTACTAGGGTGCGTCAAGACGACCCCGTACGTGGTAAATGGTGCATTGACGGATGTGAATTTAACGTCTGGGTCGACGCGAGCTCCCTTGCAACAGGAGTGTCTCTTGAAGTAGGTGACACTGTCGTGGAAGATGCGTGTTGGTTGCGTCCCGAGAAGGATACGCAACATATCAACCTGTCAGAATTAGACGCCGTTATCAGGGGAGTCACCGCGGCCCTTCAATGGAATGCAAAGGAATTGCATTTATTCACGGATTCCGCATGCGTGTATAAGTGGATATCAGACACTCTTACGGGGAAGGCTAGGATACGTACAAAGGCTGCGAGCGAGATGCTCATTCGAAGGAGGCTAGACACACTGGGAAAGTTGATAAGTGAATACCACTTATCCGTAGACATACAGCTGGTCAGATCACAGCAGAACAAGGCCGATACTTTAACAAGGGTACCCCAAAAATGGTTTGACGCTCTTAAGAAAGAGGTAGAGCCGGTAGAACATGTCTGTGTAACATCAGCGAGCAACTATAACTCAGATTTACTAAAATCTGTGCATTGCCAAAGCGGACATCCCGGTGTAAAACGGACCTTATATTTCGTGAGGCAGATTTATCCCTCCGTATCCAAAGCTGCTGTCAGGGCAGTGGTCAGAGGATGCAAGGAGTGTCAGTCCATCGACCCAGCACCTGTGCAATGGCAAAAAGGACAAGTGAGTGTAAGCAAGGTGTGGCACCGTGTTGGAATGGATATCACCCATTATAACGGACATCATTATTTAACCCTGATTGATTGTGGCCCAACCCGGTTCACTATTTGGCGGCGTCTGCGTCGACAGGATTCATAAGCGTCATTGACCACTTGGGGTCATTGTTCTTTGAACGTGGACCTCCGACGGAACTCCTCACTGACAACGACACTGCATTCCGCAGTGGACTATTCAAAAGATTTTGTGGCTTCGTGGGAGTACACCTCCAGATTTCGCTGCGCGTATGTCCCATCAGGGAATGGCATAATCGAGCGATGTCATCGGAGACATCAAAGAATCGCTGCTAGGAAGCAGTGTTCCATAATGGAGGCGGTGTATTGGTACAATGTTACTCCGAGAGACAATAATGTATCGCCCTCAACTGCGCCAGCCAACATGATTTATCAGTACAAAGTCCGGTTACGAGGCATTGACGCAACGCGTTCAACTGAACGGATAAACGAACGAGCGCCGTATGACTTGGGCGATCGCGTGTGGGTGAAATCTCCACATAGCTGGTGTACAACCCGGTACCGGGTGGGGCATGTCACTGGACTAAGTAACTCGCGTTCTGTGCTGGTTGATGGCATACCAAGACACATAAAGGACTTGCGTCACTATGTAGGTACAGATACGTCAACAAGTGACACTAGCAGTGAGTGCTCAGAAAGTGAACAAATAATTACCATCGGAGGTAGGGCTAGCACCTCTTCAGATGGTGAAGACTCTGTGCGTGAGGTTGTCAGACCAGAAGAATCCTCAGAAGAAGAATCTTCAGAACATTCTTCAGATGATGAAGACTCTGCGCATGAGGTTGTCAGATCAGAAGAAACCTCAGAATATAACACACAATCTCCTCCAACAGTCACCCGCTCGGAGAAGCTTAAGAATAAAAGAGGCCCGCCCATGAGTGTCACTTATGTGACAGGGGGGAGTGTAGTGAACGAGATAATCAAGTACCCCGGAAAAAAGTTCGTGTTTTTGTGTGCGATCTGCGGGGAGGGATTGCCAAAAAGTCGTCAGCAAAACTCTTATAGCGACTTACCTCGTCAATCCAAGTGATTTTATCGCATGTATTCTGTGACGAAAAAGAAACAAGTCCGTCGAGGAGTCGCTATAAGAGTATATTAATATGCAAATTACGGACATCCTATCCCGGCTGTCGAATAATGGAAAAAATAGGTTCTGCCGATAAAAAGCAGTTGGTGTTGTCGACTGGGAAAAAAAAAGAAAATTCAGGCAGTTTTGGCTACGGCGTTCGTGAGTTATTTTCCTGACGCGTTACAAGTGATTTTCTTTCTTTGTGTTGTGAAAGCCACAAATTTGCTTTGAGAACGCTTACTCTTCAGAAAGAAAAGTTCTTGGTAATTTCAAGTCAGGCAGAAATAAGAGAACTAATCCTGATACATGTAGATCAAATGGAAAATATTAACACAATAGACAATTTAATCATCTAACATGATGACTAGACCATGTCACAGTCCTCTATAAGATGACTGTAGGATGCATGACTTAACAGATGCATACAAAAACATGTTTACAAGAGTCTAAAAGTTTTGGCATGCACATGAATTTGGGATTCAGTGCAGATGGGTGGAGGTATGCCATGTTTGCCATCCTGGTTGTCAGATGATCAGTGAAGGAAGTGGGGTCTATGACTCTGTGGAATCTGAAATAAAAATATGTCCAGGAGATCTGAGCATGGTACCATGCACAATCTTGGCTGATTAATGTCATCCTTTAATTTTTTTTTAATCATTTCACCTCAAGCAAGGCAATAAATCCACTAATATGCAAGAGGCAAGAGATTACTGAGTGTTAGAGAATATGAGAAAAATATATTATTAAGGCGAGAGCACAATAAAAGAACAAGAATTAGGACATTACGTTTAAATTTTTGAAGATCAAACTTTACTGAGAAGCAAGAATTCAGAAAAGAGTTATCAAGTGAAAAGTGCAAGCAATATTCTAAGCATGAGCAAATGGTAGATTTATAAATATGTAAGATAGAGTCTGGCAAATATTTTTATCCCCTAAAATGTTCTCTGCAAAATAAACTGTTTTTACTCTCTTCCTTTTTCTTTATCATGTACTTTGTCTTTGAGTTGCATAATTTTTTTTCTCTAGTTGGGTACCACCCTAAATCAATCCTGTTTCTGTTTCTTCTCTCTACTAAATATAGCTACATGTATAGAACAGTATTGCTTACTTGTCCTTGGCACATATCTATCTCATGCTGTCTAACAAGGATGTTTAAACCATGCACTACTCAAATATATAAAAGTGAAAAAGATACTTCTGCTCTTGAGCAACAGCAGGATAAACAAAGATATGATTCATTCATCTTCTCTAAACTAAAATTCTTTTTTTGTCTTAGTCCTATTTATGCTTTTCTTTCCTTTTCTGTAAATTAAAGGAAATAAACAATGATAAAGATAGCATTTTCTCATTATTTTATTTTTCCATCTCTTTTGTGTTTCAATGAGTCTCCATATTCTGTCAGCATTATATAGATTACCTAGTTCCAATTCTTATGTACATATGTGTATATGCATACAAGCTAAATACTCATATGCAAGCATATTTACATGCATGTGCATTGAAGATCAGAAACAAACACACATTATTACACTACTCTATATACATATTTACCCACCCATTGAGGATGGAATTTATCAGCAATGATCTTATAAGACTAGCTTGATAACTCTATAATGGTTGTATTGTGAATATATAATAAAGAGAAATACAATTGTTATTCATTTTTTTTCTCTCTCTTTTTCTAACAAGATAGGGTTATGAAAAAAATTTAAAAAGAAAATACAATGTTTTTTTTTACATTATGTCAAAAAGAATGTTGTATTTTCTATAAAAAATTACAATCAAACATATACAATATAAAAAAGTTACATTAGAAAAATATTTACCTCAATACAAAATTGATAAAATTTGGCTCCAAGACCATATCACCTATCTGGTTGTAAGTGAGGAACCTTAAAAAATATGATTATGATTGTATCTATAGGTAATTCTATCCTTATTTAAATAAATTTCTACTTATAAAATTTAAATTATTTATTTAAATAAATTTATACTTATAAAATGAATTTCACACTTTTTAAGGAATTTAGTTTTTGAGAGAAAGGCATTTTTTCTATGCATTATTTTTATTTTTACTATTATCCTCCTAAATGTTCATGCTTGTAAACATGTCATATTGTAGTCAAAGATCAATATTTCTTCAGAAAATAATTCAAAATTTAATCTAGTGCTTAAAAAAAAGTATCAGTCCACTTCTCTTTGTGGTTTGTCTTGGCAAGTTCTATCATCAGCTTGCTATAATGGAGTCAGGCTAAAGACTTTTCCCTGCTGTTGGTACATATCAAACCCAGTACTAGTTATCTCTTTATTTCAAGATGAGATAGCAGCTGCTAAGAAGTTGTCTTTGTTCATGAAAAATATTATCCAGGAAGGCATCACAATTGGACCATGAGACCAACCAATCACTTAACACTGTACATTTTTTATCTTTGTCTATGAATATAAGAGTGAAAAAAAAGTTCAGTTTGATCAAACAGATATTTACTAGGGAACTCAGAAATAATACACATAGCAAATATACATCACAAGATAAAGGCTGGTACTTCAATTAGATGATGCTATGTTGGTTTATTTTGATTTCGGGATTCTCATTTTAAATTTGATGATCAATTTATTTTATTATTTCAGTTGAAAACAATTTTTCTTGACTTTCTAGCCTACTAAGACAAGATTTACAGAAAATATTTCTTTAAAGGCAACTTCAGTTGCAAAAATAAAAAGGTTAATTCACTTTTAATTTATATTTTCATAAAGTGGCCTGATAGGTTTTTATTTTTTAACAAATGAGAATTATATTTTATTGTGATTAAAAATTGTTTTCTTTCATGTTTACTACTTGAACAGAACTGAGATATTATCTCACTCCAGAACAGAATAAAAATAAAACTTACACACAAATTGAAAAAAATGCCTCATTGATCAAAACCATTACTTTAATAATTCTATGAAAATAACTATCTTGCCTATCCTAGTTTTCTGAATTTAATGAAGCGATTATGTTTGTACAAATGATTGTGATTGTTAATGTTACCTCAACATAAATTTGTATTTTAAAATGAGTTTTTATCACCTATGATATTTGGGAGTTTCACTTTAGTTTAACAATTAGCTTAGACAATTTCAATGTTTTCAGTCAAAAGAAATATCTTTAAATTTGACACTTGACTGTAGTAAAAGAAAAAAAAAAACTTCTTAGCAGCAACAATAAAATTTTAAAAAATCCATTTGATGAACTCCAAAATAACATGCAGAAATAAAAATCTTGTTATCTCAAACTTGAAGTTTAAATAAATGTCTGTTTTATACATAAATTTTCGTTTTAAAGATAAGAGTATAAAGATAATCTGTAAAAAGAGAAAAAGAATTTTACGTATTGAAATAAATTTATTTTTTACATATTTGTTAAAAACATCAGCATCATTCATGAACTCATCGAACAAAAAAAAACACCATTATTGTCGAAAAATGAAAACAACTTATTTAAAAATCTCTTTAAAAATGAATTATTTTTCCTAGAGATTTGTTTCAAAGTAAATTAATAAATTTAAGGATTAATTAACTAGATTTGGTAAAAGAATAATACTTCTAAAAACGTAGCAAAATACCATTTTGATTTATTTATGCATAGTAGCTTGTGCTAAACAACAGTCTTCTTTTGAAATTGACCCACCCTCCAAAAATATTTCCACAAAGTTTAACATAAAATTAATTTATTAATGAAGAAGTACTGAAAATTTCCTTTAAATCAGAATTCCCTGATTTTTTGTCAATCTTTAAAAACTGGGATAGCGTTTATTTGCTTTCGTTATAGAAAATGCACACATATTTAATAATTTACTGATTATATACTAATAACTAATACATAGGAAATTTTTCAAATTTAATTTTTGTTATTGAATTTTAATAATTATGATTCTAAAAGAAGCGGATGAATTTAACAAATAACTCAAGCAAGACACTTTCAGGAGATTGGTAGTTTAACTTTATTCCTTCTTTTCTGTATGAATGTATGTGTAAGTAACAACTATATTTATAACTTAAACAGATAATGTAACCAGCCACTCACTCGCTGACGATTACGTTTTTTATTTTTATTTATTTATTTTTTTGTACAGATTTTTTTTCTTTTCTTTTTATCTGCTCCGCATACCATACCTAATTCGCTTGTCTGATGATGGCAACTTTAGATATTCTTACCTTACAGTCAACAGTTACACTGTGTACTGTAAAGTTTTACAGACAACAAAAAATAAGTGGACAGGCGTAAAGGAAGTAAGCTTTGTGTGAAGAAGAGGTTTGTTACTGATTATTGGAGGGGTCGGCTTCAGTAACAATATTTTAAAAGAAAAATCGCATTTAGCGGGGTTAAATTTTATTGTTTAAAAAGTAAAGGATCGACTTAAAAAGTGAAAGAAGATAGTCTGTTTGTTACACATGAAGTTAGTTACAGCTACCACCTCTAAAAATGATTTTTGTTTTATCTGCTGAAGAAATATAAAGAGGGAGTACAATTAGTGTCCTTTCTTTTATTTTAAATTTTAAAATATTACAAGCCGAAGCACATCGTTTGTTTTTTCTTTTTCGAGCCATATTAAAAAGAAAACGTAGGTTTATTTTTAAATCCTTTTTGAATTTATTAAAAAAAAAATTAAATCCTTAGTTTTACTTTTTTTTAAAGTAAACAAAAATGCTATTTATTTTTTTAATTTTGTTTTACAATCTAAAAAATTATTTTCTTTCAACATTAACATAACTGCAGGTATGGAAAGTTGATCCTCAGGATTTAAAAATTGAAGTATTTTGTATTGAGGTACTTAGTAGTTTTACGTAGTCACAAAAAAATTTCTTTCTGTGTGTGATCGCTCATACATTGCTAACTGACTGATGATGAATGTGCTGAGGCGGCTTACTTATTCCTAATGGGTTACCGTTGGTAGGTTGGCAACAGACAAGCCAACCTTACAGTATGGGATATCTTAGGAGGCCCTTGTCGGTAGCAGCAGTATCACTACTATCCACACACCCATCGTTTGCCGGAGTCACTACCATCGCCGTCTATACATGCAACCTTTCGTTCTGTTATTTTTCCCCACCGCACTAATTCCAGCTCAATACTATTACCACTACTACAACTGTTAATCGTTGCGATTGGTGCTGATATCACGAATGGCACTTGCAGCTGTGGCGTGCAATTTTCGCGTTTGTATACTCAAATTTGTTAGGATGATAAAGCAAGTGTTTGACCAGCCAATATGACAGCGTGCATGGATATAGCAGCTGATTCCAATGTTTCTAGCAGACCCTCTAATCGATCTCGTACGGACCTCACTACGGTTAAACTGCTTGTCAAGCGCTGTAGAATTGGTACCACACTGGCGTTTGGAGTTGTACAGGTGAAAGCCAAGGCGAGTTTATTTTTATTTTATTTTATTTTATTTTTTTTTTTAACTTTGGGTAGTGATTTCCAACACATCAGAAATCCTAATAAATAAGGTTTTGTTATGCCCCTCGCTTGAGTGTAGTGTTTTTTCCTTCTTTTTTTCGTTCCTGCTTGTACTATTGCTACATACAACCCAATTACCAAAAAGAATACCAAAAATATTTTGCCAAAGTTGTGAAAGATATTTTTTTTAACTAAACTTCTATTTATTTAATTTTCTCGTTCAGTCAACAAAATTACTGAATGAAAGAAAGAAAAAAACACTTTAAAAATATAGGTGTGCCGTTGTTCTATAAATCTTTATAGCGCTGGCTGGAGGTACTTGCTATCTTTTTGTCGTCGTTTGAAAAAGTACATAATTGGTCCATAGAACTACAATATTTTTATTTGTATTTTTTTTCTATCAATTTCATTTTAAAATTGTTTAAACTTTCACAAAGATTTTTATTTTTTGAAAGTATTACAAGGTTCATATGTAATATTGTTGAAGCATTTTATTTTTAATTTGATATTATTTGATTGAGGTTGGCTAACATTTTATTTTACTTATGAATTGAAAATGTTACTACACCACCCCCTATCCCCACCCCTACAAAGATGTGTGTGTCATGTCTGCCCATCCATGAGCTGAATGTACCAATTAACAGTCAAACCCTCCTCTGTCACTATCTATTTTTTGTACCCTCTTCTCCATTTATACCTGAGTTGGTTTAGGCCTGTATTAGTACAACTGTGTTGCTTTGGTAGACTTACTCAACTCATGATTATAAATTTTTTTTTCCTGATACTCCTATGATTCATTCAATTCTTAAGAAAAAATTTAAACTAGTACAATGTTTTAAAATAATTTTACCTATTGTTTTTAAGATAGCTTTTTTAAAACATTTCTACAAAAAATATGCTTTACCTTGAAAATGTTATATTTTGGTACTGTGATATTCAGACTACCAGAACTTTACCAAAGATTTTCTAGCAAGCATTAGGTATTTCTTCACCTCTACTTGCTCTTACCTAATTATACAGGAGTTTAAAGAAGTTATAACTGAGCATACATACATGTACACATTATATATGCTTATATTTTCCTTTGCAGATTGATTAGAAATAATAAACAGATATTAAGATTTAGAATGAAAATTATTTACTTTTTAAATGATTATCATGTTAGAAAATATGATGGATTTATCAATGGACATTTGAGTTATAAATAAAATTAACTGTGATAAATATTAGTAATAGATCTTTCGTTTTCTCATGAAAATTTATGTTTTGAAATTATGTATTTGTTAAAAATTATATATTTCTATTATTTTTTTACTTTAATAGCAAAGAAACCAAAGAATTAGGAATTTTGTCTTCTATTTTAAGGACTTTGATGTATGTAAGGGAGAGAGAATAAAATGTTTTCTTTATAAATCATAACATATATGCATTTTTAATATTTAACTTTTTATATGATTTTTGAGGAAAGTATTGAAAACAAGAGACTTGATATTAACTTAAGCATCTAAAAATTCTTATAACAAAATGGAAAAATAAAAGCAATTTTATATTTTTGTTAGTGCAGAAATACAATAACTTTGAATTTTTAATTTCATGCCTTGTTTCATGTGCACATATTGACAGGGTATCATCTTTTCCTTGGTGTGTAATTAATCTTCCCAGCAACAATTTCTATCATTTTGATACAGAGCTCACTAAATATTTATTTTTCTTACTGATACTAATACCAATTACTGCTTGGAATTCCTTAGCAACAGAAACTTTTCTTTTCCTGATTGTCATGGAATGTCTCTATCTCTGATCATGGTGTCCAAATAAACTAAAATATACTGAGATTGGTTTTGGTTGATCTCTTTATTCTGTGGTTATATTTGTAATTTCTGCTTGTAACATATTTCTGTTGCATAACTTTCAAATTGAATAAAACTGATAACTTAAAGTATAATCAGTTATGTTACTCTTAAGTGCTCTCACTATAGACAACTGTACATTTATAACACATCATTGTGAAGTATTGTATTAGGTTCTATCTTTTGTGTATATAGAAAAGTGTCTTTCATTATCCTAGAGTTTGCCTTATAGATAAGTAGAAGGAATAATCTTTAAAGAAAATACATTAGGTTCATTTAAATTTCAGTGTTTAATTTTGTTGTGTATCACAAAACAAAGCATGATCACAAGATTTAAAAAGTTAATTTGGATTTCAATTGCTTTCTGTTCTCATTTCAACTCATACTTAGAATTTACAGTGTTGGGTTCTTTTTATGAGTTCTAATGATTGATTATAGTTTTATTATTTAGACATCAATTTAAGTTAATTGTATCAGATCTGTAGATGTATACTTTTCATTATAACATAATCTTTGTTTTTGCTATTTCATTCTTTAGAAAAGAAATAAAATGAATTGCACATATATACAGCCTCCCCTAAATCCACAAAGATACTTCTTCCACCAAGGCCTATTGTTAGTTGAATAGCCTTTCCTACCCACCAGGGAGTATAGATATATGGTAGATATAGCAAAGCTGTCAACAGGTAAATATAAAGAAATCAGCTGATTGTATGAAAATAAATATGCTTCCATTCAGTCCACTTGGATCATGAGCTTTGACATTTTAAGTCTGTTCACCACAGTTTAAACTATGATAAGGTCCTATCAGTTGTTCAAGAAAAACAGGAATCTGCCCTATGCCAGGATTCAAGTAGCTATCTTAATAGAAATGTTAATATTTTGTGTGCAAATAACAGCTAACAAATGGGATCCAACATACTAACATGAGGAAAACCTGATTATGGAATTGGCCCTGGAGAAAACAAATGATGACAAATACACAGCTAGCCAAGATCTTAAGGCCAATGAAAATAAAGAAAAAATATACCTTCTGCATTGTTAGACTCAAACACTTATTTGAGTAGATCTTTGAAAAATAAAAATAAGAAAACTAAAAATAAAAATGTTAAATTTTTTAGAATTTAATAGGGAAAATTTGAATACTGATACTGGGAAATTAGGCTAAATACTAGCTGAACAAAATTTTAAGACCATATTTAAATGAAGCTTTAATTGGTAAATGCATAACAAAATTTAGTCATTTGTGTTACATTAGGTAAAAATCATGGCAAAGGTTAAAACTTGGCTGAGTTTGAATGTAGCAGAATTGTTGAGCTGCAAAAGCAGCCAATCATTAAACCAGATTAAGGCTCTTATGGATACAGAATACAGCTCAAAAAACAATATGACAGTATCTCCAAGAGAAAGACTTTAAAAACCATAAACATCTTCAAAGTCTGTGCCTCCTTCCACATCACAAAACAGTTTGGTTAGACTTTGCTGAGAAGCACCAAACATGGGATGTAGAAAAGTCTAAGAAGGTTTTGTTCTCTGATGAGAAAAAAATTTAATCTGGATAATCTAGATGACTTCCAACATTACTAGCATGATAAGAATGTCCTGCGAGAGACATTGTCTACATGACACAGTAGGGAATGTTCCCTTATGATCTGGAGTGCTATCTCCTTCCAATGAACAATGGAGCTTCAGGTTATACAGGAGCGTCAAACTGCAACATTGGCATGTTGAAGATAGCATCCTTATCAACTGAAGGCCCTCACTGGTATAGAAATGACTGAATCTGTCAGCAGGACAATGCTGCAATCCATAATGCCTGCAGGACAAAGGAGATTTTCATGGGAAATAGCATGATTATTTTGGACCATCTAGTGTGTTTGCTCGACCTGAAACAGATTGAAAATGTTTGTTGGGTGGATGACAAAGGAAGTTTATAGAAATGGATGTCAGTTCCAAACAGTGCATGATCTTCGTGAAGCCATCTTCACCACTTGGAATAGCATTCCAGCCAGCCTTCTGCAGATGCTTATATCAACCATGCCAAAGCAAATTTATGAAGTTATTCACAATAACAGCTGTGCAACTCACTACTGAGATGACATGTTGAGCATTTCTGACTCTGTTTAGGACTTCTTTTTAGGTTTCGTTTTAAACCAACTAGTATTTATTCTAATTAACCAGTATTCAAATTTTCTCTAATAAATGCTAAAAAAAGTTTTGAATTTTTATTTTCATTTTTTTAAGCTCTACTTAAATAAATGTTTGAGTCTTAAGAACACAATAAAGGTATACATTTTCTTTATTTTCATTGGCCTTAAGATTTTGGCCAACAGTGTGTATACATGGAGTACTCATGTAGCCATCATAAAGGACACCCTCTCAAAAAATATTTATCCTTATCAGCAACCATCAGCAGATGTTGGGTTTGAAAGTTAAACCAATTATAGTCACTCTTCTTTACATATTAAAGAATATTTAGCTGATATGCATTTCTTATATCATCAGGATATTATTCAAGTGTGTATTGTATTGTTTAGTTAGGATGGGAAAACAAAATGGAAATAACATTGGTATCTTCTTTTATATATATATATATATATATATATATATATATATATATATATATATAACTCTTTCTTCTGGTCATGTTAAATTATTTAGTTAGTTAATATTTTTATTATTAAATTATTATCAGTAATACGTTTTTGGAAAAAAATATTACCAGCAATACAATTTTGAAGAAAAAATTATTACCAGAAATAGATTTTTGACAAAACAAAAATATTATCAGGGAAAAAAAAGCTGTCGGCATTAAATGACCCATTGAGATTGATATGCCATAAAACAAAAACCAAACCAAACCAAACATAAATAAATTTATTAATTGCTTAGTCATTATATATTTGATGTAGTGTTTGTAACAAATAAAAATGCTGGTCTAAAATAAATTCATACATAAACCAGGAGTAGAGGAAAAATCAGAGCAAGCTGAATAATATAAATTATTTCAGAAGAAAAAATTATTATTTCATAATTTTTTTAAAAGCATAATAAGGAATAAATTGCCTTTCATAGCTTATTTTATATTTGCTTATATATTTGATGTTCATTATTGTTAAGTGGATAATTATAAACTATTACAGGTAAAATAGAGATACTTGTTCATGTAAATCTACAATGATTAAATAATCTAATGTCCGTAGGTTTCATTTTAAAAGTTACCACAAATTGCTTACATAATTCCAGTATACAACTTGTACACTCCTATGTAGAAATTGTATATTTAACACATCTCTAAGTTGCAGTTAAGGAAAATTTTGTGATTTTGATATTTACAGTTAAATATCAGAATCACACAATAACTTAAATAACTGAGAGATATGCCTTTTAATGAATAACAAAGCATAAAAATATTAAATTCCCAAACATCCAATTAATATGTGAGTGTATACATACATACATATATATTTTATTATGTTGAATATTATTTCTAGTGGATGCCCATATTTGAGTAGACACTCCATTATGCTGATAGATAAAATAAATACTGTTTAAAATAAATGGAGTGTGTACTCAAATACAGCTATCCATTAAATATAACATTTGAAGTAATAAAAATATCTCAGATTAAAAAATAAAATCCACTAATTGTCATAAATATATATACACACACACACACAGACATATGAAAAATCAAGCAATATGCACCCAAATATACCTGCCACAACTTTCATATTCAAAGAAACTTAGGATGCCACTTTTTTTTTATGGAAACTTTTGTGCTTAAAATTATAATTGACAAAAAGAAGCAAAATTAAATCTGCTTTCTGATTTGATATACTGCTTTGACCAATGTCTTACTTTACAAGCTAATTTAAATTGGTAATTAATTGACATTTTTAACAAGTAATTTAAGATTCATTCACATGGCTCTTAAATTGCTAAATAATAAAGAGTATAAATTTTCATAACTGACTTAGTGCTTAAATCATTTTGGAACATATCTGTATATAGCAGTTTGAATAAGTAATATGTCAGTTAGAAACCTACATGTTCAAGTTGGCAAATGGAATATCTTGTGTATGAAGTTGACAGCAGTACAAATAAAGACATGCCTCAAGTCTTTTCAAGATATAACAAATTTTCATAACTTTTTGAGAAACCAATATCTCCAGAAAATTGGAAATAACATTAATGTAGCCAAGTGGGTATAGACAATGTGTTAAAATGTGAAGAAAGGTCAAAAAGAATTACAATAACATCATAGAGTCAAAACCAACACAGAAGAAATATTCTGGTCTAAAAAAAACACTTTGAATTACATTTCAACCCTGACCACACTAAACTGAAATAGAAAATATACCAATATAGAAAATCTACCAATCCAATCATGACAAAGTCCATCTCCAAACATAAACAATAATGACCCTACTGATGAGGAAATTAAGAAAGCTATTAAAAACCTAATCAATAATATGACATTCAAGCTGAACTTTTAAAAATAGCTTATAACAAGTTTCTTAATTTTCTGAAAGAAATCTGGAATCAGAAATGCACCCCACAAAGGTGGGTTTTATCATGTATTAATGCATTTGCATTATGGAAACAAAAAGGTAACCCTTAAGATCCTTGTACATAGAGTTATCTAAATTTGATCCATTATGGTGAAAGTATTAATGAACATTATATTAACTAGGCCCTCATCATTTTATGAAAGTTAACTGTTCATAACCCAATTTGGTTTTTGTTTTGCTAAGGGATGTAATGATGGCATATATGTCATCAAACCTCTCCAGAGAATTGCATACTACAATAGAAAATTGTATACCTGCTATGTTGACCTCACAGCATCATATAACCATATTAATAGAGAACATCCTCCAGATCTATTAGAAACCACCTTCCAAGCTTTGAATCCACTGAATCTAATAGAGGAACTTCATCTTACATGTCTGGTGAGGACTCCGATATAGAAACCTCATCAGAAGTATGACAAGGAGGAAATAAGCATCCCAATCTATTCAATCTTTTCCTAGTGTATGCCCTGTGCATATTTACTTACATAGATGTGAAGCGATTGGCACTGATCATTTAAGCATTCCATACCATATTCCAAATGAATCTAATAATAGAAAACAACAATCCTACTTTTCATGTCAAGGGAAATGTGCTGATGATGAGGGTTGCTGTGCTGATGACATTGATATTCATAGATGGGATAAAAATGATCTTAAGTAAAAAATAGGACTCAAGATGCTAAAACAGAGACTATGATCTGGAATTGGAAATCATTCATGACACCTGCCTTGAATCCAACATAAATATTCAAGATGTGGAATTAGTAAATACTAAATACATCAAATATCTCAGTGTATGAATCAGTTATAACAAATTTAGTATAGGAGAAATTGAATATAGAATAGGCTGCACCAGAGGTAGTTTCACCCAACACCACAAATTGCAACAAAACCAAAACATTAACCTGAAAACTCAAGTCATATCCAAGACTTTCATATGGATGTTATGCATGGCACTAAACCTGTTCAAAAATATCTAAACTGCTAGCTGTATACAACCACTTTCTAAGATCGATGGTTAAAAATGATTTTCAGCAAATGATGCCTGAGGATCTTGATGAAGACCATCCTTTTTTGAACCTTATGGACTGTTACTCCAGAATCACAAAGAACTGTATCAGTTAACAGAAAACACATCACTTGAGGATTTTTAACAATAGCAACTAAAATGGACATCACATGTAACTTGAAGAAAAAATAAGTAATTTTTTTGTAAGTATTTTAAAATTATTATTGCAAATGATTTCTTATTTATTTAAAAGTAACTGAGGATAGTCATTAATTTAACTTTTCACTTGATATAATTGGATTTTAGGCCTATCGTTAATTTTTTGCTTTGCTTGATTGTACCCACAATTCATATTCATTAAAAAAATTACCTGTGTGTGTTGCTTTTAAAATAACATTTTTTTTAAGATTTTAGAAAATAAGTTTTAAACTTTGGCTTATAGAAAAGAACTAATAGATGGTGTTAAGGTTCCTCAGTGCAATTTTCTTTGGTGAGAAATTTAAGGTAGGCTTTGTAGGTGCAGTGATTGTCTTTGAGTAGTTTTCATCAAGCCAATCTTTATGCTTCCTGGTAGTGGGCCTGAGGAACTCTGTGACTGTCTTGTATTCTGCTTCAAAAAGGATGACCCATACTGCTTCCACATTCATATTTTCCAACAAAATGGACTTGAGGCATTATTCCAGGACACCAAGAAATTTGTTGTACAACAGCAGGTTTTTCACATCCAGATATTTTTGTACTTTTACACTTTTTGGAGTTTAGACAGAATGGTTGAGATTTAAGCAGTAGTCAGTTCAACACTATTTCATACATGGCCCTTATACATCCTATCTGTCCCTACTCCTCATGATGACATAATGCAATATTTTAAGGATGCTAGTCCTATTATGAGTAGGAAAGTAGAAAGGCCATGCTCTTCACAAGCATGAAGGAGCAT
>CAHIKZ030003436.1:2500-168865 GCA_903632075.3 Acanthosepion pharaonis
AAGTGCTAAAATAACCATAGTAAAAAAAAAAAAAAAAGGATTTTTTTTCCCCCCAAAAAAATGCAAGAAAGGATTAAAAAAATTCCACTTAATAACAAACATTTTGATGAGAAAACTTTGTTTTCATGAAGTTTGGGGCCTTTTTACATCATGCTAGGCTCTCACAATGTGATAAAATAAAATTTGGGTAATCGATATAAAAAGATTTGTGATAAGTCTTGGAAATTCAATTAAAACTGGACAATGATTTTTGCAAGAATTTTCAAAAAATAATGTGCATTTAATGTCAAAGAAAATTCTAAAATCCTTAACCTTTCGCTCACCTGCTGGTGCAAGATAAACAAGATTTTTAAACAAAATTTCGAACATGCTAGAATGGATTGAAATCTTGTTTTGTCTTGTTTTTTTTTTACGTTAGTGGTCAACATAATATTTACGATTAGTTTTTTTTGCAGATTTTTTTTCAGGTGAAAAAAACATTGATTTGGAAATTCTTGCAAAAATCAAATAATTGTTAGATTTTAATGAAATTTTCAGGATTTATTCACAAATGAAATTATTTTTTTTTGTTTTCGTTTTTTTAGAAAAACTTGGTAAAAAAATTACTTTTTTTTTTTTTTGCGTATGTTACTTCAATTATTTTTTATTTTTGCAAGATTTTCCAAATTAACGTCCGTCATAAAAAAAAAAAAACACATGCTAAAAATTTGTTATTTATGTTAGTTCCGCTGATACAAAGAGAAACAAGTTTTTTTGTTTTTTTTTAATCAAAAGTTAGAATGTTCTAAAAAGAAAGAAAAATTTAAAAAAAAGAAATAATTAAAAAAATACTTTGTTCTTTTGTCTTCAAACATAGACGCTAAAATTTTGTTTTCGTGAAGTTTGGCGTCTTTTTCATCATGCTATGATGCTCTTTTTCTAGAGATATTTTGGAGGTACCTACATCCAAAACTGAGCGTGTGGGAGGGGGTAATATGTAAAAAATAAATATTTTTACCAAGATTCCCTAAAAAAAAAAAAAAAAAAAAAAAAAAAAAAATAATTTAATTAATTTAATTTCTGAACAAGTCCTGAAAATCTCACCAAAATCCAAGAATTTCCAAATCAACGTTTTTTATTTTGTCTTTTTCACCGCAAAAAAGATGATCAAATTCCCCGTACCGATATGTTCCCACGTTGGTGACAGGAAAAACAAGACTAACCAAAATTTTCAAGGTTTAAAATTATTTTTACATTAAGTCCTTTGCACCGCTCTTTTTAGTCTTAATCTTGCTTGAACTTGACGATAACGTTTTGTTTTTATGTTTTGTTTTCAGGCATTTTTTTTCATTTTTTTTCATTTTTTTTTTTTTTTTTTTTAAATAACGAAATTTTGGAGGTAGTTACTTTTAGTTTTAAATCCTTTTGTTTCTTGTTTTTGTAAAATTTAAAACATCTTTTTGTAAGAAAAAATATGTGTTTCCGTACGAAAACCTGCTTGGTCAATAACCTGATTGGACACTGTCAGTGTATCGGTATTATAAAAAAAAAAAAAACAGGTTTTTTTTCGGTTGCATTACTTTTTTAATCTAAAGCGGGGTTAAAGCCTTAAAATGACTTAACAAAAATGACGTTCGACGAAAAGCATGTAGAAATCGTTTGAAGTGTTAATAAACGTAAAATTATATTAATAATATTAATGAGTATGAATAACTAACTATGATGCCACTTTTTGTTTCTGGAAGTAAGTAATCGATACGATGCAGAGTTGTAGAATTTCAAGTTTATGAGAAATTGACATTCTATATTCTATAATTATAGTGATTCTGAATTATTTCAAATATAATAAAGTTAAAATACCTGATAAAGTAATTCGAAAGGAGCAGCGCCAACTCTTTTAAATACATTCTTTGGGTGAAGCTCTGGTACATAACGTGGTTCGTTGGGAGACAATTTCTGGTCCATAACCCATTGTTTTCGAAGTTCTCGTTCCTCAACAGTCATTCCTTTACCATCAAGACGTTGTCGTTCATAGGGCAAGGGTTCGATCGAAAAGGGTGGGAACCTACTTTTTTTATTAGTAGTTATTTCTAACATTCTTTTCCTTTTCTCCCATGGTTTTTCTCGTTGAGCTGCATCGACATCTTTCCCTACCCTCTGCGCCATGTTTACTGAAAATTATTTTTCAAGGTGACATTACTTAACGGTGGTTATCTCCCTTGAGAACAAAATTGGATTAGAGAGCAAAACAGTTTATTTTCATTTTATTTTTTTAAAGTAGAAATACAAATAAATATTTACATGCAAAAATATAATTTTCATGTCAGTAATAGTGATGCTGTCTGATTCTACATAAAATACTGATACTTTTTCACAATTGAGTGTTGATTCAATTTTCTCAATATATAGTACTTTCTTAAAAAATCCCCGAAAAATAAATAATTTAAAATGCCTTTCTGAACATAAATATCGGTTTTATTTGAAAAGAAAAACTAATTTCCGTATATAAAGTTTTTAGGTATTTTTAAACAGTGATACATTATTCGTTACTATATAGACGGAAAATGTATGTAAAAAATCTCTTTAAAACCTAGATTTAACCTAGAGATGTTTCGAAGTCATTTAGTAAATTTAAGGATTACTTAACTAACTGGATTTTGTAAAATTAAATGTTTACCTTTTTACTGTAAACTTAATGAAAATAACGTTTATTTACGCACAGTAACCTGTGGGATTGTAGTAGGATTAGGTAGTAATAACACCATACGAAAATATACACTTTGCTCTTTACTAAGTGAGTGACAAAGAAAACTCTCTCTCCCTCTCCACTATATATATTTCCTTTCCTTTCCTTTTATTGTTCCTATCTTCGGTAACGGACATGAACCCGGACTTAGTTTATAAAAAAAATCAACCAATGACAACACGTCCCGCCAAAAATCAGACGGGAAACACGGATGTGTCAGCCCCAATAAAAAGAAGAAAACCGCGTATGAGACTAGATACGCTGCAGTGAAGAGGAATTTGATTCGAGGTAGCAGTTCGAGGCGCAAGAGTTGGTGAGTTATCGGCTGTGGGTTTGACATGGTGTACAACTCCAGAAGAGAAAGAAGAAGAAAGGGTGAATGCAACGAATTAATTTCCGTCTACCAGAAGGAACACAACAACCCTGTATGAACTCTCAAATCACAAAAAGAACTATGATAGTCAACCATTTTAAACACTATAACCCAATGGAGTCAACAATAAATGGTACTATAGACAGTAAATTTGGCCATTAATTCATTTCTATATTTCATAGGACTATAGGTAAAAAAAAAAATAATCGAATTTAGGAAATTTCGATAATTTTGACAAAGTAGGAAAACTCGGTAACTATGAAATAAAAGTCGATTGAAAATTGATTTTAAGGCCGTTCTGGAATGGAGAGGATCATTTCCTTACTTAAAAACCGCGCTAAAAATAAATAAAAATTAAACAAATACTAAACATCAGCAGTGCAATAATGAAAACATTGGTAATAATGCTTAAAAATAAATTACTTTATCTTATATAACCAATATTTAAAAAATGTTTTAATTATTTATTCTATGCGATTTATGAAATTTAGTAGAATGAATAATTTATTTTTTATACTACATTAAGCAGAATTTTTTAGTCAAATTATAAATAATACTTTTGACTTTGAGTTCTGTTACACAGTGCAGAAACCTTATGTATTTCCCCTTAGTTTGTCCTTTTTTTTCTTTTTTTTTTTAGATTTGTAGTGTTGCGGGATTTACACGGAGTGAAATATATCAGAATCACATGAGACTGTCGAATGCAGGCGTTTTCTATCAGTTCTAATCTTCATCTTAAGCCGATGCTCAAAAAATCGGATCAGATCCTGATGAGAAAGACTTCCTCCTGTCGCGTCGTCCAAATCACCATTCGGGCCGTGGCCAAGCAGCGTCAAAAACACCATTCGTTTCACCCTGGAATACGGGGGGCGACACATTGTCACACGCGTATGCGAGATCAATGAGCACAAGCTTTTCGGGAGCGAGACGAGCCGTCAACTCGCCGACATGGTCCCATAAGTGGCGGACCTGGGGACAATGGTAGAAGGCGTTCTAAACCAAGGTCACACCGTTCACAGTCTGGCAAATCCGTCAAGCCTGTCGGAATTTTATCCATTTTCAGACAAAGCCGACCTCGTAGAAACAATCCGCAAAAATAAAAAAGGTAAAAGGAAGGGGTGGAAAAAGAAAAGAATTAAATGAAAAATAGTCTTGTTTGAAATAGGAAAGAAAAGGCTTTATTTTACAAAAAAATTCCCCGAGGGGAAGAACAAATACGTTGCAAATATTTCCCTTGCGGACGTTTATACAAAATGAATAAAATAAAACGCCAAGTAACAAGGATCTGCTCACAATACAGATTCCTATAAAAAGGTTAAACAAACATTTGAAATATACAATGTTAAGCACTTACAATTTTTTTAACACACAAACAATAAAATACAAACAGGGCAAGTACTTACATTACAATATTCTCAACGGACGAAATCGTCTTACAGAGAAAAAATTAACAAGTCTGTATGTATCAAAGGCTCAACACTCCTTTTCTTTAGCAACACGGGGCTCCGAGCTGAATAAAATCTCCTTTCCTCAGGAGAATCCCGTTCTGTCGGCGATATCTTCCTGCTTCAGATACCTTCCTCTGAAGAGATTCAGGGATAAAAACCGAAATACCTTTTCAAGATATTTCGGCGGACAAAGAATCGTTCTAGACTTCCCGTGAATCTAACTCAACATTTCAATGTTGTCTAAAACAGGAACACCACAGCAGAATTCAAACAGCCTCGCCAGTAAATGGAGATAAAGTCTTGTGAGAACCTTTTAGTTCTCCAGAAGAAGATTTAGGTCCAAAACGTATTCTTCAAATCCGTTTAGCTACCTAGTCAGCATTGCTCAGATCTCCACGTGTGCCGTTTCTCCTTTCGGGAGCCTTGAAATACAGGTCTTGTCTTCTTGACGCCGGGATTCAAAAGAGAACAAGATTTGGCGCCTAAGAATGACGTAGATTCCCGCGGAGCTAGCCTCCCGGGTAATTTTCCTCGCATGCCGTTTCGTATAAAAAAACAGTAATACGAAACCAAAGAAACAAAATACAGAAAATCAACACACATAAAAGTAAGATAAAGATAAAGTATTTACAAAATAGGGATTTACATAAATGTTAGAAATAAATTTCCAACAAGCCCCATATGAAGACCTTGTCATTGAGAGGCAGCCGATTCCGAGCCAATCGCCAGGTAAGCGAAAACTGAGGGTTACTGAGATAATCCGCCGCTGGCGCCCAAGACCAATAAGAGCAAAACTCCTCCTCCGACAAGTCGAGCCGCTCACGGAGAGAATCCTTCGCGACCCCCTCCACTAGAAGACCTTCCTATGCGAGAAAGGTCACTGGACCGAGGAACAGCCAACAAGGCCCAGCGACACTCGCGAAGGAAATCCGATTGATCCCGAGGTTTACGATGGCGATCGTCCCTAACGATCTCCGCCATAATCGAATCTCTGTCAATGCGCGGCGTAGGAAAGCCAACCTCGAGGCGAGTTTGTGGCTCGCCAAGTGTGGTATTCCCAGCGCCCCATGACACGGACGTCGTGCACAGACTCGTCAATGTGACTTGCATCTCTATGTCCCCGGTTGCAATTCCTGATTTGCCTAGAATTGCCTTTACCTCGTCCACCTTGCTGAATTTGGAAAAGTATGCCCCCATTTTATCTTCACTAATGTCCACCGGCACCCCGTGGACCGTAATCATTGTCTTATGTGTGTCCATATACTCGGTTTGTAACCTTAGGTTCTTGGTGGTTAACACACTACCGGTCATTTGTTTTGCGTCTTGTTCTGTGGGAAGGAGAATGTCCCAAATTGCATTCGTCCTTCTTGCTAAAACTCTCGGGTTAATTTTGAATCTTTAGGACCGCTCCCATAGTTTCCCTGCCTAACCCAACCAATTTGCGACTTTTTACGTCCGAGGTTAACAATTCTAACATTCTAATGTTCACAGCATCAAAAGCTTCGGGGATGGTAATAAATTTATTATCTTTGAATGATTCCTCGAATTTACTACACTGTGCTGCATAATAATCTGCATCCTTCTTAACCGGACTATTATTACACCAGGCCGTTTTCACGCATGACACCGGCGGTGGCATGCTTGAATTATTTGAAGTCTTTTCCGCCATGGTGGATGGCCACCATAGCGGGACAAATAAACGATTTCTTTTTTTCCTTTTTAATTTGTTTTTCCAAACACGAACGAAAAGCAAAACGACAAACAAGATAAAATGAAAAGAAACGTGGACAACCAAAGGCAAAAACAATTAAAATAAACACGAAAAATTAATGCCAACAAAAACTGTGGGGAGGGTCAAGAAAAGAAATAAACAAAAGAAAAAGAACAAAAATGCACAAATATATATGAAGAAATAAACTGAAAAGCAAAAACTGAAAAATTCAAAAGAGTTTTTAGAAAATAAAATCAAAAAACTTATCAGTTCGCACATAATTTCACAAAAGTTCCTCGTACTACTCAACCTAGTCAAATTTTAATAAATCAAAAAAAGCAGAGGCTGCGCGCCGACTCTGAACTCCGGTAGCTGACAATATTTATTCCTGTAAGAATACAGCAAATGTGGCACAAGGCCAAAAAAGGAGGAGACAGGACGGTCATTTGTCTTAATTTTAAAACTTAGCTAGCCACAACCACTGACCCAGTCATACAAAATAATATTCCTACCACCAAAACAACACATTCATATTTACCTTTCTTACTATATTTACCAAAATACCTCATTCTCTCAATGAAAATCCTAAATAGTGCCCATATGTACAAATCGTTGTCTGTGAGGGGAGGGGAATAAAAAAAACAACAAGTTAAAACACCCCAATAATTATATACAATATGGTTATAAACTATTTACAAGGAACTAAACAAAATAGTAATGTTAGTAATACCCCCCTCACAAACACACACACAAGAGCCTTAAATGTGGCAGAAATATGAGTTAACTGGACGAAATCGATGCGGGACTATAAAAATATAGAAAACATTCATCCATCCTAAGGACTCACACAGACACGCACTAATTCTGATACAACAACAAATACGAAAAACACACCCGCGAAACGAAAGGCGCCCCGCATCCACCAGAGAACTGACATCACTGACCACCTAACGGGGGAGGAGATAAGGAGTTAAAATAAAGGAAAATAGGGACAGAGCAATACGAAATCAGAGCAATTCACGATAGAAGGAGCATTCAGCTCGGGATAAACGGTGGGCCTCTGTGGAATAATCCATGTTACCTTTTCACCCCTCTGCAGAACAATCCACTCTTAAACCCACACACCTGTTATCCAATCAAAACACTAGTTCTAACAAACTCAATTTCTCATTGGCTAACAGCCTTAAAAAACTAAGTATGCACGTGAAAAATGCCGTTGGCGCTCAAATGTGTTTGAGACTATTTTTCCTTTCCAGAACCTATAAAAGAAAGAAATTCGAACCGACTTACCAGTCAAAATTCCACACTGACTTGTTTTGACTGCTGTTTTGCCGCCCGACTGGTTTTTGAAATGTACCCTTTTGTGAACGTTAATTTTTTGTTAAGTTTGTTTTTTACTGTCTTTTGTGTTCTTACGACTGTTTTGAAAAGATTTTGATTTTTTCCTTTTCCTTTTTTACCCACCTCTTTTTTAATTCTAGCTCCTTAATTCTTTTTTGTTCTTTTTTCTTTTATTCTAGTTTTCCTTTTTATTTTCATTTTCTTTAATTTCTCTTTTAATTATATCTTCGTTTTCTTTTGTTTGTAACCGCTTTATTTTTTGTTTGACTTACCGTTAATTCTTTAATTTTTCTTTTTTAATATCCTTTAAGTTTTTCGGGTTTTTGTTTTTTCTTTTCCAATTTTGTATTGTCTATTTGTCCAATTATTTTGTTATAACCTTTGTATTGTATATTTTCTTTTGTTTATTTGTTTTGGCGTCACCATTTTGTTTTTGTAACTAGCTCCGTCTACTTTTGATATTTTCGTATTTTCTTTGTTTTTCTTTTTTTTCTTTTCTAGCGTTTTCGTTTTTCTTTTCAAGTTTTTCTTTTTTTTTAATTTATTGTTTCGCCGTTAGGCGAACGTTGTTCTTAAATTTTGTCTATTATTTATTGTACGTTTTATTTTTTTCTTGCCGTGGTTTTATTTGCTTGTTGTCTCGCTTTCGGGCGAGCTTTGTGTTTTTAATATTTGTTTTTAATATTTGTCTGTCACCTGCTGCGTTATTTTTTACTGTTAATTTTTCTTTTCTTTTTTTTTAAGTTTTCGCCTATAAGGCGGAATTTATTAACTATTTCCCACCCACTTTTTTACCCCTCCCCTTCCCTTTAAAAAAATGGAAAAGAAGGAAAAATGAGTGCCTTCCTTTTTAGTGATAAAAAAGAAAACTAATCTGGTTGACTATAGGAAGTCAATTAGGATACATCTATTCAACCCGAAAAAAAGACCCCCCAGATAAAGACAGTTTTGAAGAATACCCAGCCCTTGAATCTGTTCCTCTAGTGAGGAGTACGTTGCCGGATTAAAAAAAATTTCAAGTAAAAATAAATACACCAAGTATGGAGGCCAATAGTGGCAAACACAGAAAACAAAATAATACGGAGGCCAATAATGGCCATAAATCGGAAAAAAATATGGAGGCCAAGAATGGCCTACAAGACAAGACTGAGGCCGGGGATTCACCCTGTTGTTAGAAGACACCACCAAAATATATAATTGATATCGATAGATCATGCCAAGAGTTACGCACACCTTGTGGTAGAAGGTGAACTCTTGGTGGATCCAGCTGAAGATCGAGAAAAGAATAGTGTCAGTTTTTGTCGTTGACAAGCGTTCGCGCAAAATTTGTCGTTCGACGAAAGACACAGTGTTGAAAACACTGGAGTCCTTCGTGTTTAAGCCACTCCGAATTGTTAAGGGCAAGGGCTTTTTCATGTGGGGCGTTCAGCTACCCACCGCTGAAAACTGCGTAAGAACCTCATGCAGAGAGTTAATAACAAAAGACTTGATTCTTCATACAGAATACTAGGGCCGGCGAAGGACCATATTAGCAGTATATATCATGTTATCGGAGAGCACCTGGCGGCTTTCTTTGCCCAGTACAGCGAGATTCTGGGTGCTTCTTGAGATAGCCTGACTGGGGGATGGAGCTTCGATATCATGCTCAATCATAAGGCCTTCGGCTTTATCCCCAACTGTCTTGACGTTGGTGGCCTGAAACTGCCGGTCATTGTGACCGGATGTAAACCAGTTTGTTGGAAGTGCGGAGTGATTGGTCACCTCTCCTCTTCCTGTCCAGAGAAGACCTCTGGAAGTCAGGCCCCAGCTGACCAAACTCCCCCTCTGACCGAGTTTTTAAAATCCGCCTCGCCTGTAATGGGCATGACAACTGCCGGGGTTAGAGCGGCCAACATCAAAGCCACCATTCCCCGAAGAGCCTTCTGCCGCTGCTAGTGCAGTTGTGGAGGAGAGAGAAGGGGAATGGGAGGTGGCTGGCAGGGCCAGAGGGAAGCGTCTGACAGCGGGTCCTCAGTCCCCTGAAGCCCCTAGGACAGAAGGCACTAACAGCCCCACTCCCCCTGTCAACAGTAAGGGTGACGCCCCTGCATCTCTTTACCGACACTGAAGGAGCTCCAAAGCAAATACGATCCCGGCTTTATAAAAACAGAAAAAATCAAGGCT
Organism: Acanthosepion pharaonis; assembly: GCA_903632075.3. Taxonomy (NCBI): domain Eukaryota; kingdom Metazoa; phylum Mollusca; class Cephalopoda; order Sepiida; family Sepiidae; genus Acanthosepion; species Acanthosepion pharaonis. The sequence goes on from CAHIKZ030003436.1 coordinate 12,262, forward strand.
CTCAAGCAAAGAAGGCCACTGCTTCCGATTCTTCTGACCCGCCTCTTTCTTCCCAACCCTCAACCCCTCTTTGTAGAGAAAAGTCAATACCCCCCACTCCATCTACTTCTTCTTCCCAACCCTCAACCCCTCTTTGTAGAGAAAAGTCAATACCCCCCACTCCATCTACTTCTTCTTCCCAGACCTTAAGCCCTTTTCGACAAAATTACACACCCCGCCACACCCCAAATTCTTCTCCTATGAAAACACAAATGCCCCCTCCCCAAAACAAAAGGGCCCAAAGCCCCGCTCAAGACTCAAATTCCCAGAAAAAAAACCCCAAAAAAGCTTATGTACAAACTCGGACATGACGTGTGAAAAATATACCCTTTACAGTCGGAAAAAGCGCATGATTATGGAAATAGGATCAAAGATCTTAAATACTTGTAGCAGTTTACAGAGAAAAATATAGAAGAACCCGAGCCATGTTCAATTTAGGAAAGCAACCCTAATCGGTCATCAAATTAGGTTAGCAAATGTCCAGGGCGGGGCTCTCTCGAGACCTTCTTGTGACCGTGAGGACATACTGTCTAAGGGGTTCTCCCTTTATTCAGCATGTTTTGATGGTCGTTCGAGGGGTGTCTCTTGGCTAATGAGCAGGTCTTTGAAGGCTGCATGTACCCTTGTCTTCGCAGATCTGGCGGGCGTGCTTTGCGTGCTTGGATGTTACTATAAAAGATAAGGCTCTACGACTCATTGTGGTTTATGCGCCCAATAGCCATTTTGAGCAGCCTGCTTTGTTTCGGGAGATCGGGCCGTTCTTGACGGCATATCGTCGGGTAGTTTTAGCCGGGGATTGGAATGCCGTCCTTGACCCCGATATAGATCGCATAGGTCAAAATCCGAGTACTAACAATCGGGACGTCAAATCATTTCGGGGATTTATCGATGAGTTTGATCTTGTACCGGAATGAGCACCCTCGGGAGGTAGCATGGACTTGGACAAATAGTGTCAACTCGGCTCCTGGAACGCTTGCTAGCTACCTCGACCGAGTCTTAGTTAGGAGAGTTGATGTAGGGCTCTTAGGGTGTCCAAGCTTCCATTATATAGTTTATTCGGATCATAGGCTTGTCCGGTCCGCGTAAGCCTAAGGTTAGGTTGGCTGGTTACTGGAAATTTAACTGTTCATTATTTGGTGAGCAAGATTTCCGGGACCAGCTGCTACTAATGATACAGAGGGAATTGACGGGGGCGGTTTTGGGGAATGCCTGGTGGGATAAATTAAAATCCAAAATTAGAATGTTTGCTGCCGATTTTAGTCGTCGACTCAATTTAGATAGATTAGCGGCGCAAACGGCTCTAGAACATAAAGTTGATCGGGCTCTGAAATCCCGTGATAGTGGAGAAATAGCCTTAGCCAAGGCAGAGTTGTCCTCCTTGCTTATCAAGATCAAGCTCTGGTATTTAGGGCTAGGTTAAAATGAATGTCTTCTGAGGCGATGAATATGGCCGCTGAATTGCGTGCAGAGGAAAATCGGAACGCATCTAGGCGACATATCACGTGCGTCACATTGCTGGATAAGCGGACCGTGACTACAAACGCGGGCATATGCGAGGCCTTTCGAGATTACTTTCAGGATCTTTTCACCAGGGAGCCCGGTCTGAGCTGTGCTCAGTTCGACGCTTATTTAGCCGACTTTCCCTGCCTCGAGGGAGCTGATTAGCTCCGAACAGACTTGTGCTGTGAAGGGCAGGACTATTCAGGATAACCTTCATATGGTACGCTTGATCTTCGAACAAGTCGATAGTGAAGCGGCGCTGATCAATTTAGATCAGTCCAAGGCCTTCGATAGGGTTGACCATAGTTTTCTGGAGGCTGTCCTTTCGGCGACCGGTTTCGGAGCCGACTTTCGCTCCTGGATCCGACTTTTGTATGCAACCCCCGGTGCGCTGGTGGAGGTGAATGGGGTAAGATCGGAGCCTTTCGTATTGTCTCGCTCCATTCGTCAAAGTTGTCCGCTTTCATCTTGCGTTGGAACCATCCCTTCGCAAGTTAAAGGCGAATCCAGTCCTGCGCGGAATTTCCCTGCCTGGGGCTACCTCCTCAGCCAGGTATTCTGCCTATGCTGACGACGTTTCGGTTCTTGTGTCGAGCAGAGTCGAGATTGACAAAGTCAGCAAAGAGATCAGTGGGTATGAGATGGTGATCAACCGCGATATATGAATATGGGCAAGGAGCCAGAAGCAAGAGGCGAAGTAGAGGGAGAAGGAAAAGTTTCCAACTATCGTCAAGTTGGCAGACAAAAAGAAATGGGAGCGTAAATTAATACGCAGCCCGATGGTCGACGTCCTGGCCAGAGGCCAGGAGCCTGCGTACTGACCGTTTCAGTCGCCGACACTGAATTCGGCGAGAAGTCACTGTATTGTGGTAATGGAGACTAGCAACAGAATTGATAAGCTAATACTGTAAAATCTATCCTAAAAAATAAGTCGAGATTAGCAACAAGAAAACCAAGGCCTAAAAATGCTTAGAAGTATATTACGACTAGGTTCGTAATACAACTAAACTGAAAAGGTAATTAGCTAGTCTCTCCCACGTAATTAACAGCGTGTAGGGAGCACAACTGAAAGGTCAAAGTCGAAATGACCCGTTCTCTTCCGGTTTAGGGAGCGGCCAAAGGCGGCCGCGATACATTCACTAATCCCCAACAAAATTGATGACCCCGACGTTCGTCGTTCGACGTTACCAACAAAATTGGTAACCCCGATGTTTAAGAAAGTACGCAACAAAATTGGTCACCACGACGTTCCACTGAAACCAAAATTGGTAACCACCAACGCTCCCTGAAATATAAAAACGTGATTTTCAACAATACGCAGCATCTCTAAGAATATTTCCATCACATCACAACCAGATTTTTTTGCGTGACTCAAAAAAGGCGCGAAGAACTCCTATTTTCCCTCCAAATTACTACCTGTTCAACATGGCTGACCCTATTCCTTCGACAGAAGAATCAGTTAGACTGGAAATGCGAGCATATAACTCCAACGTCCAGACATGGTTCCTGCAACTGGACGCAATATTCCAAGCGCGGCATATCACATCTCAACAATCAAAGTTCGCTTCAGTCGTTGAGAAGTTACCTGCGGAAGTCGCTGCAGAGGTAGCTGATATACTAACAAACCTGCCAACAGACAAACCCTATGACATTTTGAAGCAAACTATATTACATCGGACTGGGTTTTCTGATGAACGCAAGATTAGAGACCTTCTAACGAACTTAACCATAGGTGACAGCAAACCATCCCAGCTATTACGTCGAATGCAATCATTACTTAGTAGCAACAGCATATCCGATACTGTTCTCAAACAAATGTGGCTAGACAAGCTTCAGCCGGAAATAGTCCGAATTCTAGCCGCCTTAACAGATGAAGTCGATATTCAAAAATTAGCTATAATCGCCGACAAAGTAGCCGACACCACTCCAATTCGACAGATATCTTCTACAAGTACATCAGACGATCTCACGTCGGATCTTAACCAGAAACTACAATTTTTGTCATCTGAATTACAAAAGATTTCTCTACGGCTCGAACACGCCGAGAAGAAGTCGTGGCAACTCTACTGTCCGATATGAACACCGTAGATCACGCTCAGCGTCGCGTCGCCATCGTCATCATCATCATCACCACCGTCAGCATGGTAACCGCTGGTACCATGAGGCGTATGGCGCGCGCGCTAAAAAATGCCAGCCGCCATGTGCTTACAGAAATACATCTTCAACTAATGTTCGAGGAAACGAATTTCCTGGCACCCAGTAAAGGCGTTGGACGCCAGGTTTAATAACAAAAACCGTCTTTTTACATCCGTGACCAGAACAGTCACCTTGATTTCTTAATTGATACCGGCGCACAGATTAGTGTAATACCATTTAAATACTGCGATAAGTCAACATTCGCCAAGCAAGCGTCGCTGAAATTGCAAGCAGCGAATGCACACCTATTAATACTTACGGCGAACGCGTCATGTCTTTAAATATTGGACTAAGAAGAGACATGGACCTTCACAGTCGCTAACGTTGAAATGCCAATCATCGGTGCAGACTTCCTGACTCACTATAATTTATCTGTTGAACTAGCTTCACGCACGCTGACAGACGCAAGTACTAACTTGAAACGCTGTGGTTCTATTTCAAGACATTCGACACTTGGTTTAACCGCCGTAGTACCAAAAGCCAACGGCTACGGAGAATTACTACGCAAACACCAATCTCTATTACCACCGTTCACTTTCGCGGAAACAATCAGACATAATGCTACGCACTCAATAAAAACAACATGACCCCCAGTTTATTCTCAGCCTCGTCGTCTTCACTCCAGCAAATTACGGGTAGCTAGGGACGAATTTAGTAACATGATTAAATTAGGCATAATTCGCCCGTCGTCCAGTCCCTATACTACACCGCTACATATGGTCCCTAAGGCTGACTCTATTAATTGGCGTCCGTGTGGTGATTACAGACTTCTCAACGCACAAACTACTCCGGATAAATACCCAATCCCGCACATTAAAGACTTCGCTTTGTCCCTGGAAGGTGCCAAAGTCTTCACTAAGTTTGACCTACGTAAGGCTTTTTACTAGATCCCTATAGAACAGTCTGGCATCCCAAAAACTGCAGTAACAACCCCTTTCGGACTGTTTGAATTTACTAGAATGCCATTTGGCTTGCGTAATGCAGCCCAGTCGTTCCAGCGACTCATTGATGAAGGCCTCCGTGGATTACCTTACACTTATGCCTATATCGATGATGTTTTAATAGCCAGCAAGTCGCATGAGGAACACTACGACCACTTACAAACTGTCTTCCAACGTCTGCAACATTATGGTCTCAAGTTAAACATCGATAAGTGCATATTTGCCGTCCCAAGTTTAACCTTTCTCGCTCATATTATAGATGAACATGGCATAACTCCCTTAGACCAGAAAGTAAAAACAAATACGACAACTCCGAAGGTTTTGGGGTATGATCAATTATTACCGCCAGTTTATTCCTAATTGTGTTTCGATCCTGTTACCTTTAACTAATATTTTGTCTAGACACAAGAAGAAAAATTCGAGAATATCTTTATCTCCTGAAGAAGTTAACTCCTTTAATTCTGGAAAAGACACGCTACAGAAATGTGTTAAGTTATCGTATATAACTTCATCGGACAATGCCAAGCTGACTTTAACTACCGATGCATCTTCTAATACTGTAGGCGCTGTCTTACACCAAATTGTACGTGGAACTGAGAGACCCTTATCGTTCTTTTCTCTCAAGCTCAACTCCGCGCAGAAGAAGTATAGTACCTTCTCGCGGGAGATACTTGCTGTATACTTAGCAATCCTGCACTATTGTCACATTTGGAGGGTCGTGAGTTTGCAATATTCACCGACCATAAACCGTTGACATATGCCCTATACTCCAAATCGGACAAACACAATCCTCGAGACATTCGGTATATGGATTATATAAGTCAGTTCACTTCTGACATTCGATATGTCAAAGGAACAAGTAACACCGTCGCAGACGCATTATCTCGTACAACGCTTAATACAGTACAGCCTGCTGCACACAATTTTGATACCCTTGCAGACGAGCAGCTTAGTGACGAGACTTTTTCATCTATTCAATCCGATACCTCTTTACAGATTGAAGAGACCTGTAGCGGACCCCCCCCCGTATCGCAAAAAGGTGATGAGGTCACAAGAGGCCCGCTAACATTTCGAAGACATTAAATCTGACGAGGTGAAACAACAGAACGAGGATATATAGGATATATACTAATTTATTCTAGAAAAGAAATAAAGGTGGTCGGAAAGGTAGAGATGCTGACGCTCCGGTGCAGGGATTGATGGTCGAGGTTGGTCGTTGCAGATGATCGCTGCTGGTCGTCGTAGTTGAGGTTGATGTTGGTCGTTGCAGTTGAGGTTGGTCTTTGCAGATGATCGCTGCTGGTCGTCAAGTTGGCAGACAAAAAGAAATGGGAGCGTAACTTAATACGCAGCCCGATGGTCGACGTCATGGCTAGAGGCCAGGAGCCTGCGTACCGACCGTTTCAGTCGCCGACCCTGAATTCAGCGAGAAGTCACTGTATTGTGGTAAGGGAGACTAGCAACAGAATTGGTAAGCTAATACAGTAAAGTCTATCTAAAAAATGAGTCAAGCTTAGCTAAAAGGAAACCAAGGCCTAAAAAGGCTTAGAAGTATATTACGACTAGGTTCGTAATATAACTAAACTAAAAAGGTAATTTGCTAGTCTCTACCACGTAAATGACAGCGTGTAGGGAGCCCAACCGAAAGGTCGAGGTCGAAATGACATGTTCTCTGACGGTTTAGGGAGCGGCCAAAGGCGGCCGCGATAGACCACTACCGTTACCAACAAATTAGTATATTGTGATATCAGCACGGGCAGTCCACGCCCTTACATTCCTCCTTCAATGCGACGACCAATATTTGAACATTTCTATTCACAAGCTCACCCTGGTGCTAAGGCAACGTTGCGGACCATATCGGACAGATTCGTCTCGCTCGGTATGGCAACTGACGTCAAACAGTGGTCCCGCACGTGTCAACGTTGCCAGGCAACCAAAGTAGGAAGACATACTAAAGGACCGTCGTCAACCTTTCCGAACCCTGATGGTCGCTTTACACACATACACGCGGACTTAGTCGGTCCCCTGGATCGTGTGAACGGAAACGAATATATACTTACCATAATTGACCGTTTCACACGATGGCCAGTAGCAATATCATTGTCATCAATAACAGCAGAAACAGTGGCAAATGCAATCTTCACTCATTGGATTTCAATATTCGGGTGCCCATCGGTCATTACTACTGATAGGGGCCCACAGTTCCAATCTACGCGAATTTACAAACCTACTAGTACTACTTTCACCGGAAAAAAGTACAGTAAGCATCGATCGACTGAAACCAGCGTATGTGCAAAACAACGACAGAACTTCAACTACGTAAGACGCAACACAACCGGAATCACCAAATACACACGCACGTCCAACAAATACCACTGAGACGACAAAGACTACATGTACCAAATCGGGTAGGCATGTCCATTGGCCTACCAAGTTCAAGACGTATATTACATATTAATATTCATAATTCAATGACTATTAATCGGGGGGGGTAAATGTGGAATAATCCACGTTACATTTTCACCCCTTTGCAGAACAATCCATTCTTACACCCACACACCTGTTATCCAATCAAAACACTAGTTCTGACAAACTCAATTTCTCATTGGCTAACAGCTTTAAAAAACTAAGTATGCACGTGAAAAATGCCTTTGGCGCTCAAATGTGTTTGAGCCTATTTTTCCTTTCCAGAACCTATAAAAGAAAGAAATTCGAACCGACTTACCAGTCAGAATTCCACACTCAGAGAGATGCCAACCAGTTCCATGCCAGTTTAAACTTTGACTTTCCCGCGCGAATTAACCTCTGACTCAACAACCTTTTGGCATACTCAATCTCTCTTTTAAACAAACTTCTCAAAAATTTATTTATTTTACTTGAGAAAGTGAAATATATATTCACTACATATTAGTAACAGTAAAAAACAAAACTTTCAACAATTAACAGTTCAAGGTACGCAACTTCGTACAACTTAAGAATATTTTACATAACACTCGTTTATACACACTAACATTTGAACTGTAAAATCGAACACTTTTGTACGTTGAACAGCAAACTGTTTCATTCTTACAACAAATCATGAAAACACTGATTTAAGCATTCAAACATACTCAACAACAAACTACATGTCTTATTACATCAATATACAACAAATCACCAATTCATAACTCATTTGTAATATATTTAAATAAATTGTATATAAATTACCGTGTTTTTGTGTATTTTACTTGTCTTTGTTTTTAACTCTGCTTTGCATGACTTGTTCTAAATATTCGTTTATTTGTTGTGGATGAATGTTAACGAACACGCCACCTAAAAATTCCTTCTGATCCCCAACACCTCCACCTCGCTCGAGTGCACACTTCTGATGGATTGGAAGTTTCTACGGACGTCTTCCTTCCAGAAGGCGCCCTCCTCATCCGATTCGTGACACATTCGGTGTAGGAAGGCGATGCGACGCATATATTGACAAATCTCAATTCTAGGCATACCCAGACGGCCTTCAGATGGATGAAGGCAACAGATCTCACGAGATACCATAGCGGCCTTGTCTCTGCAAAAGAAAGAGAACAAGGGCCTTACTAATGACATTAGTGTGGTATACGGAATTGGAAGTACAGAGAGTCGGTAAAGGAGAATTAATTATATAATGAAAACTTGGACACCCTAAAAGCCCTACATCAACTCTCCTAACTAAGACTCGGTCGAGGTAGCTAGCAAGCGTCCCAGGAGCCGAGTTGCCACTATTTGTCCATGTCCATGCTACCTCCCGAGAGCGTTCATTCCGGTACTTATCGACAAGATCAAACCCGTCGATAAAGTCCCGAAACGGTTTCACATCCCGGTTGTTAGTACCCGGATTATGTCCCATACGAGGACGGCATTCCAATCCCCCGCTAAAACTACCCGACGAGATGTCAAGAATGGCTCGATCTGCCGAAACAAAGCAGGCCGCTCAGAATGGTTATTGGGCGCATAAACCCCAAAGAGACGCAAAGCCTGTGCGAAGACAAGAGTACATGCAGCCTTCAAAGACTTGCTCACCTCTCGAACGACCATCAAAACATGCTGAATTGGGGATGGAGACGAAGGCCTTACGATCCAGCATAATGTCGAAGCTCCATACTACAAACAGGCTATCACAGGCAACACCCAGAATTTCGCCGTACTGGGACAAGAACGCCGCCAGGTGCTCCCCGATAACCTGAAAAGGGACCTCGTATACTGCTAATCTGGTCCTCCTGCCTTTGTACTCAGTTCGGAGAATCAAATCCTTTGTGATTAAATCCCGACTTGTGGCTTTTATGTAGTCTTCAGCAGTAGGTAACAGCCCATCCCACATGAAAAAGCCTTTACCCTTAACGATATGAAGTGGCTTAAGCCCCAAGGACTCTAGTGTTTTCACCACTATGTCTTTCATCGAGCAACAAATTTTGCGTGAACGCTTGTTGACGATAAAAACGGACACTATTCTTTTGTTGATCTTCTTTAGTTTGATTGAATCCTCCAAGAGCCCACCTTCTACCACAATGTGTGCCTAACTCTTGGCATGCTCCAAGAACTCTGCAATATCGATAATGCATTTAAGTGGGGACTTCCAACAAGAGGGCGATTTCCCGGCCTCTGCATTCTCACTTGACTTGTCTTTTTCCTGGCCATTATTGGCTTCTACGTTTTGGCTCTTTTCAGCCTCCGTAGACTTAGTAGCTATTTTTAAAGCATTCACAATTTCTTCATTCGTTAGAACACTTGATAAGACTGGGTACTCCTCAGTGTCATCCAGTCGGTGTTTTTTAACAGAAAACAAACGTTTCTTTACCAACCTTTTAAAGTCTGCCACAACGGGTCTCTTCCTTTTAATAAAGAAGGATGGGATGTTGCTTTTTTTTCTCTTCACATTTAGTATTTATATAACGGGAAAGGAAGTGGAGGGGTGGTAAGAAACAATGATCACCTATAGGCGATGGGAAAAAAAGCTGAAACGAAGTTCGCATAGCAGCAAAACAAACAAATTTAAAATGACAAACAAATAACAGTCACAAAATTTGTTAAAGAAAAAAAGAAAAGCATGAAAAACGTGAACAATTGGTCACGAACAAAAAAAATAAGCACAAAATAGTTCAAAGCAAATGCTATACAAAACAATGACCACAAAATAAGAAAAACTATAAATAAAACACTTTAAACAATTTTTTTTTTACATTAAAAATAAAAAGGACAAGTTACAGACACGAATACGAAACAATACATATTAACTAAACAAGAAAAATCAAGATGGCCGCTAAAAAAAATAATGGCTTGCCAATAAACAAAAAGGACAAGTTACAGACACAAATATGAAATAATACGTATTAACTACAAAAAAAATCAAGATGGCTGCTAAAAAAATAAAGGTTTGTCAATAAACAAATACAGAAAACAGACAAGTTAGACTAAATAAACAATTAGAACAGTTATAAAACAGAAAAAAAATAGAACACTTAATGATTATTTAAAAGGAAATGACAAATAAATAAAGAAATAACACGTAACAATTAACACGTAGTAAATGAACAAAAGAAAAAAATAAAGTCTGACGACGAATAAACAGTTAGAGTGTGGGAGCAAGGTATAGAAAATTAAAAAGTTAATTAAAAAGGAGACTTTAGCGTAAAAACTAAAAATAAAAGGAAATAAATAAAAATGTAATAAATTAAAAAAGAAAGGAAAAAGTGAAAAAAAAAATCAAAAAGTTTTCAAATAACAGACAACAAAAGAATGCTAACGAACTTAATAGAACGGTGTTAGTCAAACAAACAAAAGTAATCCAACGCGTAAGTAATGCGATCCAGAGCTGAACAAAATGACAAAACTTAATGACTGACTGACTTGAATTCAGTCATGTGGTTGTTTATATAGACTTTGGTGTCTAAAAATCAGCTCCAGGGAGCCTTGGTGGGAAAATGGATCTGTTTCAACTTTGCTACAGTTTAGTGTTTCTTAACCGATTGAATTTACTGAAACGAAGTGGTGATTGGTTAAGGCTTTTTTTAGGGAAAAATACATCTTTCCGAAAGGGGTGGAAGGCTAATGTGGAAGATTCCACAAATATTTACAAAATAAAAAAAATGCTAGAAAGGAAATAATAATTAATGAGTAACTTTCATGCAAAGTTTGCACATTAATTATTCCGCAGTGAATGTAGTTAAAAAGGGCCATTAATGGCTGATGGCCGAACCATGGCCACCAAAACTGAGTTCGAACTATTATTGTCGATAACTCCAAAATGGTAGATGTTATCAAAATTTCTCTCCACAAGGAGTAATAAAAGTTAAATTATGTTGAATTATTTATGTATTTTTTTATTTGCGTTTCAATTTTTTTTTTCAACATCAAAACATGCATGCAAAATGTAATGCATTGCATCAAAATATTACTCATTCATTCTTTTATTAATGTACAAAAATTAAAATCTACACATGCAATACAAAAGAAAGTTATAACAATTTTAAAACAGTAGATGTCATGTTTTTGCACATTCAAAAAAAAAAATGCAGTGGCAGGGGGAACCATTCTAAAAAGAAATTCGTGATTGAATATTTTTCATAAAATTAGTTAACATGTAAAAAAAAAAATTGCTATGACTTTCGAAAAAATAAACACATTGAAAATAATTTTAATCATTTGTAAAGAGTTTCCGAAAGTTTCATTAAAATCTGACAATTTTTTTATTTTTGCAAGATTTTCCAAATTAATGTCTATTACTGAAAAAATGGGCTAAAATTTGCTGTTATTTAATAGTGACACTGACACAAAAAGAAATAAGATTTTTTAATCAAAAATTAGAATGATCTAAAATAGATGGAAAAATTTAATAAAATAATCAAAAAATACTTTGGTCTTTCTTCTTAATATAAAAATTTTGATGAAACATTTTCATTAAGTTTAAGGTTTTTTTTTTAATGCTATGCTCATTTTTTTTTTAGCAATTTTGTAGAGATTTCTACACAAAAAATAATCTAACTCTTGTTAAAGTTAAAAAAAGATTATTAAAATTCTTTTAAAAAAAAGGTTCACACTCGAGAATGACGTTAAACTTTACATTTTTCAATTATTCAAACATGCTTTTATTTAATAAAAAAGTTTCACAAACAGTTACAGGATGAAAATTATACTAGGATTACAAGTAATGAATTTTAAAATCATATTAGGATTACAAGTAATTTTAAAATTTTTTTTTATAAACATTAAGTGTAGATTTTTTTCCGTCCAAGCTGAAAGAAAATAATGTGTTATGCAAACACCAACTCATAGAAAAATTTATTTTTGAATTTTATTGAATTATTTTTGGTAAGATTCAGGACAATTTTTCCATATGTTCACACTTGATATTGCAGAAATCTTTTACTGACAATATAAGAAATTTAAGCTGCTTGAGAATGTATTGTCTGCTTTTCTGAAAGAAAACAGATGCTGTGTTTGGCTCTAGCTTAAAATTTGAATTTTAAAAATATTTTTGGCACATTTTGATTTGTAGGAAAATATATGCGTTTGTTTTTCAGAACAAATCAAAATGTTTCCCTCCAAATTCTGAAAAGTGAAATCTGGAGCCTATCTTGGTGGATAAAAGGAAAACCCGGAATTAAATTTGTGGAGTTGACAAAGCTGCTGCATGAACTTAGGTCAGCCTGGTCAAGGAAAAATAACACAGATGAAATTTGACAACCACCAGACATGAATTGAGAGGAACATTGAAGTTGCTCCCACATCACCAAAAATTCTTCGACTGGTGTGATTGTTCCGTTTTTCACTGCTGCCACGAACTTTGCTTCGAAAATTGTACCTATTCTTTGAAAACTATTCAGAGAAGTATTTTTCCACTTTCTTCATTTATTTTTATGCTTTTTACCTTTTCTGAAGATCTTATGCAGTATTGTAATTTTTATTGTAAAGGAGGCATATTTCATTTGCGTACATGTTATTGGTCATCATTTGGCACACAAAACACTTAATTTGTGTAATTCTTTCATTTTTGTGCATTAACAAATTTATTGTTTTTTAAACTTAGTTTGTGTGGTCTGTCTTTGTTGTGTGCCCTTATAAATTAAATGTTACCTCAAACATTTGTTTGAATTATTTTTTCATAGTTTTTTTTTTTTGCCTTTAACATAAAATTTTCAAGGATTTTTCTCTCTTAAAAATTTGACCCAAGTGAAACAGACCCACAAAAATATTTCCACAAAGTTTTATAATAAAATAGCCTATTCAATATACAATTCATTCATTAATGAATAAGTACTGAAAATTCCATTTGGAGTGGGAAATTCTCTGATTTTTAACAAATATTTTAAAACAGCAAGTAGCAATTTTTTGCTTTAAGTTCAGAAAAAAGGCATCCATTTTGGTGAGTCTTGTTGCGGGAGTGCTGGTTATGTTTAGGTAGAAAATACATGTCTCCTGTACATATTTTTCCCACAGAAATTATTGCAAACTCAAATCTGAGTCAGAGTAATAAATGAATAAGGTAACAACAAAACAAATGCCAATTTATGTATTAACAAAACAAAGGTATACATAGACAATAAAAGATTGTTGCATGTGAGAAAATACTGAATATGAAAGAAGAGAACATTTAAAACTAGTATTTGTGTCTATGAAGTTTGGTTTAGGAGGAGTCCTAGAGAAAAGTAAATGAAAGTGAAATGAAAGATGCATGCGTACCCAAGTGGGGGAAGCTTTTCTCCATGTGTGACTTATATCTCTATATATATGTCTAAAAGAAAAATAGAAAAGAGAGGATGACAGAGAATGTCAATGCCTATTTAAGGGAAATGTGCAGATGTAGTTGTAGACATCTGTGGCAAGCGAGAGTCACGTCAATAATAGGGCTCTGGTATATTTGTGTTTGTTTTGAGTGGAGTGTGGCATATGTATGACTTAGCTAGACAAGAATTGGTATGTAGTTAGAGATATATGTTTTCTCATAATTGTAGAAATTTGGTTTTAATTTGTTATCTCTTTGCAAATTGTGTTTTTCAACTACGATAGTACAAGGGTAGGCTGAAAACTTCATAGGCTGGCTTTGAAGGATTTATGCTAGAGCTATGAAATCTTGCATGAATTAATTTCAACTCTTCTTATTAATAACTACATTTTTTCTTTTCAGGTAAACTAACATCTGACTTTTCAAAGAAGACTTCAGAAGTAACAAGTAGCCTTCACTTGAAAATGAACAAAATTTGACATCGTGGTGTTATCAAGTACCTGCAGAAATAGGGTTTAGCCCCCAAAGACATTCATAATGATGTGGTTAGTACATTATGGAATGACGCTCCAGCTTTATCAACAGTGCATAAGTGAGCAGCTGAATTTAGAAGGGAAGGGAGAGTCTTGATGATAACCCAGGGTATGAACATTCTGCAACTGCCACTACTGAGGAAAACATTGATTGTATTCACTATATGGATGACAGGCAATTGAATGTAAATTAAATAATGCTGTTAGCATATCCCATGAGAGAGTTGAAAATATTCTGCACAATGAACTTGGCATGATGAAGATTTTTGCTTGGTGGGTGTCACATCTGACACCTGATCAAAAGCACACCAAGCTGATCACATCATGGGAAAATCTCACATTTTTTGAGGCAGGTCCAACTTTCTTTTCCTTGAATGTTTCCTAATCTAAGATGGGTTTATCACTGAGCCAGAGACAATCCATGTATTGAAAAAAAAAAACTCATCCACACCTTCTCTAAAAAAGGCTAAGGTAATTTCATCTTCAGGAATATAAAAAATATAGGTTATCTCCTCTTGGCTGATAAAACCTGCTGATAGGGAGATGGGTCCATTTATCTGATAATAATGAGTAAGATCCAAATTTAGGCCACAAAGGTGAAAGGTTTCAAGACCAGTGAACTGAACAGACGTGTTTTAGCCTACTCCAAGAACAAGCATGCTGGTCATGAACAAATCTGAATAATGCAAGGTAAAGCAGCCATCAGAATCAACAAGCAGCATTAGATAAGTGTTTCAATCAATTTCAAACAGATACATGTACTTTGATTTTGTCCCTGATGCCATGACATTAACTGCTAAAGAAATATGTTTTCAGCAATTCTCTATTCTCATTCCTGTTGTATAGGTAAGGTATCTCTTATATAAAGTATGCTTTTTAAACTGTTCAGTTGTCTTGTCATGTGCCACAGCTCAATTTGGAGTATCGCTAAATAAAAATGCAATTAGATATGTGTGCAATTTTGCTAAACACATAAATTGATTTTGTTGGCATGATGACAGGAAATTTTAAAAAATCATGACAGATTTAAATATAAAGGCATCAAGAGAGAGAAAATATCTCCTAGTCTGCTGTCTTATAAAAAAATAATTTTTTACCGTCACAGTTAAGTCAAATTAATTCGGGCACATGGTGTTCAATATATAAAGAAAATTTAACTTTGCCATTCAATGAAATTAATCTGAACACATGGCATCCAACATATCTAAAAGATTTGCCCGTCTTCCCTATTCAGTGAAATAAATCCGGACACATGGTGTCCAAAAATAATAATTTTAATTTATTGTCTATCTTAAGATGGAATGGCCACCAAGCAGTTTAAGTTGTCCTGAGAGCAAGAACCAGCTAGAATATGTTTTCCATAATACATCGGCAGAGATAATTGATGAGCCTCTGATTTCATTTGAAAGGTTCACAGACTTCAACAAGTCATGTAAAGTAATTGCTTTATATTAAAATTTATAAACAGGTGCAAACATATATAAGAACCGCTTGACCCTAAATCCTCTGGTAATAAATACTTGATCAAAACTATGCAATCACAAGCTTTCAACAGAGAAATTGCCTATTTAAAGGATCTAGTTAACAAAGAAATTACTTTATTGGTGAAAAACTTAAATATTTTCATTGACTCTGAAGGAATCTTGAGAATTGATTGAAGAATTGCCAATTCAACGAGGTATAGCTTTGATTTGGTCTACCGAATTTTAATTGCTAAACACCATCCTTTTTCTAAACTTATAATAAATGATTGCCATCTCCAATGTAGGCATCTGGATATTGGCGTGATGGTCACCAAGTTGAGATTATCTGAATACCGGGTACCACAGACCAGACAATCAGTGATCTCCAAGTGCTATACTTGCAAAAAATATAATAATCTTGCATTCAAGTATCCCAATTTAATAAACTTGCCAAAACAGAGTTAAACTGGTTAATTCATTTAAACATACTGGAATTGATAATATAGGACACATATGGGTACAGCGAGAAGGAAAATCTTACAAAATGTATTTAATAGTATTCACATGTCTGAATATGAGAGCCATTCACATTTAGCTGGTGCCTGTTATGAGCATACAATCCTTCATCCAAACCTTGGTTCAGTTTTGTAATATTTATGGTACACCCAGCCACAGAGATTCTTCATATACAAGTATAAAATGACCGATCAAAAAGGGCCGTGTGTTGAATATCGGAATTTTGACAAGTTGAGAAAAAGCTGCATAGGCAAATTTCCGAATGATAATTTTAATTCTTAATTGTGATAAGCTGGAAAACCCTACATAAGCAAAATGCCAAGGAGATAAGGTCTTCTAATTAATGAAGTAAATTAAGTTGCACCAAGACAATCAAGAAGTCATTGGCTGGGTGGTAGCCATAGTGGAAGGTGCAGATAAGACATCAGGAGGTGGAGAGTTTATGCCCTTCGATGGGTACTGGTGAAAGATGCCAATAGATGAGAGAAGGAGTATGAGTGGATCAATATCCTGTGACCATACCTCGCAAGAGAGGATATCTTACCAAGATTGTGTGCGTAATCAATTTTCGAACACTGGACACTTATTGAATTTAGGGGAATCACTGAAACCCCATCTTGTGTCTTGCCCCACTCCGGTAGTATTGAGTAAGAGTCCATATAAGCAAATGCACAAAGCCGAGAAGTTAGTTTGTGAGTTTTTTGAAATTCACTTGTGAAGTGACCAGCTTGCTGAGACTGCCCACATGACTCCTTCCAATTATAAGAACTCTGACTTTGAAACAAAACTATGCTAAGATCAAGAAGTAAACTTGTACCAACAAAGTTAATACAGAAAAGCGCATCAAAGTTAACATTGAAAAGCAAAACACAGTTAACACCGAAAAGCAGAATGCAGTTAACACCAAAAAGCAGAATGCAGTTAACACCAAAAAGCAGAATTTTGTAATTCAGCTCCAAGAACTTGTCTGTCACACTCATTTAAGATGGGTTAGGAAAATACTTACTGTAGAACAAAGAACTGATATAAATTGAACTTTATTGTTTTTTAATCCATGCATCATCTTATTTATTTTATTATTTGTATCCCTGTGGATCTACTTAGTATGAGAGACTGACAATCATTCAAATCTGACTGCCCTATGAACTTAAAAATACACAACATGGGATAGGGCAAGGTCAGGATTGGAGTGGTTACTTCAGTGACCAGCTGCAGTGTTACAAGTTGTAGACGACCAGAGGGCCAGAAGGCAGTTGCATTTGGCTGCTGTGACCAAAGAGACCCTGAAGGTACCATAAAAACACTTATATCCATTGGAGTTATTTCTTACTCATAACTATTTTCCAAATACCCCAGCAGATGAGGTATCTGATGATGAGAATTCATCACCTCCACAGTATTATAAGGAACGTAACATTGTGGAACCATGAAAATGAACAATTAGAGTAACCAAAATCAGGTCTAAAAGAAAAAAAGAAATTAAGACCTGATCCTGAACACCTTTGCTCTTAGCATACATACACTTATGGAATGGCCAGAATAATGCCTTGGAACCTCAGGGTTAGTTTGTCTGTAAATGTCCCTATTAAACAAGCAAAAGTAAGTTTTATGAAGTTTCATTTTGTACATTTAATTATGCACTTATAAATAAAGTGCTTAATCTATTGTCATTTCTGTACAATTGGT
The DNA here is from genome assembly GCA_903632075.3 of Acanthosepion pharaonis. NCBI lineage: Eukaryota > Metazoa > Mollusca > Cephalopoda > Sepiida > Sepiidae > Acanthosepion > Acanthosepion pharaonis. Next base: position 29,879 of record CAHIKZ030003436.1, read on the forward strand.
ATTGTACATTCCAATTTGTATTTAACATAAATGATTGTACATGTACTGTGTATCAAACTTCAAGCATAATTGAAGAAATTGTTATCAATTTATTGTTAATAAAGTTCAAAATTAATAAATGAGAACATACAATGAATACACTCATATTTGGGAAAATATTCATCTTTCAGCTTAAACAAGTTACTTCCCTTACTTGCTCACCAGTTTCCTAGAAGATTCGTACCGCCCATTTTTATTAGACTAGGTACAGTAGGATTCAACCAATAACAGGCCTCTATCAAACTGGCGCCAAAAAATGAATCTTCTAGTTCTCTCTCTTTCTGCTTCAAACTCCAATCGAGACTGTATCCAAGACACCAGAGAATATATCTCTTCTAGTTTTACAAGGACTTCACTTCTCTTCAGATAAGCTGCAAACACCACTCTTTGTTTGCCACATTCATTGTATATTGTGTAATACAATGTTTCCTAATTGTTAATATTGTGTGTGTGTGTCATTTTTTTCCTTGTCCTTTTAATATTGACTGGAGCAAACTTAACACCAGTTTGCACCAAAATCACCATATTTATTTTAAAAGAGGAAAATATTTTCTAATAGGAGGACAGGACCTAATAAAAAAAAAAAAAGTGGTCAAATTAACTACAGAGTCAATGGGAAATGAAATGGACAGAAATGGTCGCAGAGATTTCAATGCTTCTCAAAATGCTTCTAACAAGGCTCAAGTCACTACATTGTTATACTGCATGGGAAGTGAAGTTGAAAATATATTCTGGAATTCTTCCTTACGAGAATACACAAATGTATACTACTCAGTTTTAAAAAATTCAATGCTGAATTCATGCCTAAAAGAAACATAACACTTGAAAAGGCAAAATTTTATCTTAGAGTTTAGTTACCAGGAGAAGCAGTGGAGACCCTTATTCGTGCATTGTATGAATTAATAGCATCATGTGAGTTTCCAAAGAAAAGTGACCAAATCAGAGACCAGCTTGTGATAGGACTAAAGAATAAGGAACTACCCAAAAGATTACAGCTACTTCCTGAAATGTGAGAAAGCTAGAGATGGCCAAGAGCATTAAGCAGGTAAAATCTCAAATGGAAGAAAAATGTACATGAAGACCGAGGGGAAGTTATGAGATGCAGCAAGAAGGAAAAGCAGGTAAAACAGCAACAGCAACAACAATAACAATTGCAGTAGATGTAACAAAAAACATGATCTGTCTATATCTCTGAGATGAGGTATTATGATTACTTGTATTATTTACATTACTTGTACTGTTATTCTCATCTTCATTGCCATATTCACAACATTTTAGTCATTGTACACTCTGGCCCTCTTCAGGTGATTGGAATTTCAAGGGCCCATGGACCAGTGGATAAAGATGTTGGTTAAATCCAGTAACTAGACCCAAAGAATTTTGAGTTCAATACTAGGCCACAGGAGTGGTGAACCAACACTTGGAGAGTTGAGTTAAAGGAAAATAATTGAGATATTTGGAAGAGGCATGGCACGTGGAACTAGAACAATCTACCCTGGTGGACAAAATAAAGGGTTCAGTTCAAAATTCCAATCACTTAAAGAAGGCTGGAGCATACAACGGTTGAAATGTTGAATATGGTAATGAAGATGAGGATAACAGTCTGAGTAATTTAAATAAAAATGCAAGTAAAAAACATTTTAAAAACTGTCCAGCAAAAGGGAAACAGTGCAAGAAATGTGTAAAGAGAAAAAACAAACTGCAATTAAAATAAATTTAATGAAATGCAACAAAATATAACAGAATTCATTTGACACCAATGGTTGTATGAGTGGAGATCCAGAGGATGCAATACCATACTGTTTAACAACAACTTGGACAGTCCCATACTCTATTTTACCAGAGGTGAAGGAAAAATGAATAGACAGGAAAACAAGGGAATTATTGAATTGGTTATGGAACCAGCATTGGTGTGCACCAGGAGAAAAACCCAGAAAAGTCTAAATATATGTAAATCTGAAGAAGCTAAATCTAACATTGAAAAGGTTACATGTTACCAAATTTAGATGATATTTCGCCTAAACTAAATGGAGCAAATCTTTTTTCTAAATTGGATGATACCAGCAGATTCTACCAAATTAAGTTAAAGAAAGAAAGCTATCTATTCATGACTTTTGGGAGATATTGCTTCAAAAGGTTACCTTTTCATATAACATCAGCTCTTGAAATAATCTGGAAAGGGATGTCAGAATTACTGAAAAACATTCAAGGAGTTGAAAAATTATTGACATTGTTCTAATCTATTGTAGAACTGTAGAAAAACAGGATGAAAGACTAAAAACTGTTCTTAAAACATTACAAAAAGTTTGACTCAAGCCTAATACAGAAAAGTGTGAATTCAAAAAGACACAACTAGAATATTTTCAGCACATAATTTATGGAAATGGAATTCAACCCAGCAAGGAAAACTTTCAGGAGTTACTGCACCTACAAATTTAAGTGAACTATGTCATAATTGGCATGGTCAGATACATTCTTACTGAACTTGTCTGAAATAATACAAACAATGATGGAATTATTAAAAAAAAGGACACTGTAAGAAGTTTGATAGATATGAAACAGGATTTGAATACTTTAAACTGTTAATGGACCACAAACCACTTATGCTATTAATAAAAACATGTGATCAATACAATAACCAGTTATGATGTCAAAGGCTTCTAATTAGACTGAGAAGATATAACCCAGGAGCAGAATACATTCCAGGGTAGTCACTTGTCATACCAGATACATTATCAAGAAATCCTTTATCCAACACTGATAGTAATACCAGCAAAGAGTATACACAGACTGTGTGGCAAGGACCAAACCAGCATTGGATGATAAATTAAACAAATAAAAATAGCAATTAAACAAGACACAATATTACAGGAAATAATACACCTCACATTAAATGGATGGACACATAAAGAAGGAAGACTAAAAGAATGCATAAGGCCATACTTTTGAAGTTGGAATGAATTGTCAGTCCATGTCAATTTATTATGGATTCTGGGCAGAATTGCTATACCTGAAAAACTTACAGATATTAAGTACACTTCATAATGGACACTTAGGACTAAAAAATGCCAAGAGCAACCCAAAGAATTGGTATGTTACAAAATGTTCAGTTTTTAGATATTTCTCTGAGTATCTAAAAAGTGCACACTGTAGCATACACCATCCAATGAATAAAAAGGAAAAATTAAAGTAATATCACTTACTCAAGGTCCATGGCAAAGAATTGGTCCAAATATTTTCACTCATCAAGGACAACAACATATTGTCATAACAGATCAGGGTTTTTCAATCTATGGGTCCTGACTCTTCAGTGAATGGGTCACAACAAAAATGGAAGAAAAAATATGCAGGTGAGAGCAAAGTGCAGAATATAGATAACTCTAAAATGTTGCACAACATCCATAAATGATCACTAATTTTATATTTTTAAATTTAATTATTTGAGTTTGTGAATTTTGTTTTGGGTTAAGAACAAAGGGGAATTTCCATTACTGAGTAAAAAGTCCATTTTATTACTATTGCCTTTTACAACTACTTACTTGAGTGAACTAAGATTTTCCACATTTACCCAATTTAAGACAAATGACAGAAACAGGCTCAACACTGCACTTGATACATGTGTAGCATTGTCTTCCTGTGTCACCAATTGGAATTTAGCTGCATATGAACAAACAAGCACATCCATCACATTAAATGACTATTTTTTCAAATATTATTTATTTTATCTTTGTGTCTGAATTTCCTTTAAATTTGTTTTTCTAAAAGTAATAATTTACTTACTAATAGATACATGCAATTCCAATATGTGTGGATCATACATAATATACATATAAATTATTGATGTTAAATAAATGAACCTAGTGAACAAAGTTTGCTTTGATTTATTACATATATGTATAATGGGATGTGTTGCAAAATGTGGTTCTTGCTGTGGGCCGCAGTAAAATGTGTGAAAAATGCTGCAATAAATTATCTCGAGATATATATTAATAGCAAAGATCAGTCTAATGAGAAGCAGGTGTTGTGTTATAGGAAAATTGAAAAATTTCTTCTTGTGTTCAAGAATTTATATTGAACTTGTCGGTGATAATGGGAAGTAATGCGTTGAAAGATTTTGCAAACAGTTATGTATTTAAGCACATAACATCAAGCCCACATTTAGAAAGTACTTTTAAAATAGCTAAGAGAATTTTGAGACAGACACATTTTAGTCATTAATGGCATACCAGAGTACGCCAATTCAAGCCACAGGTGTCAGTCACACAGAATTAGTAATGGCAAGGAAAATAAAAATCACATTACCATTACATCCAAGAGTATTACTACCAAGATAAGCTCATTTTACATGAATCAGGGAGAGAAATAAACTGGCAAAAATCAGAATGGAAAAGAAACTTAACAGATTCCATGGCACCAGAAATTTATCAACTCTAAAAGAGGAGATAGAGTTAAAATAAAATTGGATAAAGAAAATATTGGAACATGAAAGAAAACAAGTAGTGTTCATTGTAAAAATCTTTAAGTAAATAATAATACAAGGGAAAATACTGAAAAAACTACAAGCAGAAGGACAATAAATACCCCAAGATTTCACAAAGTGAGTTATCACTCTTTGACTGTAATCATTTATTTTGTGATTTTGCAAAGTTAGAAATTAATTAATAAAAAAAGAAAAAAAAAGAAATTACTTTAGGAATGAAGATGTCCTATAATATCAATGCTGATGATGTGCAGGCACTTCCAAACCCCCTGGGAAATGCTGGGAGCAAAAGATAGATTGTGAGTTTGAATAAAACAGTTGTTGATTTTACCATGACATGTGTCATCTTTGTGCTGCTTCAACTTTTTAACAGCCAGTATTCATACAGTTTTATCTTCCACACTAAGTACAGTGTAACTTCTAAGAAGAAACCCTGCAGTTATTTATAAGAAGAGTTGAAATTAATGCATGAAAGATTTCACAGCTCTAGTTTAGCATAAAAATACATTCTTTTTAATAATTTTATTCAATAAAGCCACATTCAACTTCAATAACTGCTTATATGTCAGATTAAAATCTACATGCTCAAATTAAATGGCCCTGGTTCATATTGGACATTATTTTGATTATGGTGGCTTTCAAAGAATCTTTGGTGTTATGAGGGTGTTCAGTGAACTCACTCTCAACAATGCTCCCCACAAAGTTGTCTGAGGAGTTAGGAGGCCAAATGTTAGGGGTTATGCAATCATGGAAATTTTCAGCCATCCATTCATGTGAGAGCCTTGCTGAAAAACATAAGGCCTTCAATTGCATACACTGTCTATTCAGGGCTTAACAACTATTTTCAGGACTTCAATGTAGGCAGCAGAGTTAAGTGAGGAGGCATCACGTCCTTCATTGCTGACAACCCCCCAAAACCATGACAGTTGCAGGAAATTTTGTGTGCATAACTATTGGAACTTCAGAAGGGTTTGTGCATAACCATCTGTCATTTTTTCTGTTACATTTCTGACTTTGGTTAAAGTATTTCTCATTTGAGAAAAACCAAACACACCATCTGCTGGATTTTTAAGTGTGTTTAAGAGCTTTTTGATCTGTTTAAGTGGTGGTCTTTTGTAATTTTTTCTGGCATAAATTGACCATAAGACTTATATCTGATGTCTTCAAGGACAACTGATTGTTTCTTCTGACACATGGAAATCTTTCATAAGTGATATCATGAAATTTCTGGATAAATTCAGGTGTTTTGATAATATCAGAGAGTGTGGAATGCTTTTTATACTTTGATATTAGTGATACATTTCATCTTTGGTCTCTAATAGAACATCTGGGTAATTTTAATAAATCAAGCTGAATAAAATGTTTGGATAAACAAGACCAAGCATTCTGATTTTCAGCAGAGATGATACAGTCCCAATCCATTTTCTGAAGCCATAACTCACTAACAAGTATTCCCCCTTTAATTGTAATAGGGTAAAGGATTATTTATATATATTACCAGAAATTTGAGATGTTTCTTTTTGTTTTGGCATTTTCATCAATAAAACTACTAGCAACTTGTATGGTCTCCTTAGATGGATTATATCTGTAACATATTACCTTCATTAACTCACAACCATATTGGTTGTGAGTTAAAGAAGGTAATATGTTACAGATATAATCCATCAAAATTTCCATCTTTCATCACTTGAGTTTTCAACTCTTCACAATTACTATTGTAAGATCTCAAATCAAAGCTTCCCTCACTCATTTTATCTATTGATTCTTGGTTAACAGATACAAAAACTTTTCAGGAGAATTACTAGTTTTCTCCAAGTTAAAATGAAAATTCTTTAACATTTCAGCATATTCAACTTCTGGGAATTTTTTGATAATATGGACAATCACACAATTCAATATAAATAGGCAAAAAGGCCACAAATTAAGGTAGTGCAAAGGTAAAAAATCAAACAAAATCTATTGTTATCTTCTTCAACTTTAAGTGTTATCATTAGAAAAAAATTAATGTTTGATACAGAAATACATATTTGTTCATATGGAATAACAATAATTTCAATGTGTTCTGTTAGGTTTATGACCAGGATGGGTTGCTTCATTTAGTAAAGGGGCTTCATTTGTCTTAAGTGAACAATTAAAAATTATTTTGATAGTTGTTTGCTTCTCAGATTTGAACATAGATCTATAGGATCCAGATCTTATATAGTTCTCAAAACTTACAAAATTAAACAAAACATAGGTTCCAAATTAAATTACACAACTAATGTAATTTGATGGGTTCAAAAATATCACATGGCATGTCATCAACTATGTCTGCACATTTGACCTTAATTTGACCTGATCAAAGGTACAGTTGTGCCCAAATTTTGAAATTTGGGACTTATAATGCTTATATAAACAACAAACAATTAAGAAACAATAGTGGTGGGAAAAACCAGCCGAAAAAGCTATATACTGTGTGATGATACTAATCATAAAATAACTTTTAACTGAAGTACAGACTATAAGTTAAAAATCCTTTTTTTAACATAACCACAGTCTATTTCCTTCATTCAATGCAAACTAAACTCACGTCAGCAAACAATGAAGCAATCGACACTCAAATATCAAGTCACATTCACATACGCTTTTTCCACAAACATTTTGAATATGTAGAGGGCCGTGTGGGTTTGAGTGTTGTTGTATTAGGACACATACTGTTTATTTCCTGCTAGAAGAAGGTCCAACTACAAGAAAAATGGCAGGCTCAAATCAAGTCCGACTGAAGAGGAAAAGAAAACAAACAAGACTATATATATATATATATATATATATATATATATATATATATAAATATATATATATATATATAAAAACAAATATATGTATTAAACAACACAATTTTACAATGGGCATAGACATTAACATTTGTGTTTGTTCTTTGGTGAATGTTCATGGCATTCGTATTAGTGATAAGTAATATTTAGTGAATATCGTCAGCAAATTTTTATGTGAAAGTTGTGTTTTGTAGAATGTATTTCAAGATAGTGGGTCATCCAAAGATTGCGTCACACAGAATTTATTCAAAGACAGTGGGTCGTCTGAAGATTTTGTTGTGTAGAATGTATTCAAGGACAGTGGGTCGTCCAAAGATTGCGTCACGCAGAATTTATTCAAAGACAGAGAATCGTCCGAAGATTGTTTCATACTTAATCTCTTCAGTGTAGAAAACTTTTGTACATTAAAGGCATGGTAAGCAATGTTGAAATCTTGATAAACAGTGGTGTGAAATGTCGCACATGGTGTAGAATATATGTTTAAGCATGTCTGCTGGGTGAAATTGGGTCAAACGTCACCGCGAGAAAGAAAGGGTGAAGCAAAATAGACCAAGTGGGAAGAAGGTGCCTGTGTATTGTTGCCTGCTGAATCTTTCCATTGTAGTAGTCATTCTAGGGGTGATTAAGAAATTCCATGTGTTGTAGAAAAAATTCTATTTGCCATACCGGAGAAATGTGTTTTGTATAGACATATTGTAGCAAATTAAAATTGTGATTTTGCACTTTCATCTGATCTAATCACAAATTTTATTGCTGTATAAATGTTTTTTTTTGGTTAATAGTGTCTGGCGTGTGTATTAGTTTTTCAATGTTTTCCCTGCCTGGCTCTCATTTGGAAAGTGTGTGTAAATAGGAGTTTGTACATATATACAGTCTTGTTTCTGTTAGCAGCAGTTGAAAAATCACGTCAGGAAGTCACCAATTTGTTGAGGGCTGGGGGGTTTGTGAGTTGTTGTTTTAGGAACACGTGGTGTTTATTTCCTGTTAGAAGAAGGTCCAACTACAAGAAAAATGGCAGACTCAAATTAAGTCCAATCGAAGATGAAAAGAAAACAAACAAGACCAATATATATATATATATATATATATATATATATATATATTGTTCTTGGGGCCGAGGTTTTTATATACGATAAATGTGAACAGCCAAGACAATGACGGGACAAAGGCAAAGGTTTTGTTATGAACAAAAGTGTCGAATTTATTAACACGTTTACATCGGTGTGGTCGGGTATGACTGGTTGATCGATTTAACGTAGCTGGTTGGTCGAATGTAGTTGATCGGTCCGGTAGTTTAGGATTGGTAGGCGTAACGAGCTGGTTCGGGTTGAATATAGTTGGTCTGGCCCGGTAGTTTAGGATTGGCAAGCGAACGTAGCTGGTTCGGCCGAATGTAGCTGGTCTGGTCCGGTAGTTTAGGGTTGATCTGGCCCGGTAGTTTAGGGTTGGTCGGCGAACGTAGCTGGTTCGGCCGAATAGCGAAGACGGAGTCCTCAAACAGGGCCAAGGCAGAACAGTGATGCGATTTCACAGGGATTGCGCCAAAGTGTATCACCAGGCGAAGACGGTGTCCCTAAGCAGGGCCAAGGCAGAACAGTGATACGACTTCACAGGGCGGATCGACCGCGGTGACGGGATCGCGCCAAAGTGTATCACTTTGCGAAGACGGAGTCCCTAAGCAGGGCCAAGGCAGCACAGTAATACGACTCCACAGGGCGGATCAACCACGGAAACGGGATCGCGCCAGAGTGTATCACTAGGCGAAGCAGGTCAGAGAGGTGTTACACCTTCCAGGGCGGATCGACCGTGGAGACGGGATCGCGCCGAAGAGTAAACACTCTCGACAAAAGCACCGGAAGTTCACAAAGGCAGCGTACTACACTTTGATCCAGGCCTCCGGGCCGAGCAGCTTGGATTTGGGCGACAAAAGTGGCTAAGAATATTTGGAAAGAGTTGTTCAAGTGCTCCCTGGCTAGAGGGAGTAGAAGACCGTAGATAATAAATTAGTCTATGGTTGCTGATGTTTGGAATGGCTCTGCATAGTCAGATGCACACTAGGTATGGTTTGGCATCAACGATATTGGACTAGCCGTCCGGTTTCTCGCATGTTGCTTGACCTAGATCTGCGAGATCGGGAGTTGTGAAGGTCAAGGTCGGCTTTCTAAGGAGCGGATAATCGGCGACAAGGCCCTTCTCCTAGAAAATTGATCATATCAATTAATAATAATAATATTTACGAAGGTCTTTAGGGAAAGTGACCCTCCTACCGGATCGGGTCTGCCGCACAGGAGTCGCTGGGGTGTCATTTGATGTCTGCGGTGCTGCGTCTGTTGGGTGCGCTGGAATAGCATTAGGGGGCCGCAGAGCCGGGTTTGCGTCATACTGTCGCTTCTCCAGAAAAGCAGGCTCGGTCCGATCGATTGCGATGGTGTCGGTCGAGTTGGCGCGCTTGATCGTAAGGTGCTTGTCGGTGCGTCGAAGAACCTGAAAATGACCTTGGTATGCCGGCGTGAGTGGTCGTCTCACGGCGTCGTTCCGTACGAAAAAACGAATTTGCAATCTCGCAAGTGTTGAGGGATGTACGAATTCACCGGTTGCTGTCGCGGAGTTGCATATTTAAGCCGGGCCATTTTGTGGCGGAGTTCCTCGACGAAAGGAGATGTTGGTTTTGAAAACGTCTGAAGGAGTCGTCGAAATATTCGCCGGGTAGCGCAAGAGCTGTACCGAAAACCAGTTCGGCGGGTGAACAACCTAAGTCCTCCTTTACGGTGTTCCTCAATGCTAGGAGAATTAAAGGTAGGTCGTCCACCCAATTGATAGTGTCAGGTCTAGTGGCCAGGGAGGTTTTAAGGGACCGATGAAACCTCTCAACTAAGCCGTTGGCGCACGGATGATAAGCGGTAGTCTTTATGTGCTTGGCGCCAAGTAGATTGGTAAACTCCGAAAAAAGGGACGACTGGAACTGTGACCCCTGTCGGTCGTGATGACTTGGGGCGTGCCGAAAGTTCCAATCCACTCTTTCAGGATGGTCCTAGAGACGGTGTTAGCAGAAGTGTCTTTTATAGGTATGGCGGTCGGCTACCGCGAAAAACGATCCACAACCGTCAAAAGATACTGGTAATCCTGACACATCGGAAGCGGTCCCTCTAAGTCGACATGTATGTGTGAGAACCGTGCATCGGGACTGCTGAAGGTGCCGACGGGGGATTTAGTGTGTCGGTGGACCTTACACTTCTGGCACTCTATGCACGTGGAAACCCATTCTCGAATGTCCGCATTCATATTGGGTCAAACGAATCGGTCGGTAATAAGTTTGACCGTAGCTCTCTTACTCGGATGAGACAGCCCGTGGAAATGTTGGAATACCTGTCTCCGAAGTGTCGGTGGGATGTAGGGCCTAGGGCTTGCTAGGCTGGTGTCACAGTACAGGGTGTCGTCGCTGAAGGATGCAGGGAACTCCCGAAGCTTTAAAGAAGTATTTGAAAGGACGTCTTGCAGCGTGGGGTCGGATTTTTGTTCAGCGGCTATGGAATCTTGACCCAAGACGCCGGTCTGAAGAGATTGAATTTCCGCTCGCGATAATGTGTCTGCGACGGCGTTGTCCTTCCCCTTTATGTGACGAATATCGGTGGAGAACTGTGACAGGTAGTCGAGATGCCGGATCTCGCGAGCTGTATACTTGTCAGAGTTGTTACTCATCGCGGTTGTCAACGGTTTATGGTCGGTATAGATGGTAAAATCTCGACCTTCCAGTAAATGCCTGACGGCCAGATAAATGGCCAGCAGCTCTCGGGAGAAGGTGCTATATTTTCTCTGGGCTGGCGAAAGCTTGGCTGAAAAGAATGCGATGGGTTCGCGTTGTGAGTTGAACTCTTGCTCAACCACCGCGCCCACACCAGTGTCCGATGCGCCGGTTGTCAGGAAGAGTCGCGTCTCTGGATCGTCGTTGATATGCGAGAGCCTAGTATAATTGGCCAATGCAGCCTTCGCTGTATGGAATGCGTGCAGAGCATCTCCCTCCAACGAGATGTCTTTGTTTCTTCTCTGCAGCAGGTTTGTCAGTGGCTGGAGGATGGTAGCGCAATTTGGTATGAACCGACGATAAAAATTGAGCATACCGAGGAAACGTCGCAATTGTTTCATGGACGTCGGTGTGGGAAAATCCCGGATCGAGCTGATCTTGTCTGGCAGAGGTGCTATGCCGTCTGCGTCGGTGCGGTGCCCGAGAAAGTCAACGCTGGGCGCCCCGAAAACGCACTTGTCCAGGTTCAACTTCAGGCCGTAGTGCGAGAGTCGCTGGAAGACTTCTCGCAGGTGTTGCCTGTGAGAATCGGCGTCTGTACTGGCCACCAAGATGTCGTCGATATAAGCGTATACATGCGGAAGTCCGCGCAGGACTTCGTCTATGAGCTGTTGGAAGGTCTGGGCAGCGTTACGTAGGCCGAACGGCATTTTCAGAAATTCGTATAGGCCAAACGGTGTTGTGACTGCCGTTTTAGGGACGTCTTCCGCAGCGACGGGGATCTGATGGTATGCCTTTTTTTTCAGGTCGATTTTTGAGAAGATGCGAGCACCCATCAATCCGGATGCAAAATCGTGGATATGAGGGACAGGATATCTGTCTGGTACGGTCGATGCATTTAATTTTCGGTAGTCGACGCATATCCGAAATTCTTCACCACCAGGTTTAGGCACTAAGTGTAGTGGCGAGGCATAAGGGCTATCGGAAGGACGAATGATGCCATCACTGAGCATTTTGTCGAATTGCTTCTTGGCGTACGCCAGTTTGTGCGGAGCGAGCCGTCGCGGATGGGAGTGTGCGGGAGGACCTCGGGTTCTGATGTGGTGCTGAGTCTGATGGTCACCTGAAGCCGTTACTTGGAGTGGCAGCGTTATATCCGTGAACTGCGTCAGGAGATCTAAGTACTCGCGACCATGGCATGTTGCGACGCTGATTCCTGTGGAGCCTTGACGTGTAGGGGTACCTAAGACACGGAGATTCGTAGTCGTAGGGTTCATATGGACCGCCAGTGCGTAATGCGCCAGGAAATCCGCGCCGAGGATGTGTACCTTTACGTTGGCCACGGTAAATGTCCAAGTGAAATCGCGTCGCATGCCGATATTCAGAGTAAGGGTCCTTTCTCCGTACGTGTCTATCGCGGAACCATTCGCAGCTCGTAGTTTGACCAGGGTGGGCCTAGCGGTGTGGTCGTTCTGAAGGGGTACCACGCTGATGGCCGCACCTGTGTCCACCAGGAATTTCAACTTGTTCCGTCGATCCCAAACGTAAAATAGACGACATTGCGTGTTGGCACCGGAAGAGTTAGTCGTCGCGACTCTCCGGTTTATTCGTTTCCCCGGGCCGACGGGTGTACAGGAGGTTTACAATTCCTGGCCCCATCGCCGAATGTGCGATGAAACCAACAAACACCCTGGTCGCTTTGCCGTTCTCGGCTGGGGGTTCGTCTCCGTCGAGATGGGGTCGATGTCCTCGTCCGCGGGCGTAGGGAGATCTGGAGCTCCCGAATTTGCCGTTGAAGGTCGGCCAACGCCCGTTCTGTTTTACCCGGCTCGTAGCGTTCGTGCTTTGCTATGTCGGGGGCGCGAACAGCGTTAACGCTGTGGTCGAACTGTGCGAAAACTAGATCAGCAGACACGTTGTGCTTTCCCAGCTGGTTCCTCATATATCTGAGAAGCTGGGATGGCGTTTTGTCCCCTCTAGTGGCGTTCCGCAGTATTTCCTGAATCATATCCTCCTCGGAACGTCCGGTTCACTTGAGGATTGCTTCCTTTAAGTGATTGTACGGTTCATGCTCGCGCAAATCGGAGAGGACGTCAGAAATTTCGTCCATCATATCGGATGGGAGTTTTTGCATTACATTCGCGAATCTGGCTCGCTGTGAAGTGATGCGTAGCATTGAAAAGATGGATTCCACCTGCAAGAACCAATTCTTGGCATTATGGTGGTATGCAGGCAGAGGTATGATCGCAGCCGTCATGTCCAAAGAATCACTTTTAGCCGACTCCATCATCGCTTAGCTGTCTCACGTCGGGAAGTCACCACTTGTTGCGGGGCCGAGTAGGATGTCGCCCCCGCAAGGTTTTTATGTACGATAAATGTGAACAGCCAAGACAATGACGGGACAAAGGCAAAGGTTTTTGTTATGAACAAAAGTGTCAAATTTATTAACACGTTTACATCGGTGTGGTCGGGTATGACTGGTTGATCGACGAACGTAGCTGGTTCGGTCGAATGTAGTTGATCCGGTCCGGTCGAATATAGTTGGTCTGGTCCGGTAGTTTAGGGTTGATCTGGCCCGGTAGTTTAGGGTTGGTCGGCGAACGTAGCTGGTTCGGCCGAATAGCGAAGACGGAGTCCCTAAACAGGGCCAAGGCAGAACAGTGATACGACTTCACAGGGCGGATCGACCGCGGTGACGGGATCGCGCCAAAGTGTATCACTTTGCGAAGACGGAGTCCCTAAGCAGGGCCAAGGCAGCACAGTAATACGACTCCACAGGGCGGATCAACCGAGGAAACGGGATCGCGCCAGAGTGTATCACTAGGCGAAGCAGGTCAGAGAGGTGTTACACCTTCCAGGGCGGATCGACCGTGGAGACGGGATCGCGCCGAAGAGTAAACACTCTCGACAAAAGCACCGGAAGTTCACAAAGGCAGCGTACTACACTTTGATCCAGGCGAGATTTATTTTGTAAAAAATACAAAATTGTGGCACAAGGCCCAAAAGGGGGAGGGGGTAAGGCTGGTCTTCACTAACTATCTTATACCTAGCTAATTTGATTCACGACCCATTCAGACATTACAGTTTACTCATTCACCATAAGAACTCGTCCGTCACCAATCAATCCTCCTTGCACCATAATACCACATCCACTCTAGGGAGACCTACAAAACGCGCCCCATGTCATAATGATCCTAACACATATGTACAAAAATTCTAAGATGAAAAAATGAGATGGGGGTGGGATGTGAACCCAATAACAAACTAAAATATTAACATAAATGAAAATAAAAAGTTAACTGATGTTAGTAGGGCCCTTCCAACCCTCAAAATGCAGGGAGACCACTGTATTCTGCTCATTGGAACAAAATCAAGCAGCTCTCTCGCTAAGGGAGTGGGAAAGGTGATAAAAATCATACGGGCATGGGGAAGTATAAAGCTGACCCAGTCGAGATAGAAAGTGGGGGATCAAAAAACAAACTGGGGAGGTTGGGAATCTCAGGCTGGATCATAACTAAAGATGTGGCCGGGGGCAGGCCGGGAACAACACTTACTCGCATTAACTAGGTACACCAAGGCTTGTCTAACCTAACCAAGGGGAGGGAACCACAGGAAGCCACCCCCGATGTAACGTAGGCTTGACCTAAAACAGAAAATCAAGGCTAGCCCCGTTCACACGAACCAAGCTCGCCTCAGTCACCCACCTTTCGCTGAAGACTGTCGAATGCAAGCGTTTTCTATCAGTTCTAATCTTCGTCTTGAGCTGATGCTCAAAGAATCGGATCAGATCCTGATGAGAAAGACGGTTACCCCGCAAGACTTCCTCCTCTCGCGTCGTCCATATCACCATTCGGGCCGTGGCTAGCAGCATGAGAAACACCATCCGTTTCACCCCGGAATACGGGGGCGACACATTGTCACACGCGTATGCGCGATCCATGGGCACAAGCTTTTTCGGGAGCGAGACGAGCCGTCAGCTCGCCGACATGGTCCCATAAGGGGCGGACACGGGGGCAATGGAAGAAGGCGTGCGAAGCCGTTTTCCTCTAGACCAAAGGCCACACCGATCGCAGTCTGGCAAGTCCGCCAAGCCCCATATGAAGGCCATGTCGTTGAGAGGCAGCCGATTCCGAGCCAATCGCCAGGTAAGCGAAAACTCAGGGTTACTGAGGTAATCCGCCGCTGGCGCCCAAGACCAGTGAGAGCGAAACTCATCATCCGACATGTCGAGATCCTTGCGTAGGGGATCCTTCGCGACCCCTCCACTAGCGAATAATAGAATACCTTCCAGGCCGAGAAAGGTCACTGGACCAAGGGACAGCCAACAAGGCCGACCGACACTCGCGAAAGAAAACCGATTTAATCCGGGGTTTACGACGGCGATCCACCCGCGAGTTTGGGGACTGATGGTAAGGCGAGGGAAGGCGGCCCTCACAATCCCCTCAATAATCGGATCTCCACCTGTCAAAGCGCGGCGTAGGGAAAGCCAACCTCGAGGCACTTTTGTGGCTCAGCAAGTGTGGCATTCCCAGCCCCCCATGACACGGACGTTGTGCACAGACTTCTCTGTCGACCCGATTCGCGCGCGCTCGAGCGGTATCCTGTGGTCGTCACAGAGAGGAAGTACGGACAATCGATAAAGGACAAGAGGGAAAATGTATGTAGCACACACCTCCGCCCTGCCCTTCACGGACAACCTCCGTCGACGCCAAGTCTGACCGGCGGCGTAGACCTTTGCTCGTACTTCAGACCAATTTTTCTCCAGCTGGAGGTCGGGTCCAAACCACACTCCGAGAATGCGGACAGGACCGTCCGTCCAACCGAAGGGCCCTGGAAGATCGACCCCCTTCCAGGCGCCTAGCCGCAAGCCGGACGACTTGTCGCGGTTAATCTTGGCCCCTGTCACCTTTTCGTACCGATCAAGCGCCTTCAGTACTGCCCTGATGCCTCTGCGGGACGACACGAAAGCAGTTACGTCATCGGCGTACGCGGAAACCCTGGCTCGAGCCCCGCCAGGAACGGCGATTCCGCATAGGGCCGGCCTGCACGCCCCGTCCTTCAGCCGGCGAAGGAGAGGCTCCAACGCCAAAGCGTAAAGTAGGCAACCCTGACGAACCGACCTAGACAGCGCAAAAGCGCCCGACAGCTTTCCGTTCACCTGTACCACAGCACTGGGGGAGCGATACAGGAGGCTAATCCAGCGGCAGAAGTCGGGTGCGAATCCGGCGGCCTGCAGGACACCAGCAAGGTAGCGATGGTCAACCCTATCAAATGCCTTGGACTGATCCAAATTGATCAGCGCGGCACACTCGTCGTCTTTTACACTCTCTATGATCGTGCGGATCAAATGCAGGTTGCTCTGAATTGTTCGACCCCTCACTGAACAGGTCTACTCGGGACCCAACAGAGACTCGGCAACTGACTGCAAGCGCTCCTGCAGGATCTTGGCCATAATCTTTAACTCTGTGTTTAGCAGAGTTATGGGCCTGTAGTCGTCTAGTTTCCCCCCCGACACCCTTGCCCTTTTTCAACAGCGTGATCACACCCCTGGAGAACCGGTCGGGGAGAAACCCCTGCCGGAACCAGTTGTTGAAGACGACCGTCAAAATCGGGACAAAGATGTGCGACAGCCTCAAGTACACTTCATAGGGCAGACCATCAAGACTGGGGTTTAAACGATATGGATGCTGTTTGATCGGTTGTTCCGCCGTCAATATTATATCATGTACTGCGGCATTGGTCTGCTGGGGTGTATCCGAGAATATATCCCGATATTTATTTATTAAAGTTCCCAGTTTCTGCTTTTTACATCATCAGTAAGGTGAGCTAACTTTTCCTCCAGATTTTCCAATATTCTGGAATTTTCCAATTTAAGAGGCTGGTCCTTTTCTATCCGGTGTTTATCTTCCTTATATCTTTCTACCTTCTCTTTCTCTTGTTCACTCACTAGCATTACTGCTTGTTCTTCCTTTCTTTTACAAAACATTTTCAACATGTTTATATGACATTTCATTTTACTTCTCCTTCGGCTAGGCATATGTATCAAATAATTCAAACTGTTTAGTTTCTTCAGTACTTTGAACGGCCCCTGGTACTTTGCCTCAAATGGTCGACCGTTCGAAGGTAACATTAGGAGTACTTCATCACCTTCCTTGAATTGCCTGTTAACGGCCTTTCTATCATATTTCTCCTTCATATTCATCTGATTATTTCGCAGATTTTTCATTGCCAGTTCTTGTGCAGCTTTCAACTTCTGTCTCATATTCTCCACATACTCCTTCATATTGCCACGTCTAGGCTGATCTACCATCCATTTTTCTTGTAATAACTGGAGTGGTCCTCTCACTCTATGTCCAAAAATTAATTCGAACGGGCTGAATCCTGTGGATTCCTGAATTGCTTCACGCATTGCGAATAAAACAAAGGGTACTCCCTTATCCCAATCTTCCTGATTCTCCATGCAGTACGTATGGTCTTTAACGTAGCATGGAATCGCTCCAACGCTCCCTGAGATTGTGGATGATATGCACTCGATTTCACATGCGTAATTCCCAATTGACTTGTGACTTCCTTGAATAAACTTGATGTAAAATTGGATCCCTGATCCGTCTGTATAATTTTAGGTAAGCCCATTCTCGTGAAAAAATTTATTAAGGCGTCTGCTACCTTCTTTGCTGATATGTTCCTCAACGGAATCGCTTCAGGGTATCTAGTTGAAGAGCACATTATGGTTAACAGATATTTGTACGAATTTTTGGTCCTCGGTAAAGGTCCGACGCAATCAACTATAATTCTGTTGAATGGTTCTTCCATGGCTGGTATTGGTTGTAAGGGCGCTTTTGGGATCGCCTGGTTAGGTTTGCCCGCAACTTGGCATGTTTTGCATGTCCGACAAAATGACCTTATATCTCTCCTTAGAAATATTTAGTAACTCTGTCGTGCGTCTTCGCCATGCCCAAATGTCCAGCCCGCTGACTGTCATGTGCTATTGATAATATCTCCTTACGATATCTTGTAGGAACTATTTGCTCATATCTGTTCCGGCATAAACCTGCGGTTTCCACTGCCTCATTAGGATACCATTTCTGATATAGTAGCGTCCTGACTTGTTTTCTTCTTCTCTACTTCTCCCAACTAGAGAATATAGCTTCTTTATTTCCACATCGGCTTCTTGTTCTTTTCTTAATTCTTCACGGGGTACGGTCAACTTGGGACGTATCTCTATTCGGTCATATTTCTCCACATCGTTCCTTTTATCGATTCTTTTTATCGTGGGTGATCTCGCCCTTTTGTTTTTCCTCTCTTCATGGAGCTTTTTCTAAGCTTGTCTTGTAACCACGGCCGAAATTTTCCTTTTCTCGTCTTCCGAGTTATAGTGCCTTCTTTTCATCTGATGCGCTGATATTTTTCGAGGCTCAACATTTATCTGTTTTCTGCCTATATCATTTCCTAACAACAACGAAATTCCCTTCATCGGAAGTGAATCTAGCAGCCCGACTTCTATGTCGCCAACCTTCCACTTAGACTTTAGCCTAATCTTCCATATCTCTGTTTTCATAGGTTTACCCCCTATGCCGATCACCGTCTTTATTTTCCCTGTCCTATATCTCATATTTTCCGGCACATCTCTTCGCCTTGCTAACGACTGGGAGGCCCCTGTGTCTCTTAACACTTTCAGGGTTTTCACCTCCTTTCCGTTCTTGTCAAAAATCTGACCGTTTGCAGTGTATGGCCAGTAACTCTTGTCTATCTGTTTCGTGATTGCTGCCCCTTGGGGTTTTGCATTTTCCATCATATCCTTATGACTCCTACAATTTGTAGCGATATGTCCTGGCTTTCCGCATGTATAGCATACTATCTGTGGTGCTTCCCGCTCAGGTAAATTTCGTTTCCCCGCCCATATCTGCGTTCTGTTGCGCTTGGATTCTTCACTACCACGCATCTGTGTTGAATGGCGTATTATGGGTGTACTATTCTTTGAACGAGCTTTCTTATGGGTAATATTATATTCGTCTGCTAGCGTAGCTAAGTCATAACATGATTCTATTTTCCTGTCACTCAGGTATGTTCTCATTTCTTCAGATATGTTGCTCTGAAAATCCTCCGCCAGTATAAGATTTCTCAGCCCATTATAATCCTCGACTACTTTCTTGGCTTGACACCATCTGTCTAAATATATCTCCTTCTGCCTGATATATTCTACGTATGTTTGGCCCTCAAACTTTCTATAGCCCCTAAACTTCTGTCTATAGGCCTCCGGCACAAGTTCATATGCCTTCAATATCGCGGACTTCACTATTTCATAGTCTGCGCACTCTTCGGTCGACAACGTCGCGTATGCCTTTTGAGCTTTACCAGTCAATACTGTTTGCAATAATATAGCCCAATGTTGTTTTGGCCATTTCATATTTGTAGCCGTCCTTTCGAAATGATCAATATATTCTTCCACGTCCTTTTCTACAAACTTCGGCAGAAGATGCACTTGCTTGGTGATTTCGAAATTTTTCTCCTGATTTGCTTGTTTGATTTCCAACTCGCGTATTCTTGTTTCTTGTTCGATACGGGCTTTGTCTATTTCTGCTTTAGCTAGTATCCTGGCTTTCTCCACTTCTACCTGGGCATTTGACAGACTTGCTTCCTCTCTTGGGAATTCCTCCAGGGTTTCTTCCTCGAACACATTATTATCTACCATGTGTTCTGTAATTTTCTTCACTATCTCAATTTTTCTCATCGACTTCCTGACGTTTAATTTCAGCCTTTCCCCTATCTCATATACTTCATCTTTCTTCAATTGACTTAGTTTTTCCGGGGTGGGTTCTTTCAGGAATTCATCTACATTCTCCATTTCTACTCTCTCTATATATATTTTTCGTTCACCTTGTTGTGGTCAGTAAGTGTTATCTTAATAGAAGCGTTAAAAAGAATTTATGGCACGAGCCCCCATTTGTTTACGAAGCAAAAATATATCTTTATCCCGGACGAAGGCCTCCATATGTCATATGCCCCAGTCGACGAACGGGTTATAGGGCGACCATATGCCGACTAGGAGATATATACACTCTCACACCTGTGGAGAGAGAGTGGACATTTGGTAAACAAAAAAAGTATTTTTTTTAAGACTACTGTTCCATTGGGATAATCGAACAGTAATCTTTCCCAGGTCCGCTTCGTTTTCAACACAAATACTGATCTACAATCAAGGAGGAACATAAGGCTTAGCGATTTGATACAATAATTTTAATATATACAAATATACATATATCAAAATATAAAAGAACAGATAAGTATGAGTTAAACTATCCGACGACCAGATCTCGAACTTATTTGGGATATCAAATTCGCCGAACACCAAATGGATTCAACTGAACCCGAACATATAAAGTACAAGTATGAATTACTATGAATTGAATGCAGAAGCCAACGCACATACATAAAAGAGATGGGATAGTAATTATAACTATTATTTTACATGTGGAAAGGTGTTTGCGAAAAAAAAAACAACATAATATTCATGTGTGTGTGTGTGTATATCTTCTATACTACGGATCCAAAATGTGATTACTTATCTTTTGTATTCAGTTCTCTCTTTTTTTTTTTTATATATATATATATATATATATATATATATATATATATATATATATCAATGTCCTTTCTTTTCTTTTCTCGGCACAAACACCATTTCGTACACTGCCAGTCTGTAATAGAGGTATACACTTTCTTCCTCTCTTGTTTCGTCTTTTTCTTTCCTTCCTTTTCTTCTGTAGACGGCTCGGTTTGCAACAGGGATGTACACTTTCTTCTTATTTTTACAAGTTAGCTTATAACGGAGGTATACGCGCAGGTTGAATCATCAACATATATCTTTTCTAATACGTCTTCACATTGGGATTTTCGAACACGTTATTTCCTTATATTCCGTGTCCGGAGTTGCCTGGATAGAACTGGACAAGTCATCACTATCGAATGCATCTTATCTTTCCGTTCGTGAACCACTAGCATCTCGGCTTCGGTCTTGCTTTTTCAAAGTCCAGATAACAACTGATCCTCGAGTGAATCTTTTACTGTCACGTGTCTTAGTTTTTTGGCGCGAATCCTTACGTACTTGCATCCCCTGTCTAGACAGTTTCCGTTACGGGTAATTGGGTCAGTCGACCTTTCGACCTGCCTTCCCAAAATGTCATAAGACTTCACGTAATCTTTATTTTGTTGCTAGGCGGAAATTAAACTTCATATGCGCGTCTAGGCTATCTGCTTTCAATGTCCATCACACCAACAATGACTAAAACGGAAGTTCTTGAAGGTTACATCTTGACACTTGGTAGCAGGGAATGAGACGTGCGAGAGAGATGAATGAAAGAATACTACTACTCAGAGAGTTCACACGTGTTCCGTTTATATAATGGTCATGTGGCTCCCAGGATATGAGCGGGAAAACAGATTGGTCCCGTGCAGGCGGTTTGATTGGTCGGAACTGACCAATCAGCAAGCTAGATTGGAGGTGATTGACCAATGAATACTTGTTGATTTTTGTATGAAAGTAGGATGTTACTTACCAGATAAGAGTGTATTTCCTAAAAAGAGGTAAGGCTGGTTTGTTGTGGAAGATCCAACAGTCTGAAGGAGCAAGATCGGGAGAATAAGGTGGATGAGGAATTTTCTCCCAACCAAGTTCTTCGATCTTTTGTGACGTGATTCTTGCTGTGTGGGGTCGTGCATTGTCCTGATGAAGCATCACCTCTTTTCGATTCACTAGAGCAGGTCTTTTTTTCGTCAAAGCTTGGTTCAAATGCTGTAATTGCTAATTGAGCATTAATTGTTGCATTATGTGGTAAGAATTCAAAGTGGATTATTCCTTGGCAATCTCACCAGATTGAAAGAAGAACATTTTGCCCATGAAGTTCCCTTCTCGGCTGTGGCTGGGGTCCTTCCCCCTTTACCAAGCCACTGTCTACGATGCTTAACATTTCAATAAAAGATCCATTTTTTGTCGCCAGTCACAAGTCTATCCAAAAAAGGTGAAACAAGTTGGCGAGAATGGAGGCAACCCATAAGACGCCAAACGACTCGCGCATCTTATAGTCCTCGGTCGAGTCCATTATGGTACTCCAAGGTGTATCCGGTGACAACACACACATGCAGTTCGAGGACGTTTCCGCGCATGCTCGTTACACTCCTCCCTGATCTCTAGATCACACAAATGGCAATGTGGGGCAGGCCGTTTCTGCCTGGTGCTCTGTCTCAGTGGTATGGTCTCAAGCGCTTCCTCAGTGGTGCTCTCTTCAGACGTCTCGCTGAGCTCATCCCGCATAAGGTCATCAAGCGCGCTACTCTCTGAGGTGGGCTCTTCCTGTGATTTTATATAAACCATCGGGGCTTCATCATCATCATCATCAGAACTAACGTGGTTGCTGACGGAATAATCCTTCCCGCACGCTGGTCGCACATCTTTTATGTGGCGCGGTATTCCATCAATAGAGACGGAGTGTGGGCTATTAATTTGTGTCACCGTACCCTTGCTGAACTGTGTCGTACACCTTCCACGTGGATTTTTTATCCAGACAGTCTCTCCTACCATATAAGGATTGGAAACCGTGTTGTCACGCACCAAAGCTGCGTCGATACCCTTAATGCGGACCCTGTAAGTGTAGGTTGTATTCACCGGTGCAGTTGAAACTGTTTTATTGTCCTTTGGGGTAACATTGTGCCAATATACAGCTTCCAAAACTGAACACCGTGTTCTCGCTGCGATGCGCTTTATTGTACGATATTGTATGATTATTTATCCCATTCCCAGATGGTACGTGGGCACAGCGAAATCGTATTTGTACATTCCACATCTTTGCAAATGCGGCAAACCTCTCTCCACAAAACGCTGCGCCATTATCCATAAGCAGCTCAACCGGCGGCCCTCTTTCACAAAACACTACTTCCAGCTCCTTGATGATGCTAGCAGAGTCTTGGCGGTGCAAGGGCTTCCAAATGGCAAAACGACTGGGGCTGCAGTCTATCAGCGTCAGGTATAGTTGATGTCCGAAATGGGTTACATCCATCGCAACCCTGTGCCAATTTTCCGCGACATCAAGCCTGCCCGGTTTCCAACGCACAGGGGCCGGGTCGATTGACTGGCATTCCTTGCATCCCCTAACCACCGCTCGCACCTCAGATTTTGTTACTTTTGGGTTGATCAACTTCACAAAATAGAGTGTTCTCTTCACACCAGGATGTCCGCTGGATTGATGAATGGCTCGTACTTGAGCAACATCTCGCTCTTCAGCCACAGCGCACATAGGTTCTCTGGGTTCCGTTATTTTGCGCATTTCATTTAACCATCGCTGCGGTACTCTAGTAAGTTGGTCGGCTCGATTGTTGCACGACTTGACAAGCTCTACATCAATGTCCAGCTCGTATTCTAAGGCCAACTCTTGAAGTGTGGCTAGCCGATGTCTAATTAGCATCTTGGAGGCTGCCTTGGTGCGCACTCTCGTCCTTCCGGACAGAGTGTCAGCTACCCAGCGATGCACACATGCTGAGTCTATCCGTAAATGAATGGTTTTGGCCTTCCATTGTAATGTAAGGTTGACACCTCGCAACACAGCATCAAGTTCAGCTAAGTTGATACGCTTGTCTTTGTGCACCGGTCGGAGCCAGCTTGCGTCTTCTTGCCACAGCGCCATTGCTTTCCACAACCACACCGGTGGCTAAGGAGCTTGCATCTACCCACACGGTTACATTTTGCTCACTGATGCACCAGTCACCTTTCACTGGATCGTCCTGGGCTAGTCTCTTAAAAATGTCGTCGATCATCTGGGCTAGAAAAGGGTCCTGCACTTCATCATCCCATCCAGTGGTAACAGTGTTTGCCCTCCGCTTCACAAATGCTGTGGCGACACGTAACCAACTGCATACAGGAAAATGACCAGTCAACTTTCCGCACAGCGAGAAGACAATTCGGCGGGTAAGTTTATCGGGGACTACCGGAAGTTCACATCCACGACGCCATCGCAGTTTTCCTTGCTCCTCCCAGACATGCAATCCCAGTACGCGTGTGCCAATTCTTAGCCGCTCCGGGGTCTTACTTGACAGACCAAACTGCTCCAAATGTTCCTTGACGCGGACCACAGAACACACACTCTCATTAACAAAAACGTCGTCAATATAAGAGGAGGAAGCTGCGTTGACGATCTCGTCCTGGCTCAAGACGGTATTAACAATGGCCCGCATGATTAAAGGGGCAACATTGAGCCCAAATCCTAAGCGGGTTAGACAATACCTTTGTCCCTTAATCTCCACTGTTTGGAATGGCCAAAGGGACTTGTCGATGTGTACCTGCAGATAGGCCCGGCGTAGGTCCAGCACTGCAGCATTTGGTCCTTGCTGACGCCATTCCCGTAATTTTTGCGAACAAACATCTGCGTTGGCCGCGTACGCATCAACGTATTCATTGAGTTCCCGATAGTCCATAACGGGCTGAACCTTCTGTTTGTTTTCCTGCAGAATGGCCATGAGGAGGATTAAACCCTTTGGGGGTCCGAGTTCCTCCTCCGGGTAAGGAAGCAGCCAGCCGTTATCTATCCAAATCTGGAGTTCCCGATCATACTCCTCCCGAATTTGTGCAGGAGCTGGATATTCTGCCAGTCTATTTCTTAACGTACCTGGAGGTTGGTTGCCAGACCATTTCCAAGATGCGGTCCACCTCCGAGTGGTCTCATCGAATTCTACTTTAAAGTCGGGCTCGGTAATGGTGATAGCAGCAACGACTGGTTCGACACACTGCGGAAACTTCACCTCACCGGTGCCAGTTACAGATATTCCTCCCAACTGTTTGATGGCGTCTAGTCCGAGCAGGAAGTCAAATCCAAGCAGGTCTCCGCCCACGACCAGGGCTTCCATAGCGATGGACGGTTTTGCACCAACGCTAACTTGTACCACTCCAATTCCACAGCAGTCAAGTGCGCCTCCGTCTACTGTAAGCACGCGTGTTGATTTTCTTGTCCATGCATGACAGCATGACTTGCGGACTAGTGACTGTGTGCATCCTGTATCCACCAGAGCTGTACGTGGTATTCTATTGATGCGAACTGTCACTACAGGCAATGCGCCATTTACAACAGTTTTGGGGAGGAGATTGGCGCTGAATTCTCGACGCCTTGCCCGTTTCCCGGACAACACCGAGCAATGTGCCCTTGCCGATGACATCGATAGCAAGTGATGGTCCGTCGATGCTTGGTACCAGCACCTTTGGATGGTTCACGACCCAGGAGACAATCGCTCGCCCTATGATTGACTCCATCGCATTTATAGCACCTCGTGTGCACATCTGTTTCCTTCAACTGTGCAGCCACTGCGGCCTGCTCCGTAGGACCAGTGCACTTCTTCAAAATAGAGCGAGCTCGTGCCAACACATGTGACAAATCCAGGTCTTCCATCTGGGATGACGCTCTTAAAAGCTCCTCTGCATGCTCAGGCAATCCAGCAACGAATACACACTGCAAACACTTTTCCGATATGCCACCAAACAGAACCGCGAGTCTGCGCAGTTCTGCCAAAAAGACGTCTCCCCTGGATGAAGGCGACGTGCTGCAAACTGCTTCCACGCGGAGAAGGGATCTAAGGCGAAAGCTGTGTATAACGCTTTCTTAACGCAATTGAAGTCTGCGCGCTTCTCCTCACTCAATTGCTGGTACACAGCATATGCGCCGCCTGCCAAACGCATCGGAATAACACACTCGATTCGCTTCACACCGCTCAACTGACATATTAGTTCCGCCTTCTCCAACCATTCCACTACCGACTGTCCAGAATCGCTTCCGTCGAACAGTGGTATCAGCTTCGGGTCGAAGGCCATAATGCCGAAATAGCTTGTGCGAGAAAAAAAAAAAAAAAATCAACTTCTGTGACACAAAGCAAAACGGCACCCACAACTGCTGCCAAAGAACGAACGCCTTCTTGTCGCCCAAGAAAAAAAACGCCTTCTTGCGAAGTCCTCGGTCGAGTCCATTTTACGACGACAAAACGAGCAGTTCGAAAACGGCACATTTTCAAACTGCTGCCGACGGACGACTGACCGAAATCTCGGCTTTGAATTTCGCAAACCAAGAAAAGACGCCAAACGACTCTCCATAAACTTCTTCTTATAGTCCTTCGGCTGTCGAAGTCCATTATGTGCCTCAAATGATTCTGTGTCTTCCATGTTAGCAGGGTTTTAATCAAACAGAATTTAATTTTATTGTTCTCTGAAATAAAATTTGATCAGTTTTTGAAATAAATTTTTTAAGGTGGAATTTCACACAAATTCCCCTTTGCTTTTTAAGTTAAGACTACACTTAACATTTATATTAAGAAATTTTTTAGTCATTGTTTCAAGGGGACCCCCCCAAAAAAAACCCCAAATTAACTGAATTTTGTTTTGTTTTGTTTTAGTTTGATCTTCCATTTCATGAGAAAAAAAGCTATCCAGCCTGTTGTCGTTAGCTAACACCCTACTGCATTTATATTAACACAAATGTAATGAAATAAACAACAAGAAGAGAATAACAAAGTACAGTGAATAGATTATATTTATATACAATAACAAGTACAATATTTGTTGAGTGTAGTATTTTAAATTGTTTAAATGTTTTTGTGTTTGATGATTTGAATGTCAATAATATTTTGAATCAAAAGGTTGTATGTTGTTATAATATATGTTCAAATATAAGAAAGTATATTTCACTATTTAGGTACTTATGGTGAATTTAAAATAGTTTGTTTGCCAATAATTTGTGTAAAGTTTGGTTGTTTATTCAGGTTGTAAGTTTGTTTGAAATAATATATATATTGCAGACTGAGTATTATGTTAAAAATAGGTTTTTAACGTGAAGTCTGAATATTGGAATAATGACACATATGGACCAGTGTAGTGGATCTAAGAAGGTTGCGTAAATGTTTTAAATGTTTCGCTGGAAATGAAACATGCAATATCCACAAACATAAATTTAAGTAAAAAAAAATCAAATAACAATATTCCATTACGACAAAAAGGATATGTTTGGAACAACAAATACATATTTTATATGCAGAATATTACAATTTTGTTTTGTAAAGATGTGTGTGAAAGCCTGATCAGAGTATTTTAAAGAGAAAGGTTCTTGTTGATGGTTTGGAAATGTTTCGTATGTTTGTAATGTAGTTTGGAAAATGTTTTGATTTTAGAAATATAAAATTTAAATGACAGTCTGTTGGAGGATGGTACTGGTGATGTACAAGACTTTTGAAATGGAAAAGAAATCAATTTAGTTTTGTTCATGCATTTTTTTACATTTTTGTTACTTTGTTTTGATTTTAAACATTGGTATAAATCATTTTGGGTGAACCAATTGTTTACTTTGTTTTGAGGAAAAGCAGTTTGTTTTTCTCTTACTTGTAAATGTGATATTGGAGTCATCCCAGATAAGTTAGATTTTCTTTCAATGTGAGATTGAGTAGAAGAGAAGAACTGAGAATTGTTTGAAAGCAAATGACAAAAATCTTTGTTTGATGTATGGCTACAAAGTAACAAAGCTGATTTTCTGGAGAAAGATATTATTTCATTTTTGGGGGGAGGAGTTAAAAGTAAATTTAAAAAAAATCTGACAGTGATTTGAAGCATTACATTTTTCTGTGTAATTTGAAGTTTTTTCAGAAACTGTTTCAAATAAATCTCCAGATCTATCATTTTATATTTCTAAAATCAAAACAAATATTTACCAAGAAACTTTGGTTTCAACACCAATTAGTGATTCTTCAGTCTCCTTCTTTAACTTTGCCAAAAATAGTTCTTCTTATGATGCCTTTGGTACACCTATTCAAAGAACTGACTTTATACAAGAAGAGATTTACTGTGATTCTCCATCATTGCTATGTAAGGAATCACCACATTTCCATGGATTTCAGCAGTTGAAGAGTAAGTATGATTATTTAGTTCAGAAAATTTGTTTACAAAATTATTTATGTCTTCTGATGAATATGAGGAATTTGCTGAACAAAGACTTGTTCTACTTTTCTGAATAGAGTGTTGTTTACAATTGGCTATGGTTTTTACAGAATTTTCAGAAATTCTTTTATCAAAATCATTCAAAATTTTAGACAGATCTTCTGATCCAATGATGTGACTTATATTCTGCCTGCTGTTTAATTTAACAGAAATGGTTTTCTCAAGGTCAACTGCATTCCCAAAGGTTTCAATCTCATCTTTGTACATTTCTCTGACTGAGATATTTTCAAAGTGAAGACATATTTCCTTCATTTTATATTCATTTCTAAAATCAGTTTCAGAAAATAAAACTTGTAATTGTTTACTTGATAAAAATATTTTATTTTGTTCTTCATATAAATTTTTATTTTTATCAAAATTTAATTGGTAAAACAATGATAAAGATTTTTTCCTATGCGAAAATTCCCTTAGCTTGCAGTGACTGGATCCAAGAAAAACTGAGGGAGAACTTTTATAATAATACAAGGCTTTTAAAAATGTTCTTGAATTCTGACATTCAGACTGTTTTGTCTCCCAGGATAAAACAATATGTCCTTGTAAAGTCGAATAATAAGATAATGGGCTATATAAGAATGATTGAAAATCAATGATTTCATTTGTTTGCAGGGAATGTGATTTGTTCATCTTGGATTTTTTTGAAAAGCTGACATGATTATTGTATTTCATTAAATAAGTGTAAACAGTATCATTATTTGTAATGTTATTATTAATAATTTTATAAGCAACCAGATTGTCAAATAAAGAAATGCAATTTTTTTTAATAACTGATAGTAAACAAAGATTAGAAGAATTTTCCTTATTAAGCAATAGTGTTTTGAACTCAAATATAAAGCATTTTCCAACAAATGTTTTTTTCAGAACTTCCATAATTTGATCAGAATGTAGTAAATCAAGAATTTTTTGCATTTCACTGGCAACAAGACCAAAATAAGGCTGCAGTGTTTGACCAAACACAGAAATGCCACAATATGAAGTTTCATCAGCAATATTGAGGCGAAGAAAATATTGATAAGGGATGCAATCAGACATATAACTGACTTGACATCGAATACAAACCCATTGGTTAAAATGGAAATCTTTATTCAATTTGCCATAGCATACTGTGCAATAAGGATACATCACATATGTGTCTTGTATTCCTGTAACTGTGGCAACAACTAATGCTTTGGATCTTGAAGACATCATTTTGGAAGAGGTGAGGTAAAATGTGTTAATTTCATCTGAAAATATATTTAAAATCAGTAATTAATGTTTTTAAATAATTTTATTTTTATTTTACAATGGTTTCTTTTTTTATTCTCTAGGTGATCAAAAAATGATAATCAAAAATAAAATTCTAAATTATGTCACCAAAAATTATTGAGTTTTGACTAATCTACTCATGCTGATAGTATTTTTCATTGTTTTATAAAGTTTTTTTTAATGTCATTATAATATTAGAAATACAGTAACAATAAAGAAATCACTTAGTTAAAACAAAATGAATACTTTTCCCTAAAAATGAAAGCAAAAACTTGCTAAAAAATCATGGATTCAAGCAAAATTTTCAGTACTTATTCAATAATGAATTAATTTTTTAATGAATAGGTTATTATATTGAATAAAATGGGGGAAATATGGGTGGTATATTTCACCCCCCCTTCGTTATCTTGTGTATACTTTTTAATTTGGGGGAGGGCGAGCATCTAATTTTTTTTACAGTTATATGAAGAAAAATCCCTGAAGATATTATTTCAGTAAAAGATTTATGTAATATCAAGTGTAAACATATGAGAATTTTGTCTTACATCTTACCAAAAATAATTCAATAAAACTCAAAAAACAATTTTTTTGAGAATTGGGGCTTGCATAATTTACTAAAACATGTTATTTTGTACAGAAAAAAGATACATTTAATCTTTGTTTAAATTACTTGTAATTTTTCAATGCGATTTCAAAATTAATCCCATTGCTGTTTGTCACAAGGGTTTCTAAGATTGTTTTTCAACTTGGTTGTAAATTTAACTTGATAAGCATAAATTTCTTTATTTGAGTGACCTCTTAACCTCACTGTGGTAGGAAAATAAAAAGTTTATTCCAACCATAAAAAATCTAAGCAACTCCTTGACTCTCATTAAGTGAAACCAAAAAATTAATTTTCTGCTTGATTTTTAGTTGATAAGAATTATAACAATAATAATGCACTGACAGATTCTTAAGCTCCATATCAAAATACATATATATGAAGTTAATCCCACATCTGGAACCCCATTGCTCTATCCTATTTTTAGTTTTAGTTTCTTACATGTATCCCAACTGCAGAGAAAATGGTTTACCTCCTGGATGAAAATGCATTCGGACATGTCTTGCATGTAAAATATTCCAAAAAAGAAAATGGCAGCTTTACGAGTCGTATAGTTAAAAAAAAGATAGATCTTGTTGGATTGGTTTGACCTACACTACTTTAAAGGTTGGAAGAAACAGATCAGAGAACCTTATTACAAGCCAGAACTGACTAAGTGTCAAAATAGGCACTTAACACTCATGGACCGATTCAACTTGAAGTCTGATGGTTCTTGCACTGGCCTATCTGTTGTTGAGTGGGTGGACAAGGCAGAGCTCATTTGCTGTCTATGCAAATTGAAAGAACCAACAGCAGTCATTCCTTTGAGGCTATTGGGGGTGTCTATGCTGTGTACCAGTAGCTTAAAGAGGAAGAAAAAATTGACTTTACTGAGATAAAATGAGTTTTTTATTCAACTTTTGGAATGGACCATTTGTGGCATATCAACAGTTTATTAGGCACAAACTACTAGGTTAAACAGTTGACATCTACCTGTCTGATTTGGGGGTATGAACGACCAAATCTTAGGATGCGGATTTTGTAGCAGGATTGCCAGGTGATATCAGTCGGCTATTGCAAGCAACATCTAGAATGCATGAACTATCAATCAACAAGCTGTTGGTTGGAGCCTGAAACAATTCAGAAGGAAGTGAAACTAGTGGTAGCAGCAGCAAGAATGGATGGCGGAGCAGTATCCAAACCAGAGAGACAGATGCCAAGTAATTCCTCTGCCATTGGCAAGCATGATAATCCCGTATGTTACAAATGTGGTGGTCCAAATCACTTTGCAAGGAAGTACCGGAGTCAGAGTAATGTGGGGAACATGAGTCAGGAAGTACAGAGACAGCTGAGGTGCTATTGCTGTAATAAGCTGGGTCATGTGGTGCAGAATTGTTTGGGAAATGGATCTGGGGACCATACACAGTCAAAGTGGACATCCTAGTGTTTGGTGTACAGCCTACTTTGTTTGAAGAGAGTGGCCCTTGACTATGAAGGCAGTTGTCAAGTCAGCAATACAAGATTGCAAAGAGTGTCGGACAGTAGATCCAGTCACAGTCCATTGGCAAAAGGGGAGACATAAAGTGGATAGCAATTGGTAGCAGATAGGCATGGATGTCACACATTACAATGACATGCATTTCTTAACACTCACAGATTGTGGTCCAATGTGTTTTACCATTTGGCATCCGCTGGAATACCAGGATGGATCAACTGTCATACAACAGCTACAGGCAGTATTCTGTAAACGTGGTCCACTGGTTGAGATACTGACAGACAATGCCCCAACGTTTTATGGCTGAGACATTTGGTCCTTTGTAGATGAATGGGTAGTGCAGGAGCAATACTGATGTGCCAATGTTTCAGAGCAAAGTCACCAAACCATTAAAATAATTGCAGCCTGAATAGTGCTCCATTCAGGAAGCTGTGTATTGCTGGGATTTCAAGTCCAACTGTTTGGAGTGTGTTGCTCTCTTATACTTAAGAGGTAACTCTCATGCCACAGTTTCCTAAATTTCTCTATGTCTTCTTCTTGGGAACAGAGACTATTTAACAACCTTGTTTGAGGGTAATTCCATATCAAATCATCCAGAAAAATGGAAAGTTGTCACCCTTATCTCACAGATTTTCTTAAAATTTCAAGTGTTTTGGTAGGTGGATTATTTTTGTAGATGTGAATATTTCTTGTGAGATTGTTATTGTTTCTCTGCTGTTGTACTGTTCAGTATTTTATGACCTAATAAAAGCCTTAAAAAGACTAAGGCATGAAAATAGTGTCACTCTAGTCACTTATCCATCTTACTGAAAAATCCAATGTTATTGTATTTCCTTGGAGTTTACACATAAGGTCTACATACCAATGGCTGGAAAAATTTTTGATTGTTAATTTTGGGCCAATAATGAGAGAACAAGACTTTAGTTCTGATTCCATTCATGAGTGTAGTATGGGAAACACTTTAAAAAAAAATAAATTTTCATTTACCTATAGTGCCACATTGTTTTTTTTTTTTTTTAGATATTTCCCACATGCCAAAATTTATTCAAATTATTGTATAGCTCAAAAATTGATCTGACACTTCCAAATCATCACTGTTCACCCTCATTATTAGTCCCTTGCCTACATTGGCATTCAGTAGAGAATTGAGTGATAATGCATTCAACTCCAAGTCTTCTATAAGTCAGGGGGTGGTTGTTTATATCTCTTTTGACATCAGATAAAATTGTTAGAAGTTCAAAATAATCAACCTTACCTCTTCCTATTGTTTTGTACAAGCAAGTTTTTACAGTCCTAATAGTTCTAATAGTTCTTTCCCAAGCACCCTCATACCAGGCTGAATAAAGGGGGATCATACAATGCTTCAGATTGTAAGGGCTGAATCTCTCCTTGTATTCATCTGTTAGCATCCCTTAATCAGTATCTTTGATGCTGCAACAAACATTTTTGCATTATCAGAGTAGAGATGTGAGGGAACTCCATAAGTATTCATGAATTGAATAAAGGTCTGCAGAAATGCTGATACACTCATATCAGGGACAAGATCAACGTGGACCACTCTGATACTTATGCAGGTAAATATGAGGATGTACATCTTGGTCTCTCCTTCTTCCCCTTTAATTCAGATATGACTGGTATAATCCATGCCAGTATGGAGAAAGGGTCTCACTAAAATTACCTGAGGATCAGGTAAGTCGGTTGCGTTGGACACTGAATAAGTAGTTGTATTGTACTTTCTACATTTGGTACAAACTTTAACCACCTTCTTAACTGCCTGTCTGACCTGTGGGATCCAATATCCTGAAATTCTTATTTCATTTAGAGTAGTAGCTAGGGCTAAATGTTGACATTTTGCATAGTGTTCTTTTATAATCAAGTCTGTCAGGTGGTGTTTTTTCCTAACAGAATGGGGTTTTAAACCTTATATGGATGTTTTGAAACCCTTATCCTCCCCTTAGACTGGATAATATAGGAGGGGTCCAAAAAGAGGTTCAACCTCTTTATCAGGTTTAGCTCACTCTTTCTTGCAGGATCCAATAAATATTCCAACTTCTGCTGAAAGGATTCCCTTTGCATTGTTTTAAACAGGTGAACCCTTGCTTGTAAATGATGATTCTTGTCTCTCTTCTACAGTTTGTTTATGAACCTGAACACACAAGAAGTCACACTGATCAACTTGTTTAGGCTGGAATAACGTTTCATTGGAACTACAGTTGAAGTTTCAGGTTCACTTCTTGTGAACAAATTCACAGCAGGAAGTACTCTTTTTTCTTTTTTTTTTTGGTCTTCAGAAAGACCCTCAAGTTCATAGTTTGTCCAGTGTACCAATGTTGGAGTCTTTCTTTAAATATTTTCAAACTTAGTCCTCTGGTGATATAATCAGCAGGATTGTCAGCAGTAGGAACATAATTGAAGCTCAATTCCAAGTTGAACTCCAATTTTATCTTTGCAGCTATTTGAGTAATAACCTTCAATGTGTTGCGAGCAAATAAATTCTTGTTGGTAATAGATTCAGTTAGAATCCAAGACAGGACCACATACACTGATTTCAGTGGAGTATCATCTAATTCCTCCTTCAAGGAATCGAAACATTTCAATGCAAATGAAAAGGAGCTCTAAGGCAGGGGGTGTTTTGCTTTGCAGAAGCACCACTTTTGCTTTTGCAAACTGTCCTTATTATATGGCATATGCTGAAAATCCATAGGCAGATCTTGAGGCATTAAAAAATAAAAACAATTTTGTGGGCATTCCCTCACTAAGACTCTTCTAGGGTATGACATAGTATGTAACTCTGAAAGGTCTCATGCCAGCACCTTCCATAAGTCTTCAGGAACGGAGTCATCCCAGTCTAGTTTTTCTTTCCAAAGTTCTATTAGTATATAGCTTCTCACCATTACAGGCAGGTAAAGGGATAAGGGGTCAAAAATTTTGGAAGCTTTGGAAAGTATCTTTCTCTTTGTTAATGCCTCAACATTACATATACGGGGAGAGATTTTTGTGAAGTCCTTGTCAGGGTTGTATCTGTACCCTAATAACTTTCTCCCATCCTGATTTGAATTCAGACAAGTTTTCCTCTATTTTCATTATTTCTCTTAACTCAACACAGTTTGAATTGCAGGACTGTATCTCAAAGTTACCCTCCTGCAAGCACTCCTTCACCGATGAGTATAAACTTGACATTAACTGTTATTACCAGTTTTTATCAAATTATCCAAATAAAAATGTAAAGTTGTATTTATTAGTTTTTGAAGAAGTTTTCTTTCTCATTCCTGCCCTCCATTTAATATAAAAATGGCTATAGAAAAGTAACAAAATGAAATTTTATTTTTTTCTTCCTTGTTGCAAGGTGTTGGGATTTCAAGTCCGACTGTTTGGAGAAAGGGAAGGTAGAAAAACTATAATGGCAACTATTAGCATTTAAAGCAAAACTCAGTGAAAAAAGAAAGAAATGATAAGAAATTCTTACTTGTTACTGGTGTAATCTTGCAGTGGCAATCATTTGTATAAAAATTGCAACAAAAACATTATATGTTGCCTACAAGTAATTCTCCTTGTAGAAGAAATGTTGCAAAATAAAGAGTTAAGACTCTTATTAACAGTTTCGGAAACACGTCCAGTCAGCTTTGAAAGAGGGAGCACAATCGCAACAAAGGAATAAAAAATATTGCTACTACTGCCTTCGGCTAACTATTTTGCATTTTTTATCTCTCTTCAAACACATAGGCAAATTTTGACTTCCCTACAATCAGATGGCATCAATTGGAACTCATTTCAATAAATTCAATGGGATAGTTAGCCCCAAACAGTATTGATTAATAGAATGACAAACCATAAAGACCTGCAGCGATGATACAAAGCTTCTGCTTCAGAAGATGGCGGAAATAGTACGTCATCTGAAAGTGACTCAGAGATACCATTGTTCTTAAGAACACGGTCAGAAAGTCTGCGTGCAGACCCAGAGGATGATGACAATATTGAAAATGAGGGCGACTGGGAGAACACAGGAGAGAGCATGATGCTGATAGAAATATCCTCTCCTTGTCTACAAAGAAGCACTCACCGAAGGCAACCTCTATACCCCTGACACATATATGATCAGATCAAGGGGGAGTGTAATACTTGGGAAAATGGCTGGATGAAAATGGATTCAGATGTATTTCATATATATAATATTCCCAAAAAGAAAATGGCGGCTTCACCAGTTGTGTATTTAAAAAACATAAATCTCAGAGTTGGCTACTTTCTTGAAAATCTCTTTCCACCTATGCAAATTTGAACTGTCATACAATCTATGAAAAGTCCTTCAACAGGTGACAGAGAGAGTACAACTGCAGTAGCAAACAGGAGACACGTGCTGTTGGATTGTTTGACTTATGCTACTTTGAAGGTTGAAGGAAACAGATTAGCAAACCTTATTACAAGGCAGAAGAAACTGACGAGGTAATATGTGACAGAGAGAGAGAGTCTGGGAAACACACACACATATTTTTTTTTAGTGAAATTGGAGTAGATTTGAATAGCGAACTTAAATCAGAGCATTTTGTTTACTGATGGGGAAATCTGATCTAGGGCAGAAGTTGTACCCATTGAATCTGGGTCATCAGTAGACAATAGAAATGGTCAAAATAATTTTTATCGATTAAAAATTGAAAGGAACTTTGGAATTCACATGAAATTGGGTGAATCAGACAGAACCCCGTAATAATCACGTGTGAAGTAGTAGGGCTGAGGGTCAGTTATAACCAGCCGGGTTTATCTATATAAACACATAGTTATGCTGAAAAAGGCAGACGGAGAAAATTCTTGAAGAGAGAATTGGCCTGGGCGAGCGTTGGGAGGAGGAACACCACTATAACTTTAAGCCCCGCACAGAAATATTTATCCCTCCATTGCAAGAGTCATATCGTTCTGAGATGATTTAACAACAAGATAGTCACATAGACTCTCTCTGTCTAGAATCCAGTGTACGAGTTTTTTTTTTTTACTTTTCTTTTCTGTAACCCATTTCTCTTCTCTACTATTCTTTTCTGCTATATAAAAGACATTACCAATTCAACCATTGAATTGATGTTTGTCTGGCTTTCTGCAGATATTAATTTTTTTTTTTTGCTGCATTCTATATTTCTTAGCGCCAGCCGTGTCTACATCTTCAGTCGATCATGAATGGACGGACATCACTTCTGCTTTATGGATCAAACAAATCACCACGTGGGCAGGAAGCAGGATTAAACCAGCGGACCGGTCGAATAATCTACGGATGCTCAGGGGAACTATGGCCACTCCCTTAAGTTCGGTTAGGACCAAGTAGACACCTCAACCCCAAGAGTAAGATGCTGGAGGTTGAGGGGCCGGGGCGAAAGTGTTAGAATAAGAAACCCAAACTCCCTAATAATGCTTAGTGAGGCTGCACTGATCACTAGTGGCACAATATCAGAGTTCTTGCAGTGCCATGACAATATGTATGGATAGATGCCCCTGCAACACTATGATGTAGTCTGAACCACCTTCCAGCCTGTTTTTGTTGCCTTAGATAATCTGCAGTGACTATTATTCTTGGCCCCCTTGCATCATGACCAATATGAGAAAACAAAATAAACTTAAACCAATTTCAATAGGAGTATAGTATTATCCCTTGTTTCCAGTTCCTTCTAGTCTTCTCATTGTGACGATGTAGTCTGCATGACATTCACTGCACCTGTGATGACATCCAAGGTCAGCTGTGCCAGCATATACACTCGACTCGCTATGTTCACAGGTTTGTCTCCTTGGCTGAGATTGTATTCAACAATAATAACAAATGTTTCTCAAGACACTGGTCATGAAATAGCAACAGTATGATTCTAACTTAACCATAACTTTATTCAACTGGTTGAAGTAGTGAACTACTATCTTACTAACTTCTGACTATGGAAAGAGAACCCTTATGTTCTCTAACTGTCCAGGTGACTCCCGATTCCTGATTGCTGGTCCTTTCTTCCTCTCTGACTGCCACTCCCTTCCTTATTGGCTGCTGGTCAATTACTTATTGCTGACTTCCTACCTCTCTCTGCTTATATGGATACTGTTTGGGGTCCCATCCCCTTATCTGTCCACTTGTGTTCCAGAAAAGTAAACTGCCCAAAAAGGACACTACTTTTATGATTATCTAAAATCATTGACATTTTATGTTTGTCAGGCAGGAGACAGTAATCCTGAAAATTCTGGCAATTAAGTTGATTCAAAGATGGGTTGAAGATGAAATTCCTAAGAAACTCAGATAAATAAGTGGACTTAAAAGGAAAAAGAATTTATCTATTTGTCTCCTAAGGACGTGTGAGAAATCATATTGTGTTACATTATACTCTTTCACTCCCAGTAGGCCATTGTATCTTAGTGGTGTTATTGTGTACCTTGGATTGAATTGATTAAAAAATAAAGACATGTTTGAAGATTCAAAAAATAAAGTTTAATGCTACTTTTGAGTGTAAACCTTTTTTGTAACTCAGAAGAGTATTGTGATATTAATCTAATTTCATACCTTCTATTTAGTCAGTTTTTGTGTTTTGAAAGTATAGTTTTCTGATCCATCAGTACAGGTTTTTTTTTTTTTGATTAAGTATGTTTTTTTAAGTTGCTGCTGCAGTTGAAGACTTGCTACCATTTGTCTTTTTTTTTATTAGTGGATCCTATATTGTATTTATTTCAAAGCAAGGCCTATTAAGGAGGTCCTCATAGTCTAGCATATGTAGTGATTCTTTCAGACATTTAATTCTCCATGGTTCTGCTCTGTCCAGTATTTTCACTTCATTCCTTAGGGGTTGATGACCAGCAATTTCCCTCCATACACGATCAGACTTGCTTGATATCATTGTTTCACCTTTCACTACAGCTTTTCAATGTTCTTCCAGGCTTACATTTAGGTGGCTTGTTTCACTTTTATATTCTCTACCACAACTACAAGGAATTGGGTACATGCAATTCTTGGTCATATTCTACCCAATGTTAGGTTTTACTCAGCAGAGATTTCTCAAAGTGGAACTACTTCTGAATATTGTCCTGATGTTGTATGGACTGCAGGTCTTCTAAATCTTTTCTGATAAGGTAGAAAGATTGTGGCAATTTTTTGGTCCTCCTCCTTGTCCTTTCTGTTCCTACCTGCTAACACTGATGTCATGTTTGCCAAGTAGTTATTATTCTGAAGGGTGCATTTGATGCTGATAATTTCTTGTTGGTATGTGTCTAGGTCACCACTTTTTGTCCAGAGCAGTTGTCCTACAGGGCAATAGTCTAGTGGGCAAAAGTGTTGGTTTGTGAAATTGGTGATATAGTGGTTCAATAGTTCAATCCCTGAGTCGGGAAGTGCGTACTTACACTCAGTGGAAATGGTTAAGCAACAACTGTACAGTGCTAAATAAAGTAAGAACTAAACATGAGCAGTGAAATGAGCACAGTCTACCCCTGTAGATTAAATAAAAGGTTCAATTTTGAATTCCCTGTATATTACCCAAATTGATACACACCTGAGGGCATAATGTCCAAAATGTTGCGATCAAAACAAGAAAGATGAAGACAATAGTCCTAATATAAATAGTGTAAATAACGATAACTCCACATACCAGAAAATCAGACAAAAAAAAATATTGCCACCAAGAAAATTTTCAGAATTATGATGAAACTATTTCATTCCATTCAAATAAAAGAATACTTTTTACTGTAATTTATATAAAATTTACTTATGGAATAAATGTTTTCTTTTCACATTAATCTAATGCAAGAAAAAATTACAGTATAAAATCTTCTTTTATGTGAATGAAACTGTTTTGTTGAAATCCTGAAAATATTCTTGGTGCTGAGGGAAATAAATTATTTTAAAATAAAGAAAACTTACCATGTTTAATGACTGAAATGTTGGTTCTTCTTTTATACTAGAATTTGTAAATAAATGCAGGCAAATAGAGACATGCTAAAAAAACAAAACAAAAAACAAACACATTCGTAACAATGGATCAGAAAATCGTGCTTTCAAATCATAAAAAACTGATTGAACAGGAGGTATGAAATTAGATTATTATCATAACACTCTCCCAATATTTAATAGTAGTCATTCAAAGTGAGATATTGGAATTATGTCCTTTTTGTACATCCATACCAAAAGAAAAAAATAAAATAAAATTCTTTTAAAAAAAGGTTCACGCTTGAATATAACATTAAACATTACATTTTTTTAATCTTCATATATGTTTTTATTTATTTACCTTGTTTGGACTGTTGTCCTCATCTTTATTGCTATATTCATGACGTTTCAGTTGATGTTCACTCTGGCTTTCTTAAGGTGATTGGAATTTCAACCTGAACTCTTTATTTCATCTACTGGGTAGACTGTTGTAGTCCAAGATGCTATGCCTCAGTTATCTTACTTTAAAATGTTATTTTCATTCTGTTTTAAGTAAGATTTTCCTATAAAAAAAATCCAGTTAATCCTTATATTTACTAACAGACTTTGAAACAGATCTCTTAGACAAATATGGGATTTTAAAGAGAATCTTATATTTGTTGTTTACATTTTTTGTATATAATGATGGCGCAGTGAGTAGCAAAAAAGCCTCAAAAATTTATTTATACATAGAAATTAATTTTTCTTTTCATACGGATTATCTTTAGATCATTATCTTTCAAACAGAACTAAAATTTAAGTTCAAAGAAGGCATTTCAAATATATTTTTTGGTTTTTTATAAACTAATGTCAATGTTGGTCCCTAGTTTATTAAGACTAAATACAACAGTCCCTACTTTATTTGAATAAAAATGAAAGACTTTTGAAAATGCTTTAGTTATAAAGTAATTACTTACACCTGTCAGTCCTATTTAAAATGTAGCAGATCAAGTCACTAGTATCAGAAGTATGATTCAGGTCAGATTGTTATATTGGTAAATCCTATGAAAGCATTGCAGGTGAAGGAACACTAAGTAGGTACCTAAAAAAAAAAAAAAAAAAAAAAAAAACGAAAAAAAAAAACAAAAGAGATCATACCTAAGATTTAAAATGCAAAGTCTTTCTTGAAGCTTTTATTTTAGTTTTAAGTCCAATCTAATAGTTTAAACTTAATATTTCGAAGGCTTTGCTGTATTTCAAAGTGAATTTAAATTGATTTGATGATTTTTTAAAATCACTAAAATCAAGCATTTAGATAAATCTGTCAACACAACAATTCTCTTTATTAAAAAATCTTTCAAAAGTAAATATACTTTTCTGAAACTTTATTTGAGGAAGATTAACTGATTTAAAGTTTAATTAATCTATATTAAAACAAATATTACTTACTTTTAGTTCAAAATATTGCAGAAAAGCACTTTTTTTTAACATGGAGGTGGGTGTTTTATGTGGTGTTGATAGATTTATATGTTATTTTTAAGCAAAGGTCTCACAATCAGTAAAAATTACATGACAAATACAATGTGAACACCTTTTTTTATATATACTTTTTTTACTACTCAGTAATTTAGGAAAATATTTTAAATAATCTAATATTTTATTTAATTTTAGGTATTTTGGTTTTATAGGCTTACTTATGAAGATGGTTGTTGAGGAAATTTTAGAAAATAACCAATAAATTCTAAATTTACCACTGTTATTTTCTAAGAATGTCATGCATGGATGCCTGTATTTACAAAAATTGGCACATTTATATATGCAAAAAAAAAAAATTAAAAAACTTTTTTTTTAAATACTAGGTGTTGCTCAATTGTAGAGAGCATTTATGATTAGTAAATATAGTTTTTACTGAATAACAATATCATCTAACCACTACAAATTAATATAGAATTTTAAAAGATTTGAAACTTCATTATAATTAAAATTAAAAAAAAAAAATTAAAACAATTCTTATATAAATTCATTATTCATTGTAATGAATGTTTTTTCTTAACACAATATTGTCTATCTTATTCATAAAAGCAATTAAAGGCTTTTATAATTAAATAATCATAAAATTAAATAAGTGGGGGCCAACAGATGTTAAAAAGAACCAAGAGCAGAGTTTTTGCAACTGGGGGTCCTGTTTAACTAAAAAAAATTGATGATTTAAATTCTCATATAAAAAAAAGAATTTCTTGAAATAAGTGTTGGGTAACAAATGTAAAAAAATATAATTATTTTTACCAAGATTTTCTAAAAAAAGAAATGTTTAAAAAATAATTTCATTCATTAGTGAATAAGATCTGAAAGTTTCATTAAAATCCAACTATTATCCAATTATCAGATTTTTGCAAGAATTTCCAAATCAATGTGTTTTTCAACAGTACAAGTGTGTTTG
This sequence comes from Acanthosepion pharaonis, assembly GCA_903632075.3. NCBI lineage: Eukaryota > Metazoa > Mollusca > Cephalopoda > Sepiida > Sepiidae > Acanthosepion > Acanthosepion pharaonis. The sequence continues at coordinate 71,576 of CAHIKZ030003436.1, forward strand.
TTTATTTATTTTTTTTAAAATAAAACTGGGGATATGTAAAAAATATGTAAAAAAGCAAAGATGTTGCTTCATTTTTTTTCTAAATTGGGAAAACTTTAAAAACTTTTTATGATATATAATAACTTTATTTACATTAGTCGGACTATTGTCCTCATCTTTGTCGCCATATTTATTACGTTTCGGTTTTCGTATGTTCTGGCCTTCTTCAGGTGGTTGGAATGTCGAACATAACCCTTTATTTTGCTCACTGGAGATTTTTGTGGCCTAGCATATGTGCTGATTCCTTAAGTTTACAAATTTTCCAATGGTGTTCCTTGTCTATGATCTCAACCTGATCCCACAGTGGGCGGGGATCTCCCTTCTCTCTCCATATGTGGTCAGCCATGCCTGATTTTTCCACTTTGTGTCGTATTACAGCTTTCTGGCGTTCTTGAAGCCTTACCTTAAGAGGGTGGCCTGTCTCCCCTTTATATTTCTTTCTGCAGCTGCAGATGATAGTGGATAGTCTTTAGTCATGTTCTTCTATGGGGGGGTCTTACTCAGGAGAGATATCTGCAAAGTGTCATCAAGCTTTTGAAGGTTGTCCTGATGTTATATGGACTGCAGATCCTTTATATTTTCTCTGAAAACCCCTTCACATAAGGCAGGCAGACTGTTTTCTGAGTGATGTTGTCTTCCTCTTGTACCTGCCTATCCCAGTTTTTGGGGCTGCAGCCATGTACCCAAAGTAGTTGTTACATTGTAGTGTACTAATTATACTGACCAATTCTTTATCTAATGTCTCTGGGTTGCCACTTATGACTTTTTGATCGGTGTTGTAAGCAGCAGACAATCTTTACACTGTATAGATGGTGGGAGTTGAAATTGAGGTAACTGTCCAATGAATGTCGGTAAACATGGTATGTGGAACTAGGATGTCTTAAACCCATGCTCTGTTCAAATATTAGAACATACAGGAAGGGTTCAGTTCAAAAATCAACATTTCTTGAAGAAGGCTGGTTCCTTACAACAGCTGAAATGTTGTAATCTTTTTGGTGACAAAGATTTGAGAATAGTCAAATAATGTAAAAATGAATTGTACATAATGCCTCATCTCAGAAATATAGACAGATACTAATGTAATTCATTTTTTTTTTTTTAATTTGATTTACCTTTCTGATTACCAAAAAAATCAGTTAATTTCCTGTTAACATACAAAATTTCAATAAGAGAAAGACAAAAATTCAAAAAGCTTTTTTTCCTTTTACTTGTTTCACGAAAAGTTATGTTTCAACAGCTTTACAAAATTTTTATCCTGCTTTAAAAGTTTAAATGCTGGAAAGTTTTTTTTTTCAGTTAAAATTTTGCTAAATATTTTTTTATTTTTTTTTTACATTTTACCTGTGGGAAAAACTTTAATTGAGTAATCATGGTATTTCATTTTTATTAAATTAAAAAATTGAAGTAAATTTTATAATATTTTAATTTTTATATTTTTGCATCTTCAAAAGATAAATAAAAGTCAATAAAATATTAAATAATTGCAGAAAATATTTTCATTTATAAAAATTACTAGGTAGTTAAAAACCAAAAATATTTGTTTTTAGATTTCTGACAATTGTTTTCATCCATAGTAGCTGTAATCTATCAGCAGTCCATCAAACATAAATCAGATGAACAGGACCAATCCTTAATAATTGACCCCTGTATATTTTTTTTTTTTATGTTGTAATTAATATTTATTTCAAATCAGATTAATTCAACTTTAAATTTTCTAATTTTTGCTAAAATAACGTTTAGATGCAAAATTTTTATTTATTTTTTTCAAATTTTAAAATGAAAAAAAAAAAACTTTTTCTGTTCACAAATTTCCAAAATTAAGAAAATTGTTTGCTTTAAGAAAATTTTAAGAAATCAAAATTGGGTTCAATCTATATAATTTTTTGGTCAGGTATGGCAGAAATTTTACTTAATGGAAATAATTTTAATTGTTTAAACTTTTTTTAATTAAAGTATGAAAATGAAATTTTTCAAGAAAAAATTTTCATTTTAAAATTTAATTTTTTGTTTAGGATGGAAAGTTTTTTTATTCCAAAGCAGAGGTCCCTGAATTAACTTGACGATCCAGTCTGACATGAATTTTATGGGACTCTCAAACAGTCTGACACCTAAGTTTAAAAAAATTAATTAAAAAAAAAACGAGGTAAATAAGTTGGTTCAATAAAAGCTAAATTACATCATTTCTTTCCTTCCGTACGATAACTTTTTCCTCGAGGAGAGGTAACAATAAACGTTTGTGAAAGAATTAATCACACATAGTTGCACGACGCCGCTGTCAAGACCTGCTGTCTCTTTTGTTTTAAAATACATTTTTCGGCTCATAAAGAAACGTTTTTTTTTTTCAAAAATATATTCGTTTTTTTAAAATTTCTAATTTTTTAAAATAAATTTTAAAAAAAAAAATAATTTATTTTTGACAGGAAAATTTTAAACGGAAAAATTAACTTTTGTTTACATAATTGAAAAAAAAAAAAATGGTTGACGATCGATTTCTCGGACTAAAAAAAACAAAACATGATTTTAAATGACAAGTTTTGAACATGCTTTGAGAATGACTAAAAATGTAAGAAAATAATCAAAAATACTCTGATCTTTTCTTTTTATATTAACATAAACAACTTTAAAAAAATTGTTTTTTAAAGTTTAAACCGTTTCTATCAGTTTATGGTCATTTTTAAATTAAATCTCATTTGCAAGTTTACCCTACTAAAACTTACCTTTTATGGTGAATCCGAAAGTTTAATTCATAGAAAAACAAAAAATTAACTTCTTGTTGTACTTGATAATTCTTTCACAATTTAGGAAGATTTCATAATCGATAAATTAAAATAATAAAAAAAGGATTGAAAATTGAACGTATGTAGCTTCTGAACAGAACAACGAATTAGTAACCGATGTAATGAATAATTTGTTTCCTTGCTAAAAAAATAGTTATTTTGTTACAGACAATATGGTAGAACATTGCCTCGACAGTTATTCAATCTTTTTTATTTTCCAATTTTTTAAAATTTGCTGACGGAAGTAAAAAAAAAAATAACAAAACTGTAAACGTCTTAAAACTCCACTAAAAATTAAAGATTTGCTTCAATAAAATTAGTTACTAACACTGATTTGTTGTAAAATGCTTTTTTTTTTACTTAAAGAAAAAAAAAAAATCGGCAACTTATGAGGTTTTTTTTTTCTGTCGCCACGTTTTTATTGTCATCTAAAGTCACTAAAGTAAGAAATACGAAGGTTCTAATGTTATTGCTTATTATTTTGTTCCGGAATCACAATAAACGTAAATCCAGTTTTTATAGATAACTGCGCATGCGCATCAATTAATAAATAAATGTACGCCATGATAGTAACTATTGAAATTGTAGAAAATGTATAACAACCTGATTTCATTTTTTTGCTAAAGACGAATATAGATTTTTTATACAATAATAAAATTATTATTAAGAATATAATTTTCTTATTCAATATACGCTTTCATGAAACCTAGCAGGAGAATTTTTTTTTCCTACAACGTTTTAAACATATACAACGGAAATTAAATTAAAAAAGTAGTTAAATTATGCTTTGATATGAGTTTAGTTAACACATTTTTTTTATTTTCCTACCTATTTGATGTCATAAAATATACAGTTGTGCAGATATAAAAAAGTTGATTAGATATATATATCTTGCATACCTAGGAGAATAAATATTTTTGTCTTTTGTGTGCCATTCTTCACTTAACTTTTTATGTCAGGCAAAACAGTCTTAAATTATATCATAGCCCTTTGCTACTCCAATTATGTGATCATGGCGGATGCAATATTTCTTAAAAAGGCTTTGGCCTTTTTAAAAATTGTGTCACCCCCACTTCCTTCTATCCAATACAAGTCTAGATTTATAATCAACCAAATTTCTTTTAGTTGTTTGGTTATTATTAATATAATATAAATACTCTTTTGTGAATATTCTATAATATAATGTTTCATAGCCACTTTTTTATTTTTTTTAAGTACATTAAAAAAGCCCAGGTGATGTTATTATAAACCCCATGTCACATACACTGGCAATTTTATGCCATTCATGAGGGAGAAGAAGGCCTCTGGATCAGGGTGGCTTGGACAGGTTCTGGATTAAGTTATAGCCCATTTATTTTTGTCGGCTAACTGGGTGCTAATTGGAAACTTTAAGGTCTATTTTTTTTATGGCATTACTGGCTTTTTTCAGTCAGGTTTTGAAAGACCTGTTTTGTTCATCAATTCTTACTAAAAAACTAAAAACATTTTCCTGACCTGTAAATTTAATGGTTATTATCAGCTTTCTACTTTTTTTTGTTCAGATAGTACTGACAAACTTATTTTCAATGACTAAATACTCCTACTACATTAAAAAAAATTTTGGACTTGCTCATATAATGGCTGCAACAGGCCTTGAATGCAGGCTAAGGTACTTACAAAGCTCTTTCAATTAAAAGCTCAATGGAGGGACCACCTTTGGCATTCTTACTTCAAATGACTCATCTGGTTGTCAATATGTGATGAACTTCATTATTGCATAGATACCTATTGTCATCATTTTTATTTCAACCTAACTTACCTTTGGTTTTAAGGAAATTGTTTTATGCATATCATCCAGACCTCAAACAACCTATTCTTTACAAATAGATTAAATAATATGGAAGGTCCATCATTTGACTTAACTAAATACCTGGACATTAATGCAAAAATTTTGTCACCAGTTTCATTTTTTCATCAACACCTGTAAATGAGGAATTTAACTTCAGGCTATCTTCAAAATTTAAAAAATTACTACTGGTCATTTTTTTATCAATTTATTTCCTGTCAAAAAAATTCACCTGGTTTAGGAAGTTGCTGCATGCATATTGCAGGTTTCAAATAACTAATAATTTGGTTAAATACTATGGAAAAAATCAATGGAAAAACAACTTTGGTCAATTCCTTCTTGACATTTAAATATAAACTTTTAAGATGTCTATAAAAAAGATTTTCATTATGATTATTTCATTATTTATTATAATTATTATCATAATTATTTTAGCCTTTATTTCATCCACCTAAGATTGTTCTAGTTCCACTGGGATGTGTTCAAGAACACATGGTCCAGTGAATATGGTTAGAGCAAGTGATTATCACAGAAGTGTTGTGAGTTCAATACCTCTTTACAGCAGTGGTGAACCTTTTTAGAGTTGAGTTAAGGGAAATAACTGAGACAAGGAAGAGGCATGGCATGGAAATAGAACAATCTGCAGTGGATGAAATAAAGGGGGTTTGAAATTCCAATCAACAAGATTTTAACAATGGTTGAAAAGAATTGCAATGAAGATGGGGATATCATCCTGAATAATGTAAATAAACTTTCAAACTGTGGTTTTTCAGTGCCAAACCCTGAGCTCTGTTTTCTTCTAACACAGTGCAACTGAGAGCCAGAACTGGAGGCCTATTGAAAAATGTAGGATTTTCAGAAATTTTAGAAGAAAATGAAGTCAACCACTTTATGAAATACTTAGAATAACATTTTTATTCACACCTGAGGATAATAGGATGTGTTGAAAGATAAATAAATGAAAATATGTATTTTTTGCTATGAACACTGATAATTATTAAACAACACAAAGGGGTAATTATGATTTCTGGTAAAAGATATATTGAATCAGAAATTTATATTATTTACAGGTGTCACTGAATCCTTTATTCAATCTATTCCTGTGAGTGAATAAAGACTTTGGTTGAAATTTACATTACAGTTACTGGGTTTGACAAACAGAACCCAAGAAGGCTGGAAGACATCAGCCGAAGTGTGTATATAACAATCCATCATCGCAGAAATATAGACAAATAAAACAAAATCATTCTAGAAAAGTTTCAAAACTTTTAGAGCTGGTTCTTTTTCTGATCTAGGTGTGCTATGTTTGCAAAAAATTTTTCAAAACTATATTTGCAAAAATAGAAGCATGCTTTTTCTCCATGTTGAAAAAATGAAACTCAGAAATAAGCATAAAAATGTTACTTAATGATTTATAGCAAACCTTTCCCTTTATTGTATGGAAAAGGATGAAACAAAAAAATAACCATTGACAAGTGTGGTCAGAAGGAACTTTTAGTTTTCCACGGTCAATTAAATTGGTATATTTTCCATACTTTTCATAATAAAAATGGGTTTCACATTCACTGGGTTGATTATCATTTCTTGTAATATATCCAGCTATGTACACAAGAGCCATTTTTATTTCATTGGAAAGAGATGGTTCTAAATTTTCCAGATTGTCAAATATTTCTGAACCTTCCTCACAAAGTTTATAATCACAAGATGTACATTGGTGACCTGGATTAACATCAAATTCATCAATATTTACATTTTGATTTAAAAGTAAAGATGTCTGCTTAATATGCAGCTTTTCAATACATTGTTGAACATTTATAAAATAGGTGCCACCTGATCCTTGGCGAAGTTTACCAAATTCTTTTTCTAATGGATCAGTTGAAAATTGCCCAAGTAGTACATATTTATGACTTGTAGCTAAAAGGTGTCGACATAGACTAACAATTCCATTGCAAATATGATGTATGGCAGTAGCAGTGTTTTGGGATAATGTTTTTTACGATTACCTTGACTGCCAGCCATATTAAGAGCCATTTTACCAAATTCAATGATAAAATCAAGTCGGGTGTCATTTGGAGATTTGATTTCAGCTTGTAGAGGATCATTATGTAATTTATCAATTTGAAGGCATTTAACATTTAAAATTTTCCACCATGTCAAAACCTTGTTTATGAAGAGGGCAGTATCATTCTTACCTGCACTTATTTCAGACTGAGTGAGAAGTGCATTATATGTTTTTTTCAGAAAACACTCTGAGGCAAGTAGAAACCCGTTGTCTTTCTATTGGCTTTGGAGCAATGGAAATTTCATTTAAATCTGAAAGTTTGACTAGTCTTTCAGATTCAAAATGATATAACTGTTTAAGATGTGTCCATTTTGCAACTCGACTTACTCCATCATCATCAAAGATTAGTTCTCCTGTTTTTTTCTGTCAGCCACAAATTGCGAATATTTTTCAACAGATGAACATAATCAAAAAAAGCAAATGTTTATTATCTTCAGTTAACCAAGGTTTTTCAGGAAGTGTAGGATATAAAAAAAAAAAAGCCTGATTTACGCGCTTGCCATCACATATAATAGCCTTTACATCAGCTGGTACAGATGTGATGGCTTGGACTGTTAACTCAATTTGTTCAAATAAAAAGGCGGATGTTAATTTTGAAATTGGAATCAATTTTGTAAGAAAATTTGGACCCCCATTGAGACATATCAACATTATACCAAGTACTGTTTGAGCAAGTACAGATGGATTGTCAACTGATTTACCAAATAGTTGTTTGCCATGATATAGCAACATCTTTTTGATATATACTTCATCATGGAGAATTATGCACCCTTTTTGACTGGTATTAAGAGTATTAAATATAGATAACAAAAAAGATTTTTCATTAAGTTTTGAAACTTTTGACGTCATCCTTCATAATGTTGCTAATGAGGGTAATTGAAAATCATATCTTAATTCATTATACAATGTCCGTGATCTTGCATAGTACCCAAAAGCATGCACAACTATATCTGAGCTGTATTTTATTCCAACCATTTTGGGAGCCATTGCTAAAAATTGTTGACTCAGGATATTTTTCTTGTGATCAAAAGCCATAGAATTTAAATATCGGATGATTTCTTCCAGTTTTGACCAAGTATCAACTGTATTTATATGATTTTTGGACAGGCTGCTAATATAACACTTAACTCCATAATGAAATGTTTCAAAGTGCAAATTGTTATAAATTTTCAACATAAAGAGAGGAATACCATCAATAGATTTTGATAATTGAACAGTTAAAATATTTTCATCCAAAAAATGCTACAACTGGACATATAAAGTCTTTTTTTTTTGTTGTTAAGCAGACTTTCTTTCAAATTTGTATAATTTTATCTAATTCTAAAAAAGCATTAAGTTCATCAGCAATTTGATTTCTAACAGTACTGGAGGTTTTTTTTATTTCCTTTGAACAGCTGAGGGTGTTGGTATTTGACTACTTGGCACACCTGGCCATACAGATGGTGGATTTTTTTTGGACGTATTTTTCCATTAACTTTTATGGTATCAAAATTTGAAGGCCAATGTTGTTTATTTTTAAAACTTTATATTAAATTTAAAAACATTTCATAAGTAGCCTTTCCTTTAGTTTGGTTATTTTAATACGCTTTAAACTATATAAATAGGAAATATATAATTTTAACTTTTTTTTTTTTACCTTAAAGCAAAACAATTAAAAGTAAAAAAAAAAAATAATGCATTTTGTCCTTTAACAACAATATCACAAAAAATATTAAAATAAATAAATTAAAAATAAATAAAATGTATTATTATTATTATACTTGTCTTGTAAAAAAAAAAAATAAATTTTGTAGTCTAAAAAAGGCGTAAAAAAAGGAGACCTTTCTGGCCAAAAAAAAAAAAAAATAATTAAAATATTTGACATTAACTGCATGTAATAAATTTATTATTGTTATTTTTTTTCTTTTTAATTCTAATAAGTAAAAAATTATTTACAGTTCACCAATTGGTAACTAATGTAGTAAAAATAATCATTTATTCTTTACTTTTTGTAGAAACGTAAAAAAAGCGCGAAGAAATTCGTTTATTATTTTTTTTTTTTTTTTTTTTTACTTTTAATGGAAATGTTGGATAAAGTTTTAATAGTAACTTGTTTGTTTGTTTTTTTTTTTAGATGGAAATGGATTGAATGTTAATGAACCTTTCTCTATTAAAATTTTATTCAAATTTATTATTCAAACTTAAACTTTTAATAGAAAAATGTTGACTTATGCTATTTTTTATCATGGTTAAAAACTTGAGAAAATTAAACTTTAATTTCGTTGACGTTATGTTTTTTCACTCATACTAACAATGTTTTTTTTTTAGCGATATCAAAAATAAATATCAAATTAAGTAATGACATTGAATTTATGAAAAAAAAAAAAAAATTTTAATTCATTTTATAATAAAAATAGTTTTTTTTACGTCTTTGAAGAAACTAAATTAAATTCTGTTCAAATTTGTTAAACGTTGTTTTGTTTTGCTTCTTAAAATAACAAAAAATTACTCAAAAAAGAATTGCATTTTATCAATAAATAATTCTTTAAACTTTAATCAAAAAATGTTGAACAAACTTTAAGAGGAAAATGCCAAAAAATGAATTAAACTTTAATTTAAAAATGTTTTTTCAAATAAAAAAAAAAACTTAAGTAAATCTTTTTTAAAAGTAAATTTAAGCACCAAAGTTTACTTTTTACAATTTGAATATAAATTTTACTTCAAATAAATTTACAATTTAAATATAAATAATGTATGGACTCAAACTAAAATAATCTAAAAATATATTTACTTCAAATAAATAAGTTAAATGATATTCCTAAACCAAAGGTAAAAATACAAAAAGATTCAAAAACAATTTTTTGAATTTCTCGAGCCAACAAATATTTGAAACAAAAACACTATTTACACTTAATCACAGTTCAATTAAGAAACAGTTCGCAATAAATTTAAAATAAAAACAATATTTGAAACACCAAACACTTGCAGTTGATTACTTTCTTGGTGTTCTGTTAACAGTAGTCTTTCTGGGGGATCTTCGGTCCTCCTACCTCTCCTGTGGGACATATTGACTGGCAGCCTTCCAGCAGAGAATGACCAATGCAGCCTAAACTTTTCATCATTGATACAGCAAGCTGATTTTGCTTTCTATATGACCAGGCTACTGCAGATAAAAAAAACAAAACTTTTTTTCTGCCATTTGGTATGTTGGTGCAGCACCATGTAGTAGGTTAGCTGCTTGTCAGCTTTTGTCTACTTCTCCCATGTATCTTGATACATGGGGGAAGTAGACTGCACAGCACAAGGCTTGTACACAATCCTGGTATGACTTCCATGACATTTTGACTGAACTTCTTTCCTGAAGGTCTTGGCAGTGTGGGCAGTCATCAGCAAATTTACTGTCATACCAGTAAATATATTTCCTGGTATGACAGAAGGCCAGTAAAATGTGTCAGTCTCTGTGTGTGATGGGAGGATTGCTTGCTCGGGGCTTCACATCTTTTATTTAATTCGGCATACCCTTTCTGTTCACCCATAGTGTCCTCCTGTTCTATGTTGGGCTAGGTGGTGAAACAATGCATGGGATGAAAAAAAATTGTCCATGTAAATTACATGTCCCCAACTTTGTGGGCAACACCAACTGTCCCTGGTGCCTGAGCTGTTTTGCAGCCCAAGTACATGTAGCAGGTTTTTATGTTAGTTAGTCCCCAGGCCCCACTTGGTTGGTTTTGCTGGCATGTATATCAATAAACTGGTCCTGCCTTTGAAAGGAATCCTACTTTCATCCACTGAAAGTTCCTTTTTGGGATAAAAGTATTTCTGCCAAAGTTGCACAAATCTTTTTGAAAGTTGCTGAATCTTGAATGCCCTATCATGCTCTGGGTGGTTCCTCAGTTTTGCATTGTAGTTATTTGAAAGATAAAAAAATGACAAAATCCTCAAAAACTTGTCTCATGGCATGATATGTCTGAAACTGGGCATTTGAATAAATTCATCTGCTGACCAGTGAAATCAAATGATGACAACTTTGTGAGTCCAATAAGAAGCAAAATATCCTAAGAAGGCTTTCGTTTCATTAAAAGTGACATACTTCCACGTGTTCTGCTTTCCTTTATTTGACTAGCATATGTATTTGTCTCATTGACAAATAAAATTATTATTTCGTCTTTTATAAATAGACAAAATAATTCACCTTCAGAAAGGCCTTACTTGGGGCCAGTAGCTTCCATATAAAATTAGTCTGCTATGGATGATAGTAGCTGGCCAGCACCTTGTAGTCATCATAGCTTTCCTCCCTGTCACTGGAAGGGTTATCATCTCTATCTCTAACCACTTCACTATCAATATTTGCTTGGGTAAAGCCTTCAAAATCATCATCAGAGTCTGAATCAAAGAAAAACTTCTGAATAAAGGTTTTCTTGAATGTTGACACAGCCATTTTTGTTTACAAAAAATCGCTACAAAATTCACATGGGTGAAGGAAAAAAAATGGCGTCAGAAAACTAGTTTAGTCTTGTTCAAAAGTGAGAGTAGGCTATTTCCAGCTTAAAATACTGGAAATAACAGTTGACAAGTGTTTAATTTTAGCAACCCTTTCGAGGCGACAGAATGCACCTGGGAGAGAATTCATATGACAAATTTTTGCTTTCAGCTAGAAAAAGATTAAAGCAATGGTCAGAAAACTTCAATGAATTCAGTTGTTTCAAATGAATTTAAAGAAAAAAAAATGGACCAGGGAAGCTGGTAAGGCAACATTGATATTTATTTTATGCCATCCACACATCCCAAGAAAGAAAGGAAGGAAGGAAGGAAGGACTAGTAAAAAGTGTTTGAAAGGATATGTACAATGTTTAGCTGCATCCATGGGACACACAAATGGGAAATTTAATATCCTTTAAGATTTTTATTCATAAGGGACACAGGACATGTACTTAGCATCTCTGCTCTTGTAAAGGTAGTGGATAGCAAGAGGAGCTGGTGCTTACTAGCACAGTACAGGGAACCAACTGTTTTTCCGGCATCTTTAGTGATAAATTGTATTTACAAATTCCACTTGAGGTCTGAGAAGTCCCAATAGGTGCTCATGACACAGGACTCTCTGAGAGAACATCTGTTCATTACAATTGGTGAAAATTCTGGGTTTGATCAGTGATGATGGAAGGTCACAAGTTTTTTTTTTTTTTTTTTTTTTGAGGCATTGACTGTAACCAGCCAGTTTTTTCCCCACTGAACTGTTAGAGCCATGTAAGAGTTGAGATAAGCTGCCAAGTTCTGATCTTAGAAGTGCACTAATATACTGTTATTATCAACATAGATATTCATAAATGATCAAAGTATACTCTTAGGTAAATCATTTATGTAAAGTAGAAAGAGGGTTGAACCAAGAAGTGAATTTTGGGGACTGCCTGCATTGAATGCCAGAGTCTCAGTTGACAAATTTTGGTGGCAAGATGTCATCATTTTACAGTTGAAATGGCTCAATGTAACTAAATTCTATGCAAACAGTTTTTTCTCTCACACTTCTCACTTGCAGAACTCTCTTCTGGTTTTCCAGTCAACTTTGATCTTCAAAGAATTAAATGTTGGTTGTTATCTTGTCTTCTTAATTCTTGTTTTTTATTGTTTTCTCTCCTTAGTAATGTTTTCTTTTTCTCGTATTCTTTCACACTCAGTAACCCCTTGTGTCTTACCTTGATGATGGTGAAATGATTTAAAAAAAAAAAAAAGAAGCTACTCCTTTTTATTTATTTATTTTTTTGTTATTATTATTATTTTCAGTTTTTACTTTCTTAAACTTAACATTGCAAAAAATGAAAAAATATTCATTTGTCAGTATAATTAGGTTTTTGCTATAATTTGGCTTTGTGGTGATCATCAAAACCAATTCATTTTTCTAAAGAGAAAAACATAAATGACATTCATTATTTATGATGGTCTCTTCTAATATTGTATTAACAGTTATTGAATTAAAAATTTTCTTATGATTTGCAGAAAAATCAATCTCCTATTATTTTTGTTTTAAGAGACAATTTTCTGATTTTCATTTAAGAAATTAATTTTTTTTGTTTTGTTTTTCCTCCCCCAGTTTCGAAATCAATATGACAATGATGTTACTGTATGGAGTCCTCAGGTAAATATAACTTGATTATGGAATCACCTTTTAAATATTTTAATTTTATATTGAAATATCAAAATGTATATTTAAGATATCATTAGATATGTTATTGCTATTTAAGTAAGATTTTGTAGATGTATTATGGAAAGAGTAATTTTTTTCTTACAGGGCCGTATTCATCAGATTGAATATGCCATGGAAGCTGTAAAACAAGGTTCAGCAACTGTAGGATTGAAATCAAAGACTCATGCTATCCTAGTTGCCTTAAAGGTATTGTTTTTTTTGTGATATATTCATTTCTTTTTAGATAGCTTTCTTCCAAATTATATGGAAATTATACACTTTATTATTTATATGATAATTATATGTGGGATTTGTTGGTCACAAGAGACATTAGATTTGTGCCTAAGCTGCTAGTGGTTTCACAGCATGTGTTATGGCTGTACAGGTCCACATGGGGGTGACAGTCTCAATTGCAATGAATGCATGTGAAGACGCTCTCCCCCAGTGTTGCCTTGTTGTTTTCTTTCCATCAAGTACACTTCTACCTGGAGGCAAGTCTTTGTTTCTCCTCTCCTCACTCCAGCCCTTGGTGTAAATTATGTCTCCAGTGTGAGCAATCGTTGGTGACATCTTCCCACCTCTCAACATCAATATCCATTGCCCTCATGTCCATTTTGCAGACCTCCTTGAAACGAAACATGTACAAATGTGTAACGGAGAGAGTTTGGGAAAACACACACACACATATATATTTTTTTATTGAAATTGGTGTAGATTTGAACAGCGAAATTAGATCAGAACAATTTTGTTTACTGATGAAAATCTGATCTAGCCCATTTGGAATTGAGTCGTGAAAAAGACAATGGAAATGATCAAAATAAATTTTATTGGTTAAAATTTGAAATAGAGCTTACTAAGGCTATGAGAACTTTGAAATTCACATGATTTTCGGTTGAAAACAGCACTCATGATAACCGCATGCAGGCCAAGGGTCGATTTATGATCAACCAGATTTATCTATATAAACGCGTGGTTATGCTGAAGAAGAGGAAATGGTCGAATGAGATGGAAGAGGCCAGACAGGAGAGGCTATGATCGCTCGGCACGTCGTCGTTGTTGCATGCCATCACATGCGTGGGCATCCACAAGTGACTGTTACGGGTTGCAGTGCTACAGAAATCTTTTCACAAAAAGAGTGGTTGTCTGCCGTCAAAAGCACTTGAGCTGGGTGGAGGGAGATCGATCGGAGATTGAAAGTGACGTTGGAGATTGGAACCGAGCGCCTGCTAACATATGTTGTTGATATAAGTACAAAGAAGTGAATTACTCCTCCAACAATCTAAAACTGCTACTGCTACTATTATTACTACCACTGGAAAAGGAAACATCAAGCAAGCTACAATAATCAAAGGTTGATTTTTGCTCATCTGTCTTCAAGTGCAGTCAAGCTGGGTGGAGAGATATCAGAGATTGAAAGTGAACAGAGTGAATTGAAGGCTCGAAGAAGTACGAAAGTGATATCAGAGATTGGAACAAATCCCCGCTAACATGTACTGTTAATATAAGTACCGATGCTTCTGCTACCACAAAGATTACTACTACTGTTACTACTGCCAAGGTGGAATGCAACCATTAAACCATGCACAGAAATCTTTATCTCTCCATCGCAAGAGTCGCATATCATTCTGAGACCATTTAACAAGTTAATCAAAACCCACTCTCTCTCTCTGTCTAGAATCCAGTGTATGAGTTTTTCTTTTTCTTTTTACGTGAAATAATTTTTTTTTCTGTAAACTGTTTCTTTACTATACTATTCTTTTCTGCTATATAAAAGACATTAACAATTCAACCATTGAATAGTTGTTTGTCTAGCTTTCTGCAGATATATATTTTTTTTTGGTGCATTCTAAATTTCTTAGCACTGACTCTCCAGCTGTGCCTACATCTTCAGTCGACCGTGAATGGATGAATATCACTTCTGCTTTCTGGATCAAACCAAACACAACGTAGGCAGGAAGCAGGATTAAACCAGTAGACTGGTCGAATGATCTACGGATGCTCAGGGGACCTATGGTCACTCCCTTAAGTTTGGTTAAGACCGAGTAGACACCTCAACCCAGAGAGTAAGACATTGGAAGTTGAGGGGCTGGGGCGAAAGTGTTAGACAAAGATGCTGCAAAGATTTTGTGAATTTCTAGCAGATAGGGCTATGCAAAATTTATGCAAAAAGGGAAATGTGTCAACAAAAGATATTTGCATGCAGAATTGCAACAAAGCAATGTTTATCAGCATCATTGAGAAACTTCTAGCAAAGTCTCCTTTTAGAGACCATCTTGTAAGGTCTCTGAAGAGTAAGCGTTCTCAAAGCAAATTTGTGGCTTTCACAACACAAAGAAAGAGAATCACTTGTAACACGTCAGGAAAATAACTCACGAACAAAAAAGCCAAACTGCCCGAATTTTTCCTCTCGAGTCGACAACACCAACTGCTTTTATCGGCAGAACCTATTTTTTCCATTCGTCGACAGCGGGATAGGATGCTCCGTAATTTGCATATTAATACACTCTTATAGCGACTCCTGCATTTAACTTGTTTCTTTTTTCGCTTGGGTTGACGAGGTAAATCGCTATAAGAGTTTTGCTGACTACTTTTCTTTTGGCAATCCCTCCCGGCAGATCGCACAAAACACGAACTTTTTTCCGGGGTACTTGATTATCTCGTTCACTACACTCCCCCTGTCACATAAGTGACACTCATATGGCCTCTTTATTCTTAAGCTTCTCCGGAGCGGGGCAACTGTGGGAGGAGAGATTGTGTTATGTTCTGAGGTTTCTTCTGATCTGACAACCTCATGCAGAGTCTTCATCATCTGAAGAATGTTCTGAAGATTCTTCTTCTGAGGATTCTTCTGGTCTGACAACCTCACGCGACAGAGTCTTCACCATCTGAAGGGGTGCTAGCCCTACCTCCGATGGTAATTATTTGTTCACTTTCTGAGCACTCACTGCTAGTGTCACTTGTTGACGTATCTGTACCTACATAGTGACGCAAGTCCTTTATGTGTCTTGGTATGCCATCAACCAGCACAGAACGCAGTTACTTAGTCCAGTGACATGCCCCACCCGGTGCGGGTTGTACACCGGCTATGTGGAGATTTCACCCACACGCGATTGCCCAAGTCATACGGTTTCGTTCGTTTATCCGTTCAGTTGAGCAGCGTTGCGTCAATGCCTCATAGCCGGACTTTATACTGATAAATCATGTTGGCTGGCGCAGTTGAGGGCGATACATTATTGTCTCTCGGAGTAACATTGTACCAATATAATGGGTGATGTCCATTCCAACACGGTGCCACACCTTGCTTATACTCACTTGTCCTTTTTGCCATTGCACAGGTGCTGGGTCGATGGACTGACACTCCTTGCATTCTCTGACCACTGCCCTGACAGCAGCTTTGGATACGGAGGGATCAATCTGCCTCACGAAATATAAGGTCCGTTTTACACCGGGATGTCCGCTTTGGCAATGCACAGATTTTAGTAAATCTGAGTTATAGTTGCTCGTTGATGTTACACAGACATGTTCTACCGGCTCTACCTCTTTCTTAATAGCGTCAAGCCATTTTTGGGGTACCCTTGTTAAAGTATCGGCCTTGTTCTGCTGTGATCTGACCAGCTGTATGTCTCACGGATAAGTGGTATTCACTTACCAACTTTCCCAGTGTGTCTAGCCTCCTTTGAATGAGCATCTCGCTCGCAGCCTTTGTATGTATCCTAGCCTTCCCTGTAAGAGTGTCTGCTATCCACTTATACACGCATGCGAATCCGTGAATAAATGCAATACCTTTGCATTCCATTGGAAGACCGCGGTGACTCCCTGATAATGTGGCGTCTAATTCTGACAGGTTGATATGTTGCGTATCCTTCTGGGACGCAACCAACATGCATCTTCCACGACAGTGTCACCTACTTCAAGAGACACTCCTGTTGCAAGGGGGCTCGCGTCAACCCAGGCGTTAAATTCACATCCGTCAACGCACCATTTACCCGTATGGGGTCGTCTTGGCGCACCCCTAGTAATGACTTCCCCTATCATGTGTCTAAGGGGAGCATCATTGGTTGTGTCATCCCAACCGAAGTGACAGCAGTCAAGACACGTTTAATAAATGCAGTTGCAATGCGGATCCACCCTTGCACGGAAAATGTCCCACCAGCTTTCCACATAACGAAAACACGCTGCGTCGGGTCATGTGTTTGGGAATGTCCGGGCTTCCTTCCACGTTTCCAGTAAAGCATGTTGTGCTCCCCCAGACCTGCAAGCCGAGCACCTGAGCACCATCCTCCAGTCGTTCTGGGTTTTTACATTCGAGCCCAAAGTCAGCAAGATGCTTTCTCACCTGTGAAGCGGGTACTAAGGTTTCGTTGATGTAGATGTCGTCAATGTAGGCTGACGTAAGCTGATTTAATTGTCTCATCCTGGGATAGCACAGCATCCACGATGGCTTTCATGATGGCGGCGCCACATTGAGTCGAATCCCATTCGGGTTAAGGATACCTCGTCCATTAAGAATCACCGTCTGAAATGGCCACAGTGACGGTGCACGCGTACCTGCAAGTAGGCCTTTCGAAGGTCAATCACAGAGACATTGGATCCCTTCGTTCGCCATTCTCTCAATTTTGTGCACACACATCAGCATGAGCTGTGTATGTGTCTACATGTTCGTTCAGTTCTCTATAATCTAGTACAGGGCGCACCTTTCCCTTGTTCTTTTGTACCACGGCCATCAATGGGATGAGGCCTCTTGGAGGACCAAGCTCTTCCTCGGGATATGGAGTCAGCCATCCGTTATCCAGCCACACCTGCAATTCGCGCTGGTATTCTTCCTTGACGCGTTCGGGCACCGAAATATTCTGACACTTTCGGTTCTGGAGCTTTTCTGGTGGGTTATTTTCCGACCATTTCAAAATGCTGTCCATGTCTTCGTCCTTTTGGTCGAACTCTGCGCTAAAAGTCGGGCTCGTTGATCTTCAAAGTAGCACAGATGGGCGGATCAGAAAACTTGACTTCGCCTGCCTCTGTAATGCGTCGCCGCCCAGCTCCTTAATAATGTCCATCCCAAGGAGCAGATCGAAACCTAATAACGCGCTGTCGACCAACACACTGACTGTGACAGGGTCACCGTTGTTTATACTAAGTTTGATGTTTCCAACTCCCGGCTTCTGAGAGCCTTTCCATCAGCCGTTAGTACGTCCATCTTTTGTCTGCTCCACTGTCAGCAAATCGAACCGTTGGTGAGTGACCGAGAGCAGCCAGAATCTATTAAAGCGGTACGCGTTATTCCATTGATATACCTTAATCACAGGGGCGCCACTTTCATGCTCGGGTGCGGGAAGAGACCGGGCGCTGACTTGGCGTCCCCATTCCATTTCCCGGCACTTAGAGGCAATATGACCTACTTTCTGACATTGAAAGCATCGTGAGATCGAGGCGTGCCTTTCGCGCCGACCTGCCGCGCATTTCTTGGCGTTGATAGCGGCAGTCTCTGGCAAAAATGATTCGCCCAGAGCACCGATAGCAGGTGGCAACGCCATGGTGACGAATGGCTGGGGTCGGACCTTCTTTGACTTCAATTGGTTGAATAACCGCGCCACTGGTTCATCAGCCTCTTTTAAATCGATCATGACAGCACGGGCTCTGGTCAACAATTGATTGAGCGTCAGGTCTTCCATTCTGGATGATGCACGGAGTATCTGCTTAACATGACTGGGCAATCCAGAAACGAAGGCACATGTCATCCATTCTTCAGGAAGCGGTGCGATTGGAACGGCGAGCTTCTTTAATTCTGCCAAATATCGTCTACTGTCTCGCCAGGTCGCAGACGCCGTGCCTGGAATTATCGTGAGGCCACTAACCGGTCAGTTCCAAACGCGGTTAGTGGAGCGTGCTTTATTTGCTCAATGTAAGCTTTCTGTTCTTTACTCAGCTGCCTATACACAGCAAGGGCACCGCCATTCAATCGCAGAGGAAGAATCCGATCAATCTTCGATATCTCGCATAATTCGCAGACCAGTTCCACTTTTCGATCCATTCAACCACAGACTGTCCACTAGTATCACTACTGAATTCGGGGATCAGTTTTATATCGAACGGTCTTTCCGCCATCTTGCGAGAGACAAAGTAAATGCCGAAATAGCTTGACGTTGCGTTATGGCGATCAGGCGTCCGCACTAAGCCTGGCATCAATATGATTAGCCGGAGAGAGCTTCAGCTAATCAGGTTAACTAACGAGGGCCGGCTCGGTCGAGGGCGGAAACGCAGCAGACAAAAGTCCCCGTGTCAGCTTGAAGAGTAAGCGTTCTCAAAGCAAATTTATGGCTTTCACAACACAAAGAAAGAGAATCACTTGTAACCGTCAGGAAAATAACTCACGAACGCCGAGCCAAAACTGCCGAATTTTTTCCTCTCGAGTCGACAACACCAACTGCTTTTATCGGCAGAACCTATTTTTTCCATTAAACGACAGCCGGGATAGGATGTCCGTAATTTGCATATTAATACACTCTTATAGCGACTCCTCGACGAACTTGTTTCTTTTTCGCTTGGATTGACGAGGTAAGTCGCTATAAGAGTTTTGCTGACTACTTTTCTTTTGGCAATCCCTCCCCGCAGATCGCACACAAAAAACACTTAACTTTTTTCCGGGGTACTTGATTATCTCGTTCACTACAGTCTCTTGCATGTCTGAATCCTGGATCCATTTCTGAAACAAATCTGCCACATTTCCATCATGGAGGATAGAAAACAAGTTAGCATGTCTGATGACATCAGTCAGTATAAAGATTTTGAGGAGGAGGCTGCTGGAAATATTACTTTCAAGAATTTCAGCAAGCATGAAGATAGTCTGGATACTTTGTTCAATTCATTGTCTAGCAACAAAAACTGTAGAAAGTTGTTTGCAGATTGTTGGTACTCTATCATGGACAGACCTCGATAGAGGTTTCTCTGTCAATAAGGAAATTTCCCACTGACAATATGAAACAGCAGACTCTGGTCGCACAGTGCATTATCATAGACTATTTGGCTGCAATTGGGGGTTCTGGGAATGTTCCCCTGTCTAAGGCTCTTCTCTGCAGTGCTTCCAATGCCAGGACGGCATACAACCAATTCCTTGAGGCTGAGAAGAAAAAAGGCAGGAAGAAATGGCTGGACAAAAATGGAAATCCATGCTTAGGGAAATTGATGAACTGAAGACCAAAAACAAGCTTGACAGTTGCACACAAGATTTGCTCAAGTCAGCTGGCAGCTATGTGGAGAAATCTGAGCAAGCTCAGAACTTCACACTTATTGTAAAGTCCAGTGCCATGTGATGGTGTGTAAATACAAATTCATAGAGATATCTAAATTGGAAGAGGAGTTGAATGCTAAACTAGATGAACTGAAAAAATGTTAACATCATTGTGTTCTGTGCCATGTTCGACAAAAGCCATGAGTAGTAGGAATAGCTAAAAGGTGTAGTCTTTTTTTTTTTTTTTGAAAATCTCTAGTTGTAGTTCTGTTCATTAAAATCATTATATTTAACTTCACAGGAAATGTGCAGCAGTCAATAACTTTTGTGACATTCACAAACCATGATAGCTGAAATGTGTAGCAGTAAGAATTAGAGTGTAATTCAAAATTTTCAAGTGTAGTAGAACTCCAAACTGTAGAATGCTACACAAAATGTGTTACATAACCAGGTCTGCATTCAGTTGTGTTTTAACCTTCAACACTTGGATTTCGTCACAGCTTTCAAGTGATCCATGTGACATAAATTATTGGAACCAGCTGTAGCTTTTCTTTGAACATCTCATCTGTCAAACTTAAAAGATGAATCACAAAGTTTTTTGTTTTTGAAATTTGTGTGTGTGCCAGTTTCAGTCCTGGGAATGTTCAGGGATTTTTTATACAGATCTGTGGCAACCCTGAATAAATGGTTTTTGTGTGAGTATGTAAAATTTTGTTTTTAATTTTCGAATCAACTACAAACTTTTGCAATGGTCTAATACTATCCTGTACACTGGTAACACTCAATGTCAATTTCCTGTTTGTAATGAGTCAAGCATAAGATGTTTTTCTTTTCAAGCTTTATTCAGTTTGTTAAATGTTCATTTGCTACTATGTTATAATGATAATTTTAGTATTCAGTTCAGAGTATTTGATACAAATAAGTGTCTTTAAATGTGGAAGTCTTTTCAATTGTACTACTTTACCCATTGTATGATAGTCATCTTGTGATGTGTATTTTTGAATGTGATTCTTTTCTGAATATAGTTTCCCTTATGTCTTTTATTATGAGTATATTGTGAATATATTTATGACTTAAAACTTGGTGAAAAAACATTAAACTTGAAGGAATTTACCATATAACTAATTAAAATTGATTCCATTTTTCTATACAATAATTGTCAGACTTAGTCTATTACATTGTATATATACTTATATAATTTCTATATATCCAGTTTTCCTTGTCCAAATGGTCCACTACGTTTTTTTGCTTGCATGTTATATATGTCATAATAATATATATAGACAACATACACCTTTTGTATTTTCCAAATATATCTGGATAAAATGGTATAAAAGGAAAACATACTTTTGTGTACTTAAAGGCTGTTATTAATATATGTACAGAGATTGGTTTACTATTGTTATTAAGTTAAAACAAAGTTATCACATATTTTATGAAAATTAAAAAATGTATTGCAGTATTTTAAATGTGTTTTGAAGTTTTAATTGCCACAAAATAGCATAAAGTTAATTGAAAAAAATTGCTTCTGCATACTTAAAGCAGGTATTAGACTGTTTATTATTCAGTAATTTGTCATGTTAATTTTTAGCCATTCAAAATTACTTCAATTACTTCATGATTGATGACTAACAAAAGTAAAACTGGGTAAAAAAAGAAAAAATAGTACAGAAAGGAAGGTCCCAATAGTGACCTAGACCCCACTAACTTGGCTATTAGAAGGAAAGTCCCTGACTCAGCCAGAGAAACTTAATTCTTCCTATTCCTTTTGGTAGCACCACTGAAATTCACTCATGCCTATTTTTACATTGAACAATCTTAATGTATGTAAGTATCACAGATGAAAATTTCAAACAGGTACTAGGTGTTATCTGATTGCATCTTCTTAATCTACATGATTAAAAAACTTAGCAGTTTTTATTTCATCGAAATATCTCAAACCGTTTAATTTTGGCAGATTTATTTTTATTTTTACACATGTGCTCGACTTAGCCATTTTTTTGTCTATTATGAATTAGGACAAAATACCATATTTGGACTCCTATATTTTAAAAAGCTATTATACTAGCTTGTTAGGTACATAACAAAGAAATGAATAATAAAATTATAGATAGTATCACTGCATATTTCTTAAATAAACTCAGTCTGAATATGCAAATTTTTTAAATAAAACCCTCTGCAATGATGTGCAAACAACTCATACCCGATGGTTTGACATTTCATAAAACTGGAAATAAGACCCACATTCATCCCAAATTTCAAATATCACATTATGACTATACCAGTAACATGCCTAATTTTTTTTTGGGGGGGAATGATAGAATGGATATCTTCTGGATTATTCCACTTCAAAATTGAAAAAAATTGCTTTTTAACCCTTTGTCACAAGGCCGATTTTAGACTAAAGACAAGATTTGCTTGAATTGTGTCATAAAATGAATATTTCTTACACTAGAAACCCCAAATTTCATATCTAGCCATTTCTGGGGGTGCTCTTTCCATTTATCATGGTTAAAATGACCTAAAATCAACAGATTTAGAATGTATATGGAGCAGATACTGAACAGGTACAGTCCTGACTCAGCATGTACAATTTCTGGACTGTACAGAGAGAGAAGCTTAACACACACCAAACAATACCCACTAATGAACATAAGAAAACAGAAAACTCACCATATCATGAAGTGGTATTCAACCACTAAATCTGTAACTGAAATCATTAAAATAAAAATATTTTATCTGTCACAATTTGATCAAAAGTTTGAACTTCTGACACATGTTAGTTCCGATCACTATGTAAGCGGTATGAAATCACCAAACTGTCTCAATTGTTAAACTGTAATGTTCCTTTCACATTATGCACATAAAAATAAACAACACAGACATAAAATTAATCAAATAAAGTTTACTTGGAAATTTTCAGTAATGGTGGGCTGGGTGTTGGGATACCTCTTCACTGAGTAGTCAAAAGTAAATCTTGGCATAATCTTCATACAATCCCTCCAAATAATCTAATTCAGGCACTACCCAAGTTCTTCTAGTCTGACTAGTATATCTTTGCTGGCGTATCCAGTTTATATAGTTCAAGCATGAGCCCATTTGTTACTTCCACACACAAAAGCTTACGACCCAGCACTGGATCCGACAAAACACTGAGAGTCAATCCAACACTCACATCTTTTACCTATGAATCCCAAATTTGTTACCTCATGGTGCAATGCAGGACGATCCGCTTTTGGACAACTCTTAACTTCTGCTACAACTTTCTCAATAAGGTGTACCCATCTGTTCTTAGGAAAGATTGGTAACAATTTATGTAGCCAAGTGATAGCAGAATCCCAGGTTTCCTGATACTTCTCTTTCAATGAATATATTTGAAGCAGCACCTTGGAATATTCCACTTTAGGCAAAGACATCTTCCTTCCACGTCCTTTTGTCATAAAACAACATTGTAACTGAATGTACATCGTCATGTTCAAAAAGAAAAAAATAGAATTTATAATCCTATCCCATTTTGTCGAAGTACTACTTAGAGATCGTCTACAAATTATTGTCTATGTTTTATTACTGAATTTGAGTTTATTTGCAGTTCATAAAAAATTTACACTAAATACAATCAGGGATAAATATAAATTTAGAGTCATCCATACACCTGAGTAACAAATAAGGAAGCACTAAAATATTTTCTCAACAAACCTATTTCCACATTGGTCCTTAAAACTGACACATTAAAATATTTTATAATAAAATAAACAATCATAATCCGTATGAAATGAATATTACTAAGAAATAATAATAAATTAAGAAAATGAATATTAAATCATAAATTTGTATCTAGATAACAATAAATCGTAACTAAAATCCATTCATTAGATAATTTAAAAAGTAAGAAAATTGTTTGAAGGGGTAACTTTAAACAAAATGTTACTTGGTAACTGAAATACTGATAATTATTGTGAGAAAAAACATAAAATTAAATTCTAGAATTTTTTTGCATTATTTTTTTATTTTATTTTTTTTTTTTTTATAGAATATTTTTTATCTCATTATTTGAATATGAACATTTTTCAATCAATAAGTCCTGTGTTTTTTTCCGTGATTTGAATCTGAGTAAACAAAACGATTTTTGTTTCATGTTTTTTTTATGACAAAAACGGTTTTTAAATCCCATTTACATTTTACATATCATAGAAAATTAATATTTAAAACAAATTCTTACTGGTTTCCTTGAAAATTTTGTCCATAGAAAACATGCTGGTTGATTCTTGGGTTTTCGTGTTGTCGCTGTGTATTGACTGTCGCATGGAGTTGAAATGATGGCCAAGTGAGTCACACATGGTTACACATGTGTAAAATGGAGCTATTGTTTCATATTTGATTTTGATTTAGTTTCATAGATTATTAAATGAGCGCTTTAATGATATATTTTATGTGTTTTTATTTTTACAAGAAGCATTTGAATTTTACAATCAAACTTTTCATTTGAATTGTTTACAAACTTCTTATTAAAAAAATATAAAATATATGAAAATGAAGCTTAGAATGTTAACTTTCGAACTAATGTGTTACCAAAATTGTAATAAACCCTGTGGAGTGCGCATGTTACAAAATTTGAGGAAGTCTAAATTGCCATCAGTGAAAAAAATGGCCAAAATTTTGCGAAATCACCAAGATGTCTCTATTTTCAAACTGTAATGTTCCTTGCACACTGTAGTACATATAAAAATAAATAAGATAGAAACAAAGTTCATGAAATAAACTTTTATTTGGTATCCATTATGTTTTTATGGAGATATTGAATGAAATAACATAGCGAGTTGAATATATGCCTTTTTTAGTGTTTAGTTAAGAATTTCATTGGCTCTAAGCTGAGTGCTGGGATACCTAATATATGTCTTGGATAATTTTGAGCTGTTTACTTAAAACTGATTTTCTTATCCTTTCGTCTTTTCAATTTTTGTCTTTTAAACTTTGCTTCAACACGTGTGTGTGTGTGTGTGTGTATTTGTGTATGCACATGACTGCATTATTTATTTCAATATTAATTCTCAATGACACCACATTTTAATGAACATTTTTCCTGCGTTTTAAGCTGTGAGTTTACTTGACACATTCCAAAGACTTGTACTAAGTTGAAACTTTATAGCTATTTCACTCTCTCAGTTCACAACCTAATCCAGTTATTACTCTGATTCTTATTTCTTCTACTGGCTTCCTCAGCCAGCTGGCTCTAATGAACTTGCTATCCAACTCCTACCTTGTGTCTATGACAGGAATATTTGTCATACACACACACATGTATGTTGAAGCAAAGTTTAAAACACAAAAGAAGAAAATCCCTACCGCCTTAACCACCAAAACTGTGTTACTTCCCCTGTTTGGTGGCTGATGAGGGCAGAGTATCACACATGCTTTCATATGTATGTAGAAAAAAACGAAGACTAATCCCCAAACTTTCTATCCATTTAGTTTTTATTTTTTTTAAGCAGAATAGACAACTTGTCTATGCATGCACCCATCCTACTAATTATACTTCAGATACTAAATCAAATAGGTGATGCACTCCCCTCTCTCACACACAAACACGCATACTAATGGCTACTAACCCATTATAACAAAACCCTGATCTCCTGTATATGTTTTTCTGTGTGGTACTTATCCATAGTACCATATTTGTCATTGCTCTCTATTGCCCTCAGGATGATGGTCAATAATTTTTGATTGAGTATCCAAGAGGATTGATAATATCCTCACTGAATTTCCCTTGGTTAGCATTTATATCTGGGGTGACTTTAACTTCCACCATTAAGAGTGGTTAATTCACTCGAACAAAACCGATGAAGAAGGCAGATATTGCAGAGACTTCTCCATCATCTATGAACTAACCGAGAACCTGCCTGTGTCCTGGATGTGATAGGACAGCAGGCGAACCTCCTCAACATTTTTCTAGCATCCTGCCTTGATAAATGCTTAGCAAAATTTTTACCCCTCATAGGCACATTAGACCATTCCCTAATCAGTGTCCAGATTGATGCCAAACCAGATATTCCCTGATTTACTGTTTCATACAATGAAAAATACCTTTGTTTACAGTAGGTGTCTATTACCTATTTAAGGGTGTTAAGTTTTTTTTATTTTCCTTTACTCATAAGTAATGAAAATCTGTTTAAATTTATGAGTGTGTCATGCAGTCAGCTGTATGATCAAAAATTACAGATATTATTCACACTGGTAAAAATATATACTCAATATTAAAGCACGATGATGACGAGCAGTATTCTAGTATTTATCCATTGTTTTGTATTTTGTTTTATTGCTCTTTATGTAGAAAAAGGTTAAATTTTGAACATATTTTCATATCACTTGTACAGGTGATAAGCCTATATATCATATGTAATTTATTTTTAGTATGTTTAATGATTTTACTTTTATACATATTTAGAGAGCTCCATCAGAGCTGTCTGCTCATCAGAAAAAGATAATTCCTATTGATGATCATGTTGGCATATCAATTGCTGGACTTACAGCTGATGCTCGGCTGCTCAGGTAAAGTATTTAAATGTGTTAGAAATTGACTGCTAAATTTAATCAGTATGTTGTCATGTGGAAAGGTTTATTATGTGTTTTTCTACATATGTTAGTTGTAAAAATGATGTTAGTAAAAGTAGTGCATTTTAAACCTACATAGTTTCAGTTATCTAAAATGTACCAAAAATTGAATATAGCTCTAAGCTTATTTATAATTAAAATCAGTGAATTTAGAAAAAGATGTGACAGACTTGTTGGTAAAAATTATTTTTCCTTCAGAATCTTATTTGAAAAATATGATTAGTTTGAATCTTCAGACGTCTCTAATTGTAATTAGTTAATTTGTATCCTGTACTAATCTCTCAGATATTATGTACTACAAGTATTTGATCATTTTATACGTGTTAAACTTTTCCTTTACTGAAATCAATCTGAAGTGGTAGTTACTTAAAAATGTTGGCAAACATAGCCCTTTGTACTCACATTGAGACAGTGTCAAATGGATGATACTGCTTTTTTAACTACCTTCATTTTTCAGCAATGATAACAAAAATAATAAATACTATTTATTTATTTACACTATTATATTATTTATTGGAATGCTTGGCAAAACATCGGCTAACTGCAAATTGATTCAAACTTTATAAAATGCTAAATAACATTTCTTTATAGTTTGTTCATATATTTTAATAATCTAGTTTGCCAAGATCTTTTGGTTTTGTTGTTAGGTGGAAGTAGGAGTGTTTAATTTAAATTGGATTAAAAAGAATGGCTTTTGATTTTATTGCAAAACTGTCATATCTTTTATTATTTTTTTTAAACTTGTCAAAATTATAATATTTTTGTTTAAAGAAAGGTTAAAAATGAACAAAATTTTGTTAATTTTAAGAAAGCTAATTGGAGCATTGACAATATTACAAAAGTAATAAACAAAATGTACAACTTCACTAAATCCATCTTTGTAACATTACCTAAGAGATCAGATGCAAGTGAATGCAAAATCCATTGAATAATCAGTTTAATGAGCCACATAACCAAACTAATGACGTGAATCCTGATGAATAGAGCATGAAACAAAATTAAACTGAAAATAGGACAAGAACAGTACAGCTTTGTAAAAGACACTGAAACAAGAAATGCAAAATTCATGATTAGAATGCTATCTGATAAAGCAATACAAATGCAGGGTGTGCACTTATGTTTTATTGATTACACAAAAGCATTCGATAAGGTGTGGCACAAAGATCTATTTGAATTGTTAGAAAAACTAGATATATTTCAAAAGGGTGTTATCTAGAACTTATACTGGGAACAAACCACCTGCATATAGATAGAAAATGAATTAGGTAGCTCCACAAAAATAGAAAGGATGTAAAACAAGGATGTGTATTCTCCCCAGATTTATTCAAATTCTACAATGAGGCGATCTTAAAGAAGCTGGAGGATCTGTCAGGATTTATTATTGATGGCCATAATGTTAATATATGTAGATGATGCTGTTAATGGCCAACTTTGAAAGAAATCTACAGGAACTCTTAGACAGAGTAGTAGAAGAAAGTGAGAAAAAAAAGGACTAACCATTAACTGCAAGAAAACAATGTATGGTCATAAGCAAGAGAAAAAGCCCAAGATCAAGTTACAAATTGGAGATATCAACAGCATCAGGTGCAGAAGTTTTAATATTTGTGAAGTGTTTTAACAGAGGATGGAAAATGGGACACTAAAATCTGAACATGCATGAGACTAGTGACAGATGCATTCCAAAAGCTAAGCAAGGTGCTGGGAAATAGAAAAAAATTGTTAGAAATCTCCTCATGGCTGAGGTGAAAACTAGAGACAGCAGAAATGTGGTTTTATAGAAGGATACTGAAAATTTATTGGGCATATAACAAGGAAGGAAAGCTTGGAAAACTTAACTCACATAGGGCATACTTTAATTTACAAATAGCATGCATAAATATTGAGAATGTTAAAAAATCTCTAAATATTCAAAAAAGATTTTGACATTTTTTTATGGTAATTGAAGACTAAACTGTCCTTTATTTTTAAGAAATACAAGGCAATTTTTATTTTTCCTTTGAACCCTCAAAATCTTAACAGACCCATTTGTAATAATTTCATGTAAAATCTCTAGAATTTATAATGATTAATATTTGGTTAAAATTCATAGATTATATGTAAATAGCATTTATGAAATGAAAAATATTTTTAAGTAAAATAGAAACTTTTACTTTTTAGTTAGTAAATGTTCTATTTAAGTAATTTTTTTTCATTTCAAGTGTTTTTAAAGACAAAAGATATTTATGTACATACTTTTCAGATTTAAGTTAATGCATAAATGTTGTACTTAAATATATATTTGACATGTTATTGCAGTTTTTATTTATCATTTGTGTATTAAAAGTATTTCATAATTTCATTAATTTCTTTTTTCTATTGTTATTTTATAAGCAACTGAGTTTTTCAAAATTTTAAGTATTTCTAATAATTTTGGTTTATTCTCTGTTCTTTTTTAGCAATTTTATGAGAACAGAATGCTTGAATTCTCGATATGCATATGATCAACCATTACCAGTATCCCGATTAGTTGCAATGATTGGGAACAGTATCCTTTTTTTAATAGAAACACTAATCAACAGCAGTTTTTTTCCATTCAAAATTTTCCTTTTGATTTGAATCAAATTTGAATTGTACATGTTCATAGAAAAGCATGACAAAATTTTTAAAATGACCTCAGTAAACATTGTCTTTTCTTTGAAATAAGGCAATAGAGAATCAATAAAGTGGAATTATAGTATTCCCTCACTTAACAGCTTTAATTAACATGGTTTTGGGGTTAAGGAAGTTTATTCATTGCAACCTTTTTTTATTTAACATGAAATTTTGCTCAGTACAAAATTTTAAATTTCAAAATTTGCATATATACCATTTCTATAGCAACAACAGGCAGGCAAAATCATTGCTATAGTTTGCCTAATTTAGAAGAGTGCTTCATTTTTCTTTTTTGAAAGCATGTAATTTCCCAATTTATGTATTTATTTTTTAAATTTAGAATATTTTCCTACCAGTTAGCAAAGAATAAGAGGAACAATGAGAATTCCTCAGTTTAAAAAAAAAAAAGAAAAAAAAAAGACAGTTTTTCACTCAAAATCGAAATGAGAATATGAAAATGGAATGATTATTGCTGATATGGATGAGGACTGTAATCAAAACTATTCTGCTGAGTATTGACAGTATGAAAACAAAAGCTTTGAGACTATTCTTGACTCTAAAAAGAAAATAAAGGAATAGAAGATAAATGCTTTATAGGTATATGTGTACTCTGTTGCTTTTGAATGCTACTCTCAGCTATAAGTGACTTAAAATGCAAAGATTGTTTTTACCATCTAACACAACATCCATTTCACATCCTATGCATCTAAATTAATTATCTCCATATCAAGTGATACAACCCAATTTCATTGGTTGAGTTCTGGAATAAATTTAACATTAAGTGTACAACTGAAAATATTTGAGTCATAGTAGCGAGTGGTGTCAATCATTGTGAAGGTTGTATGGAAACAACTTTTGTCTTACTGTGTGAATAATTTTCAAGTGTTTAATCAGCATTACCATGGTCATTGATGAAATTGCAGGTATTGAACAGGAATTATGCTTTAATGAAGTAGACTCTACAAATATCCTGGAATTATCGAATTTGCATTGTAAAGAGTTAAGTGATAATCTTGTTAATGCTGACCAATAGCACTCATAATGCATACAATGACACCTGCATGGGGAGAGAAAATGTTTAAAAAGTGAAATGAATTTACAACAGTTTTAAAAACTTCTTTGCTCTTCAAAAGCATAGTTGAATCAGTAACTGAATGTATATAGATCCACAGTTTGAAGGAAGTACTTTGAAGAGAAAACTACATTAAATAAATTTTTCTCAAAACAAATTACAAAAATTCTCATAATTAATTTTTCTTAAATATGTGAACAAATTTGATTTTTCATACCTATTTTATTTTTTCTATTAATTTTTTTTATAAGTATAGTCATTAAGAAAAAATATAAATTATATTAAAAATTAATTTTGAAAGAAAATGAAAATTGGATGAATTACAATATTTTACTTGTGCTTTTATATTTGATTAACAGGATTTCATCTAAGATGTCATTTTACAGGAGATTACGTGAATGTATTAAGTGTGAGAATACTGTAAGATGCTATGTTAGTTATACTAGGAGTTATGCATAACTTCTTTTTATTTTAAAATTGATTTTAAACTTTATTTAATCAGTTGCAAGAAGTGGTATCAGCAGTGTAATATGAACATTGTAGCACCAATGGTTAGTATTGAAAATAAAATTTGCTTATATTTATTTACATGCAGATTATTTTCTTTATCTTTGTGTTTTTTATACTATTGTTTACCTATTACAAGGACCAAGAGCCACTCAAAGTAGAAGGTTAATAAACAAGATTACTCTAATGATGTAAAGAGAGAAAGAAGAGGTGCATATTATATAGATACATAGAATAAATGGCATAGACTTGAAGAGATTAAGATTGTTGTGGTTGGGGAGTCACAAGGTAACAGTTCTGGGAGGGGGAAGCTATCTAAGTGAAACTTCCTCCTTACCAAAAGAATATGAAAGGAACGAGGGATAACTTGACACCTTGGCAAGGCAAATCCTAGCCATAAAGTTCTGAATTGGTGGTACTAAGATGATTAATCTGAATATTTGTCATAGAAATAGAGTAACGAGAGGCTAGCAACATTTCATCTGTGTGATAGGGTGAAAAATAATTTGTCATCCACAAAGCCATATAATCCACTAGCCCGTATATGGCAGCAATACTCCATTACTGTTTTGATATGACTCTTGAAATAGGTATCCCAAACTGCCCTGCAAACGTGTCAAAGTAGAAAAATTTCCAATGATGAACAGCAATTTTTCTGAATTTTTGCAGTTGATAATTTCATAGTGGTATTTTTTAAATTAGTTATCCTCAGAGTTGTCTGTCTACACATACCAAAATAGTCCCATCTTAAAGAAAATATATGCTCATCAATTTGGTGTGTGAGCCATAAGGTTCAAAGTTGTCTTTCACAAAGGATATCTAAGTTGAAAACTTTAATGGATGAAAGAAATACCAAAGAAAATCAATGATTCTACATCTGTGACAAAGACAAGCAACAAGTACTTCCAAAACTTCATGTAAAGAAAAGGATTGCTAAAAATGAGAAGCAAAAGAAGGAAAACAAGTGTCAAGCTGAGAAACACATAATCATTAACTCAGTCATCAAGCATGGTGGTCCTGTGAAGTCTAGTAAAACAGTGGTTTGGAAGCACTGAAAGATCAACTTGGATATCTGAAGATTTTCTTAGGTATCAAAATCAACACCAGTGAAAGTAAATTTCAGCTGGAAGCTACATTTTGCAGCTACTTGATGACAGGAAAATCAGTTGATTCATTTCCACTTCTAAGACAAAGAAGAAAAAGCACTCAGTGATTCTGTGTATTTAAACAACTGTAGTTGTGATGAAGAATTACTGCAAGTGACCACTTATAAGTACCTAGGCCAATAGTTTACAGTATATTATGACTCCAACTTCTACATTGTCAAAATCATTGATATTGCATCTCCATTCAGTTAGTTTTTGGCTCCAACAAAGAAGAAATAATTATTTCTGATGGCCTTTGTAACAAATGGAATAAACATTTGTCTTTAGATGAGACTTTGATGTAATTTCACTTTCAAATGATGAGTGGATATGCAAGTGTTCCAGAACTAGTTATGAGGAAATTAATTTAGCAAATCATCATTAGGAGAGGAAATGCAGGAGAACCCTTCACAATGTCTAGAAAGTCTTTTCTATCAGTTTAAAACTATATTATAAAGTATTTGTTTTCCTTTTGTAAAACAAATTTCTAAGTTTTGTAGTTTTTGATTAGTTGAAAATTACAATTTCACAAAAGTTTCCAAAATACACATTACAAAAGTATTGATTACAGTAAAAAGAGCTGTTCTGTTAAATTTCTCATCCGAAAATTAGTAAACTTTCAAAATTTCAAGTATGTACCTCCAATGGATACTTTATATTTTTGATTTGTTTTTACCTTACTGTCACATTATGCTTCTGGCTGTTTTTATGTGGTGTAAAGATTTGTGCTATGAAATGTAGGAAGAAGTTGCAGTGCATTAACTCTTGAAATGAAACTTATGATCAGTGAAATTTGCCCTCTGTATCATATTTTTACAATTTTGTTTTTGGTCTGATCTAAGAATTATTGATTCCGTTAGCATTACCTTTCTTTTACTTCAAGACTACCTATATAGCATTACATTTATAATAATTTTTAACTTGCATGAAGCCACCATTTTCAGTTGTAGAAGGATTGAGGATTGGAACATACCCATTATAGTCCATAGGTATGGTAAACACCCCTCTCCCTTTTTTAGATTTACTCTGCACAGAGTCAATATCTTTTCCTTTTTGTGTTGATTTTGATTTTCTGTATCCCTTCTTTTCCTCTTTGTCTTTTTTGGACTTCTATCACAGGAGCTTTCTGAGGAATGGGCACAATGAATGTGTTGAAAAGAACTTCCATAGGTTCAACCTTCACTGGAGTATCATTCTCTTCATTTATATACCTACTCTTTATTTGATTATAGTGCCTTTTGTGCACCATTTTGGGTCCTTTGACTAAATATACCATCCTACCGATTCTTCGGTTGATAGTTCCAACTTCCCCATATCTTTTTTACCTGTCTGATACATCCAGTAAAAAACCTTTTGACCAACTTTGTAAAATTTATTTCCAGCTTTTTGTATCGTATGTTTAAGTTTTTTCTTATTGGGTATCAGCTTGTCAAAAACTGGTCGTATTTTTTGTGCAAACAATTTCTGCTGGAGTTTTCTTTGGTGTAAGCCAATACACCTTGAGAAATTGTTACAATGCTCTATGCATTCACAATTGGATTTTTTTAGAGTCCTCTTAAAGGTATCCACAAAACAGTCTGTCCAGCCATTACTTGTAGGGTGGTAAAGGACAATTGTTGTGTGCTCTCCCACAAAGGTTTTGCAAAATTCCTTGAAATCTTTTGATGTAAATTGGGTGCCGTTATCTGAAACAGTGAAATCTGGTACCCCAAACCTTGAATAATTTGTGTAGAATTACTACTTGTGTGGTTGGTTCCTTACATCTCAATATCTCTGGCCACTTGATAAAATTATCATGAAATATTTCTTTTCAGCTGGAAAAAGCATCCTGGATGTGCGTGCAATAGGATTAATTGAGCCTTTTTTGAGTTTATGCATGATGCAGACTCCTATTCCTTATGCACTAGCGTCACTTGCTATGATTATTTCTTCTTTTGGATCATAATGTGCCAAAAACAAGTCCAACATTAGCATTTTTTAAATTTTTTCAAATGCTTCCTGGCACACCGTTATCCAAACCCATTTAGAGTTTTTTTTTAATAGTTCATTTAACAGAGCTTGCAAACAATGTATGTTTGGCACAAATACATTGTAATAACTTGCCAAACCCAGGAAAGTTTGTAGGGAACTGACATTTTCAGGAGCAAACACGTCTTTTATAGCACTGGCTCGTGCTGGATCTGGACTCCTGCTATTTTTGTCAATTATTTGTCCCAAATATTTGATTTTATCCATAAAAAATTCACACTTTTCGCCTTTCAGCTTGAATCTATAGTTCTGAAAACCTCAAAAACATTTTTCTTGTGTTCTTTTGGGTTTCAGCAAAATATTGTCATGATAAGTGACTGCAAAGTCAAGTTCACTAAGCATCGTATCCATTACTTGCTAAAAAAATAACTGGAACGACTTTTATTCTGAGAACCAAATGACTGAATTTAAACATGCCTTGATGTGTATTTATTATAAGTAATTTTCAACATTCGTCATCCACTTCAATCTGTGATACACGTCACTTAGGTCAATTTTCAAAAATATCCTATTGCGCAAAAACCTCTTCCATAAATTAAACTGCTTCATCCAATCCATTCCAAAAAGGTTATTTGTATTTTTCATTACAGTCTTAATTTCAAGGTTTATCATTTAATGTCACATTTGTTATAAATTCTCCTTTGAATTTTATTTTCTGTCCTGTAACACTATGAGCGATTTTCTTGGTAACAATTAGTGTTGGTTTACCTATTTTTCTTCATGTACATACATTTATTATGCATAAATTGGATCCGCTATCCAATTGTAATTTGATATTTTTGTTAAGGATTTTTACCTGCACAAATTTCCTGGCAGATTCATCCATATTAGTAACTTTAACGTAATTCCTCACTTGTCTTTTTACTTTTGTCTTAGAGTGTGTTTTCTTATGTCCTTTTTTTCTGCACCAAAGACATTCTTTATTTTTGTGTGGACAGTACTTATATCACTGTAATTCTCCCCATGTGTTTTCCCTTCTTCACTTTCTTTTTTTGATGCACTTTTTTAATGTGTGACTCAATGCTTATTTCAATATCTTTGGCATCTTGTTGAACATTTATAAACCGCTGACAATCTTCTGCTAGGTTTTATAAAGTCAGATTGGGTTTGTTTTCCAGTTTATTTAAAACCCTTCTGATTTCAGCAACTTTTGTTGACACCAAACCTTGAACAAATATCAGGTACTTAAAATTGTCAGGGCTTAATTCTGCCAGTTTGAACTCACACTGATCGTTCACAATGCTTGTGAATGTTGTGAAATCGTCATCTTCCTTTTTTACTAAGTTCATATATTTCTATCTTTTATAGAAGGAATGTGTTTCGGCTGAAAACTTCCAAAAGCACAATAACTGTTTCTTTAAATGTTAGGTCACTAGTTTTCTTTGGTAATGTGTAATTTACAAACTTTGTGTGTCCAACAGTGCCTAGTTTCCTTAGCACTAGTCTGACCTTTTTGTGGTTGGACCAATTTGCACAGTCTTTTGTAAAGGTTTTTGTATCTATGGAAATACGAAAAAGTCACCTCTTCTGGCATATAATGAAACTCAGCAATCGTATTTATGATAGTGTCCTCTGAATTTTCATTCTTGTTACTCGTTAACATTTTCTGTTGTTCTACCCACAATTCTACAAATTTTTCAAGTCTTTGTTTGTTATGTGTCTGTTGTTTGCCTTGTCATATCAATATTTTTAGTAAAACCATTTTACAGTCCTCCATTTTGTACTTTATATGAAGTACTTTCCA
Organism: Acanthosepion pharaonis; assembly: GCA_903632075.3. Lineage (NCBI taxonomy): Eukaryota > Metazoa > Mollusca > Cephalopoda > Sepiida > Sepiidae > Acanthosepion > Acanthosepion pharaonis. The sequence goes on from CAHIKZ030003436.1 coordinate 107,397, forward strand.
CAAAAATATATGATTTTTTTTTTTTTTTTTTTTACACAACTATTTCTAAAAAAAGCTCCTACTAATTAACTTCCAACGTAACACCTTTATGCCAAGAAACCCTCTCAACAATATGATTTTTGTAAACTTTGATTTCACATACCTTTCACGACAGTTTTGTAATTCTTTGTAGTTGGAATAAAATCCTGTGTTTTTCTCAATGTTGTATATTGAGCAGCTTGGTAAAAATCCATGTAATTCTTAGAAAATTTTTGTAGCTTTAGTAATTTCTTGATGCCAATGTAGCCTTGGTGAATTTTTACGTGAGTTTTGCTGATATCTTCGTTAGTAGAATATCGAATTCGTGAACGTTTACGTGAGTTCTGCCGAAATCTTTGTTTGTCAAATGTTGTACTGTTTACTTGAGTTCAGCCAAATCCTTGTTGCCAAAATCCCCCAAAAAAAGGTTGGAAATGAAACAGTAATGTTTATAATATTAACAACATACAAGATTTGCCAGCAGCCTGTTAGTGGTGAACCCCTGCCAGACAGTATATTCCACTGTATTTATGAGGATTGGACATACCCATTATATGGTATAACAGTTACAGAAATTTGTTCCATTTGGACATTCATTTGCTTAACATTGTTTTGATATATAGAAATTTATATATCGTATTCTTCCATATATATATATATATATATATATATATATATATATATATATATTTAAAATGGCCTGCAATTAATTTCTGAGAACATCTGCCTGCAAAACACCTAGCCTATCTCAGTTGCAAATGCCTGCTCAAGCACATTTGTGTTTGTTCAGCAACCATAGGGCCCGCCTCTGCTTTATACTGCAGACCTTAATTTGAGCTTCTGGGAGAGAATGCATCATCTGGTGTGATCAAAAGTTTAAACAAGACCAATACACTTATACATCTTAAACTTGTGAGATAATTGTGCATAATCTGTTAAACTGAAATCTCTCTTTAAGCATCTAGGTACAGATACATATTGATTCTTATTGAGAAAATATTTGATAGTCCAAAATTTAATAGTTACGTTATCAGAGAAAAAAGAATTGGCAAATTGCTTATGTTTACACCAGTATATGTTTCAGGTAATGTTATACATATAATTTTGACAAAAATCTTTTGTGTAAAATTCTTAACAATTTTTTTAGAATCTCAAATTCCTACACAGCGATATGGCCGAAGACCATTTGGTGTTGGTTTGTTGGTTGCTGGATATGATGTAAGTGATGAAATTCTCTTTTTGCATTAGTCATTTTTCTGAAATTGAAATTTTGATAAATGATACTTGTTATCATATGCAACATGTTAATATTGAAAAATTGTCACTATTGTACTGAATTAATACTGAATTTTAAACATGGTTCAACTGTTTAATATTGATATTTACATTTACGCAGAAGTAATGACAACTTTTTCTTCACTCTGCCCCAAGCTCTCCTTATGAGATCAAAGTTTCATTAATTTAGGCACATAACTAATTATTCAGTTGTATTTTAACTTGTTGCTTTTTGTTTTTCTAAGGTCAATAAAGTATTGTAATTGAAATTTTTTTTTTTTTTTTTAAGTTCATATCTACCTAAAAGACAAAAAGCATTTTAAAGCCTTTTGTCTTTTAGGTATATTTACTAATTGCTTATGTTTTTTTTTCTTTTTTTTTTTTTTTTTTTTATAGTGGTATTTTACGAGTTTTCACTAATAATTTCGTTTTTGAAATGAGCATTTTTTTTTTCTCCTCATTATGTGAATATTGAAGTCATCAAAGGATTTACTTCAATTTTTTAAAGCTCGTGCTCTTCTTCTAGGATATGGGACCTCATATTTACCAAACTTGTCCTTCAGCAAACTATTATGATTGCAAATGTATGGCCATTGGTGCTAGGTCTCAATCTGCTCGCACATGTCTTGAGAAAAACTTGGATAAATTTTATGATTGTAAGTACTCATTAGTTTTATTTTCTCCTTACTATTTATATTTTTCAGCTCAATAACTTTAAAATAGGTACATCCATTTTTATTTTTTTTTATTTTATTTTATTTTTTTTTTTGCTAAAAAGGAGTATACCCTGATGAAAAAAGTCCCCAAATTTGATGAAAACAAAGTTTTATTATGAAAATATTTATTATTACAAGGAAAGAGCAAAAGTATCTTTTGATAAATTTTAAATCCTTTTTTGCATGTTTAAAATTTTGTTTAAAAATCTAGTTTGGTAGACCAAAGATTACTATAGGAAATTTTTTTTTTTTTTTTACAAATAGAAATAAAATAAAAAAATTTTAGAAATAAAAAAAAAATAAAATATAGTAAATATTTTTTTTTTTTCTTTTTTGCATCTGTTCCCCACCTCTAACACTTAAATTTCAAGAATTTAAAATATCAGCCTCTTCATGTTTATATTAGTTAAAACCAGGACTCTCTGGAGAATTTAAATCATCAATTTGTTTTTGTCAAACAGAAACACCATTTACTGAAAATCTGCTTTGAATGCAATAAAACTATGACATTATTTAATTAGGAAAGCTTTTAATTGTTTTTATAAATAAGATATATTAAGAACACTATTGTCTTGAAGAAAAATTTTTTCCAATGAATAATGAATTTTTACAAGAATTGTTTACATTTTTTAAAAAATTTTAATTATAATTTATAAAATTTTAAATTTTTTAAGATTCTATATTAATATCAGCCTTTTAGATTATATTATTATTAAGTGTAAACTATATTTACTAATCATGAATGTAAAACGCTTAATACCTGTCTTCAAACACCAAGATTTTTTTGAATTTTCAATTTTTTTTTTTATGTGTATAAACATGCCCATTTTTGAAAGTATAGCAGACCATACACGACATTATCAGAAAATAAGAGTGATGACTATAGTAAATTTAGTCAACACTCTTAAAATTAGATTACGGACAATATTTTCCAAAATTTCAAAAATTACTGACTACTTAAAAAAATGATATTTAAAAAAAAAAAAAAAAAAAGTGCTCATATCATTTTCTTAATCTAACATGTAAACATGGCTACTGTCAGTTAAAAACACAGCTACTATTTGCTTAAAAATTAATTTTTATGATATCTTAAACTTCAAGTAAATAATATTCATTTCAAATCAAATTAATTATACTTTAAATCAGTCTCAAATAAAGTTTCAAAAAGTATATTTTATTTTCGCAAGTTTTTTCAAACCAAGAACTAACTTGTGTTTACAAATATCTCAAAATGGAAGACTTTGATGTTACAAAAAAAGAAGAAAAATAATTGATTCCAATCAATAGTATTTTTGTTTGAAATACACCAGAGTATTTTGCTTACTGGAAATAGTAAATTTAATCCTTTATCTTTCAGTCAAATCTAAAATTAAAGCTTCATGAAAGCCTTTTTATTTTAAAAAATGAATGTAAACATTAGGTATCACGATTTTAGTCAAGGTACCTATTTTAAAATGTTACTTAAAGAATCACAAAGAAGTAGCTATGTGGCTGTAGATTGGGTTTCACTTGGCCTGTAGGTCTCTGTGCTCAAATTAATTGAGTACAAGATATGGGATGCAAGTTTAAATCTTATCTAAGTCTACTTTATTTCTAATTCTTGTTACTTTAATAGTTGTGGTATAATGGTCTTGAGCATTGTTTAAAAAACAAAAAGAAAACAATTAAAAAATTAATGAGAAATCAGTGAGTACACTTTTTTTACTAATTGGTACCATGTGAGAATTAATTTTAACATACTTTTATAATATTGAAACATTATAACAGTTTTCTAGTTTTTCTTTGTCTTATTCCAGCCTCTTAAGTAAATAATTTTATTTTATATAATTTTAATTTCAGTTAAATTTTCCCCATGCAATCTAATTTAAATGCTTAAATTAAAAGGTATTAATTATTTTATAAGTCTTATCTAAATCTCTAAAAATGCTATAAAGAACAATATAAAACAGTCTTGATAATTAATTTATGATAATGGATTGATTTATAAAATAATTAAAATTTTGTATCTGTCTATATTTCTGAGACAAAGTATTATTTACATTATTCAGACTACTGTCCGCTATATTTATTACAACGTTTCAGCTGTTGTATGCTTTCTTCAGGTGGTTGGAATGTCGAACTTAACCCTTTATTTCGCTCACTGGGGTAGACTGTTCTAGTTCCACAATGGATGTCCTGTTAATTTCTCTCTGAAAGTTCTCCACTGAACTCACACTCTTTGGGTCCTGTCACTGGATCTAACCAACGCCTTTATCCACTGTGCCATGTGTCCTTGAGGACATCTGTGTATGAATTTCTGGGTATTATAAGCCTAATGTCTTCAACAACCATTTTTACCAGTGCTCATATTGCAATTTTTTGCTGTTATCATTGTATGTTTTTACCAGAGCTCATATTGCAACTTTTGTTGTTATCGTTTTTCTCTGGCACTCCTTATTACTGGTTCCCATATTGTATTCATTTCTATGCTTGGTTGGCTGGTGTTCTTGAAGCCTTGCCTTGAGTGAGTGGCCTGTCTCCCCTTTATATTTCTTTCCGCAGCTGCACGGGATAGCATACACACAGTCTTTAGTCATGTTCTCCTATATGGGGGGGGGGGGTCTCACTCGGGAGAGATATCTGTGAAGTGTTGTCAAGCTTTTGAAAGTTGTCCTGATGTTATATGGACCGCAGATCCTTTGTATTTTCTCTGATAACCTGCCTATCCCAGTTTTTTGGGGCTGCTACCCAGGGTAGTTGTTACGTTGTAGGGTACCACTTATACTGACCAATTCTTTATCTAATGTCTCTGGGTCACCACTTATGACTTTTGTTCAGTGTTGTAAGCAGCAGACAATCCCTTTCTTTACGCTGTATGGATGATGGGAGTTGAAATTGAGGTACTGTCCGGTGAATGTCGGTATACGGATGTCTTGAACCCATGCTCTATTCAAGATATTAGAACATCCAGGAATGGGAGTGTGTTGTTACTCTCTTTCTCCATTGTGAACTGTATCGAAGGTCTTATTGAGTTCACATGGTCCAGTAGAACCTGAACATCTTCCTGGTGTGGCCAGAGTATGAAGGTGTCATCTACGTACCTTAACCATATAGTTGGCTTTAGAGATATAGATTCTAATGCCATTTCCTCAAATATTCCATACATATATTCGCCATTGCTGGTGATAATGGCGAGCCCATTGCTAAGCCCTCATTCTGTCGATATATGTGTGATCCCATTCCAAAGTGTGTTTGTATACAGAAAGTCAACATTTAAGTCAGTTAAAATTTTGTATTTAGTTTTACAAAATTGTATATTTTTCTCTTTCCGTTTAAATTATCTCTTAGCACAATGTAAAATTGAATATTTTTACAGTGTTGTATTTTATTTTAATAAACCTATTTATTTTCACTTTCTATGTGACTGTTTTACTTATAAATTGTTAAATTTATCGAGATTGTTTATTATTGTAGTTTATCAAAGTTATATTTTCATTTTTCAATTTTATTAAATAATAAGGATGCATAAGTTTTATTTACATGTTTGAAAAGTCTTGATTGGACAATATTTTAAAGCCCTTCTGTACAAATATTTTATGACTATATTATATAAAATATAATGAAAATACATGTTTGTATTTACAGAATAAAAAGCTGCTTTATTCATTCTGTAATTACTGTTGAAAACCCATGAAATAAAGATTTTCTGTTTAATTTTATGTTTGAATATTTTTATCAGAAACTAGAACTGGTATCTTTTAAAATCATACCATTTTCTTACTTTTTATAATGAATGAACTGTTGTTTAATCATGTTATTTTTTTTGTTGTTTCTAAATTTTAATCAAAATGATAATTTCTAAGCACCAGTGTTCATTTTGTTACATTTTCCTGATCCACTATATTTGCTTATAATAATGGATTAATAATCTAGGGTTGTGATGTAAAAGAAATAAATTTAGTGATTTTATTGACCTTGTGATCTAACACTTTCTCCCCAGCCCCTCAACCTCCGACATCTTACTCTCTGGGTTGAGGTGCCTACTTGGTCCTAACTGAACTTAAGGGAGTGGCCGTAGATCCCCTGAGCATCCGTAGATTATTTGACTGGTCCACTGGTTTAATCCTGCTTCCTGCCCACGTTGTGTTTGGTTTGATCCAGAAATCAGAAGTGATATTCATCCAGTCACAGTCGACTGAAGATGTAGACATAGCTGGAGAGTGCACTAAGAAATTTAGAATGCAGCAAAAAAAAAAAAATATCTGCAGAAAGCCAGACAAACAACTATTCAATGATTGAATTGTTAATGTCTTTTATATAGCAGAAAAGAATAGTATAGAAAAGAAATGGGTTACAGAAAAGAAAAATAATTGACGTAAAATGCATACACTGGATTCTGGACAGAGAGAGAGAGTGTGTTATGATTAACTTAATCATAACTTAAATCATCCCAGAACGATATACGACTCTTGCAATGGAGAAATAAGATTTCTGTGCATGGTTGTAAGTTCATTGTGGCATTCCCCCTTAGCAGTAGTTACAGTAGTAGTAAAATTCGTGGTAGCAGAGCAGCGGTACTTATATCAACAGCACATATTAGCGGATGCTTCATTCCAATCCCTAACATCACATTCTCTCCTTGAGTTTCTCTCTTCCGTCTCAACGCTTGCCCAGGCCAACTCTCTCTTCAAGAAATTTCTCCTATCTGCCTTTTGCAGCATAACTACGGGTTTATATAGAAAAATCCAGCTGGTTACAACTGAACCTTGGTCGCACGTGATTATCACGGGGTCTTGGCTGTTTCAACCAAAATCATGTGAATTCAAAAGGTCCTTCCAGCTTACTCAGCTCTATTTCAATTTTTAATCAATAAAAATTATTTCGACCATTTCCATTGTCTTCTGATGACCCAGATTCAATGGGTATAACTTCTGGCCTAGATCAAATTTCCACATCAGTAAACAAAATGCTCTGATTTAATTTCACTATTCAAATCTATTACAAGTTTTAATCAATAAAAATTATTTCCATTGTCTGCTAATGACCCAGTTCCAATGGGTACAGCTCGTGCCCTAGATCAGATTTCCCATCAGTAAACGTAAATGCTCTGATTTAATTTCACTTTTCAAACCTTCTCCAATTTCACTAAAATAAAAAGTAAACATGAGTGTGTTTGTGTGTGTTTTTCAGACTCTCTCTCCGTCACAGTGAAAAAAATACAGACACCTGTTGTCTTCCCTTTAATCATCCTTCTTTGATTGCTTCACTGTAATTTTGTGTTCTCTCGGCTCTAATCAAAGCTATTGAATGTTCTGTTTCTTCATATAGTGGGAGTTATGTCATCTATTTCACTATTACTATTAGTGTTTGAGACTTGATATCAAACCTAGTAACTAACATAACAACCTTTTTGCACCAAGAACACTTCCTAAGAATGAGCGGTTACAAATTCTTCTCTGCAGGAGTGCAAAATGTACACCTCTGAAGTTGGTTTGTCTTACTTTTCTAGTAGAAGAGTAATAAATGATCAGCTCTTTAATTTATAATATTGAAATGCTAAATGTGCTATGAAAATTTTGGCATCTGCTTACTGCACAAACACACACACTTTTTTTCTGTCTCACTATATATGTAAACATTAGAGAAAATGATTTGTTTTATTATCAATGACATCTTTGCATTTATGTAGAGTATTTTTTTGGCCAAATTTCATTTAATATTTTAAAAAATTGGCTTTTTATAAAATGTTTTTATAAAGATTAATATAAGAGTTTTGTATTATATGGAATTTGAAATAGAAAATTAATGTCTTTCAAAAGCTAGGAAATTAAATAATTTGTTAAATTATTTCACATATTATTAAACTTTATCAGCATTGTCAAAATTTAGTAAATTTACTCTGCACTCTAACTTGCCTTTTTACTTGTTTCTTATGTTTTGTATTTTCCGTTTATGCACTAGCTTTAACCCTGGATGCTTACAATTTTTTTTGATGTATCTTCCTAGCATTCATTAGAATTTCTTAATGTTACCACTTAAATGTCCAAATGTAAGTGGCTGTGGTAATCACCATTAACATTTCTGCTATTATTATTCTGTTAAGGCTTGATGCAAAATTTGTTACCATTAATAATATGGACACAAAATGTAAACTTAAATTACTTTTATAGGTAGTGTCAATGAACTAATAAGATATGGTTTGAGGGCTCTGAGAGATACATTACCGCAAGATGTGGAATTAACAACAAAGGTAAGTTTCAGATATTTAAGACATTTGCACAAGTATTTACTCTAAAAATAATGAATACTACTCTTTACTTGTGAAGGAAAACCCTAAACTAAAGTAATTTCTGGTTAGTCATTGCTGTTACACTCTATCTGTATCTGTTGTGAGCAGTCTTATAGAGTAAAATTGTCACTTACTGAATGCAAATTTCTATCAAAAAAAAAAAAAGAAAAAAAGATGTCTCTTTGACAAAATTGTTATTCTTTAACAATTTGTAAACTAACAAGTAACCCAGAGCTGCTTTACTCATTGACATTGAGAAGCTTAATAGGTGAATGATAAAACACTTTGAAGATACAATATTTACTTTAAAACTTCAGGTAGATGATAACTAGGTTGAATTGCCCAAGTGACTAATCAAGAAGCAGTAGATAGATTGCAACATTAGAAAATATTGAAGTTTCTGTTTTTCACTATTGCATTGATTTTATTCATGTCCAGATTCTTAAGATATGGCAGGACACTTAATAGTTTTAAAATATTAATAATTACATTAATATGTTATTAATTTTATAACATGAAAAAATTGTGCCAAATTGCTTTATTTCTGCTGTGTTAGCAATCAGCTGAAATCTACTATATTGAAAAATGCTTGTAGAAATTAAATTTACTTATTTCTAACTTACTCTAAAATATGAATATATTTAGGACTATTATTGTTATACTGTTTATTTCACTATTTAATATTTTTTAAGCATTTTGTTTACTGAAATTTTTGTAATGTTTCAGAATTGTTCTTTAGCTATTGTTGGTCCTGATACCAAGTTTACTATTTATGACAATGAAGCTGTTGCAGAATTTGTATCCTTTGTAATTACTACTGTCATAATCAAAATTTATATTTGGTACTTGTGTATTACTTAAAAGTTAACTGCATGCACACTTATAAGTAAAGACGTAATGACTAATAATATGTAACAAAAATGGTAGTTACTGTCTCATAACAACTGCACATTTTAGAAATATACAAAGTGAGGCAAAAGTCACACACTATAGGAGTTAATTAATCATATTTTAAATGTCTAATTTGTTTTGATATTTTCTTATTTTGTGTGGCCATTTGAAATCAGTTGTTTTTCAGATGTGTCCAAGAAATATTGAGAAACTTAAATTTAAATATGAATGTAGTCAAATGACAGAGGAAACTATCCGACGTGTTAATGAATCATGCAGGAATTGAAATGTTTTGAAAAATGACATTTTGAACAGCACATATCACAATTAAATAACTAGTAAATAAAATGTTCATGCATAATAATACTTTTAAGAAAATATCTCTTTTTGCCTCACCCTGTACATGCAAGTAAGCTGGTTTTGAATACTTCATTTTGATATAGTGAATGCCACAGTTATAGCTAAAAATGAAAGATGTGAATGACTTTGAGAAATCCCAAATTATTATGGCCAGAAGAGTAGATTTGAGAGTTTTTCAAAGCCATATGGTTTGTGGTGTGCTTATGTTTAGTTGTGGTGTGTATGTATGTTTGTATTTTGAGGAGGAAAAAAAATCGCCAACTGCTGACAAGCCATAGGCCAGCCAAGACTTGTAAAATTCAAGAAGTGAACTTTACTACCATATATCAGCTAACAGAAGTGCTAATTTGGTACAAATTGCAGATAAGGTGAAGGAATGATGTCTTGCATATGAGGCTGAGTAGCTGCAAAGCAGTCAGTCTATCCATGACTGACATTTTTCAGCAGAACAATGCACCCTGAGATACGGTAAGAGGTGTATGTACATAGATTCAGGAACATGAAGATTTCATTGTATTGTTTTGCCCCCCCCTCCCTTAGATTTCAATCCAATTAAGCACTTATTGGCTATGTTAGAGATCAACCAGTTCACATTGTATCACCATGTAACTAACTTGTGGTAGTTAAAGGGCCTCCTGTTAATATTCTAGAGAAACCTTTAGAGTCCTTGTGTAGTTTATGTCAGATATGATAAAAACTGCTGTTTTGCAATCACATAGGGGGCCAACACCTTATTAGGTAGCTGGTTACAATGTTTTGGCTCCTCAGTCTATGCCAAATCAAATACATTTTGCTTTAAGAAGCTTTTCTCTTTTTGAATGTATATCTGATCTTAGTTGGCCCCCAATGATCCTTTTTTTTTTATATTGTATATAGTTATAAGTTGTAGATAGGATATTGTTTTGTGTGTGTAGTTCTTTGATTATGAATCTTTTTTCATTCTCTCTATAGGCAAAGCAAATGATGCTGTTCTGAGAATAGGAATAAAATTTCAATGCTAATCTTTAACTATTCTTCATTCAGTAGAAATGAAGAATATGAATAGATTTGTAGCCATAGGTTTCTGGTTATGGTATCATTCATGAAAGATAAGCTGGTATATAGGATGCTAGTTCCATCTGAAGCTACTTTGACTTCAAGCTATTTTAATTCTCAGAAAGTATTCAAATTGGAAATGTGATAAAATGTGTTAAGCTAAAGAAAAACAATTAAAATAATTAGTAATAATAAATTTGATTCTTGTTAATATTGATTGCATCTAAGTATTGTTTTGTCTTGATTTTATATGATCATTTATGATTATATCTCAAAATCTGGTACTATTTAACATTATTATGAATAGTAGAAAAAAGACATGAGGAAAACTGTATTTAATTTCAGCTGGAGCATTTTGTCCATTGACAGACTTCATCAAGGCAAAAGCAAAATGAATTTATATTTGAAAATGTATTCAATCAAAACAAAAAGGAAATGTTGTTAGTTACCAGAAAATTATAAACACTTATAAATATTCATAAGTCCAACTGCAGAATATCAATATACTCTATTCATACTGTCCTCTCTACAGATTATATGGATAACTAAAATATATATACTTAATAAGAAAATATATACAACTGCTAACATCCGTTCTTTCCTACAGAAGGAGAAAGAACTTTCTCAGATACTGCATTGAAGAAGAAATCATTCTCCAATGCTCATAAAAACACATCAAGGATTTGCTACCAGATTACTGAAAAATGCCACCACATAAATATATAAAAAAATTTTCTTTGAGTATGCAAAATGCTGATTTATATGGAAAATTCTTTTTGAGTATGCAAAATAACATATTTTAATATTCTTCAGTTGAACTTAGGAATATTTATGAGTGTTTATAATTTTCTGGTAACTAACATTTCATTTTAGTTTTGATTGGCTACATTGTTTTCAAATAAATTCATTTCGCTTTTGCCTTGATAAAGGTTGTCAATGGATGAAACATCTTGGCTGAAATTAAATAGTTTTCCTCATGTCTCTTTTTCTCCTATTCATACTGTCTTTACAGATTATAATCTGAGAATATACACACATTATTTATTATGTCGTAATACATTCACTTTTCAACTTTAATTTGGATCTGCAAAGTGTGAATGTCCAGGTCTTTCGAAGAAAATCAAAAAATATACAAGCACATTGATTTTTTTTTTTTTTTTTTTTTTTTTTTTAGTATTTTATGATTTTATTCACTCATCTCTATAATTTATTGTCAGATAGACAGAAAAGAACAGTATTGCCAATGAATTAAACATTAATATTACCATTGTTGTCAGTGTTTTAATAATGCAAATGGATCTTGTTTTGTACACATCTTTCCTTGACTTATATTTAGTTAGAATTAATTGAAAAAGATGAACGTTCACGAGGTCCCCCACCAGCTGCTGAGGTAAGTTTAATTTATAATTTATGTTTTTGATTTGTTTTATCAAAATAATGATAGGTAAATTATAATTTTAATTTTCTCATGTTATTTTGATTAATATTTAAATGTTTCAAGGGGAAGGGGAGCATTTTGGGTTGACTGGAAATAAAGAGCAAATATTTGTATTGATTACATGTAACATTAATGTTTTTAATAGAAATTAGCAAATCTAATTTGTTCATTTTGGTTAGAATGACTTGTATTTTGATTTTTGTTAGAATGACTTGTATTTTGATTTTTGTTTTGTAATTGAAGTGAAAATTTAGTGTTTGGAAAGTTTTAGATAAAATGACATTTTTTTGTTTCAGTCACTCAAATTACTTTTCTGAACAAATCACATTTAACCTATCTTTCTCTAGGCAATTTATTGAAAAAATATATTTTATGAAAAACATAAATGTAGAAGGGAAAATGGCTTAACTCGCAGAACCAAATATGCTTGTATACAAAATATGTGAAAGAAAACATGGCCAATCCAAAAGCTGCAACTTGAGCAAATTTCTGAGCCTCAGCCACTGTATAAAATGAGCATGAGTGAGAGAACATCAAGCAGGCTGCAAATGCTAATGAGTCAAGGGGCTGTGCTCTGTGTGGGTAGTTTTGTGGTAGTTTCAACGATTGAAAATTGAAAAATATTTTAACAATTTCAAATTTTCTCACTGTAACCAATATGAAGATTTCAAAATGCTATATAAAAAAAAATCATCTTGATATTGCTTATGGTCATATGACAATGAGAAGGTGTCTTTTAGTAAACAGAAGACAAGAATTGGTCAATAAAAATGGCACTAATTATTTTGCTCCTTTGGTAGAGTTTTCAATAAAAATTTTTTTACCATGACTTTATAGCAAATTCCACTGATTAAATTTGCTCTAACACATTTTGCACAATGAAATTTTAAATTATTTCTGATTCATTATGAATGAATATTCATTTTATGTATAAGTCAGTTTTGGCTAATATTTATTTACTTTTTTTTTTTTGTAGTGTTACCTATCTTGAGAATATTTTAGTACCTCCTTTCATATTGCGCAAAGTAACTTTAACATATGTTTATAATAATGAAACCTGAAAACAATTATAGTTTTACTACAATTATTTTGAAATTATTTTACAATTCAATATTTATTTATGAATGAAAAGTTGAAAAAGTGAATTCAAAAAATTTCTCTTTTGTTAAATTGAGAAATAATAATTTCTACTCTATATTACAGACTCCCATGGAACAGGAAGATCAACCTGAATCATTTACTCCTGCTGAAGGAGGACCACATCCAGTTGTAGCTATGGAACCTGAATAGATTTTGTGAAGGATTTTTATTTTTAATATCTTTCCTGTCAGTATTTTCAGTAAAATCTTGCAAACTTTTAAGGAAAATCTCATTGTTTCTGCTTCAAGCATTTAAGAAACAAAAATAAATGTTTCAAACTTTCATTTGTTTGTTTTTTATCCTGAATTATAAAAATTTAAATTCTGGTCATGGAAAATTTAACAAAAAATAGTCAGTATTATGAAATTGATAAAACATGAATTTAATTGAGGTGAAAAAAATTAAGATGATCTTACAAAATGGTACTTATAATTCTTGACTGCACCATGAACTTGCTTGATAGATGTCCATGGAGCATGTCTAAACTCAGCTTAACATGCTCTCTTTAAGCTATCTGGCCCCAAGCTTGATAACCACTGCACATTTCTGGAACCTGCTACTAAAGGTCTGGTCCAGGTTGCTGCAGTAGCCCAGAGTCTTGGCAACTGAGCTGAGACATTATTACTCTTCTATGAGATGTGTCACTTTAGTGAGTGTTCTATGAGTTAGAAGTTACTTGTGTTAGTGTTATGTCTACTGTGGTTGGGGAAAGTACTCTTGAAGTTGTTTGAAGTGATAAACTTGCCCATTCTATATCCATGGTTGAACAGTGGGGTAAGAGTGGTTACTAGAAAGCCTTGCATATGTCATTGTTTGTAGTCACGGTACACCCAGCCGGCAATGTGACACTAGCAATATATTGATCTGTGATACTCTGAACTTCTTCATCTCGCTATTCAGTGGCCATATTTGTTGCCTTGGAAGACATGCTTTTTAATCTATCCGTAACTACCAGAACTTGATCCTTTTTGAGAAGCAAGGAGGCCAACTCTGCCTTAGCTGTGGCTATTTCCCCACTATCTTTCGATTTTATAGCCCTTTCTACTCTAGCTTCTTGTGCCGTTTGCTCTGCTAATCTATCTTGGTTGAGTCACTTACTATTCTGAAGTCCTCAAAAAATTGGGATATAAAAATTAAGGGAAAACATGACAGGTTTGCAATAACTTTGTGACTCCACTAACTACCTTAGAAATTCTAATGATTTCTTCAGCTTTTGAAAAAGCTCTCGTAGCTACTATCAAAGAGTAGAAAGTTAGGAGACTTGGGACATCTTCTTGGTGCTCTCTAGAATAACACTGAGTAAATGGCTTTGGTCCTCTAATAAAGGAATTTCCCAGAGTGAAAGCTAGTTATCCAATTTGTGTCTGGCAAGTAGTTGGTTAGTGGAGAGCAGATGTCTGGTGAAGATTAGACAAGCAACCCACATCATGGTCTGCTCATCCCTGGGAATGATTAGGCATCTTAGGCACTAATAAAAGGTTTAAGGAAAAGAACTACAAAAATCCTACAAGAGTGAAATGTGAGCAATGGAGATGGTGGAAACTTTGACCAGAGCAGTAAGAGGACTGATGATAGGACAGGTGGTCAACTAATAGCTGAAATTAGAGATACTAAAAGCAGCGGTTTATGGCCAAGTGTAGCACACTAAATAGAAGAAAGAGTACATAATTTGGAGTGCACATGCTAAAAAAAAAAGTAGGGAAAATTATTGCACATTTCCAAGAATAAGAAAAACGGATGGTGGGAGGGGTGTTTTTACTGAAAACAAATATATTGCATGTTACATAAAAAAAAAAATTCATAAATTGGGTAAATAATTATTGCTTGCTTAGGTAGTGAGACAAGACAGCTTTTTTTATTACGATATCAAATTTTGCACATTTAAAACATATTTTGAAAATGTTTTGTATGTTCATTTTTTTAAAGGAAAATTTTAAATCTTAAAGTACAATATCAGAAAAATAGTGCATATTTTAAACATTATTTTAAAAAATGGTTGAATAATAGCAGTTTTTAAAACTGCTATTCAATCTTTTTTTAAAAGAAATTCATATTACAAAATTGTGTATCTTAAAATGCACAATTTGTCAAAGTTGCATATTTTAATATTTTTATTAAAATATGCACATGCAAAATTTATTTTTTTTAAAATAAATGCAATTATTTTGTCAATATTTACTTTTTAAAAGAATATTAAATTGAGAACTTGTGCTATTGTTTTTTTTTTTTTAAAGGAAATATTAAATTTTAATAGCAACAGCATGCAATATAATGTTTGCACAACATTGCAGATTCAAAACAATCATTTTTTCCTGCACATTTGCTCAGTACATCTTATTCAGCTTGGAATAAGTCTTTCTCTGCAGCCACATGGTGGCCATTTTGGGGCAGTTGGGCAATGGCTCCATATACAAATTTGTTCATAATATATTGGTCTAACTCTTTACCAAAATTGGCACTTATCAAAAAATGTACAATAGGTTTGAATATCCTAGGTAAACTGCCCTACTACTTGCAATTTTTTGGAGTATCTTGCATTTTTTTTAAAAGAAAGATTAAACCTGTGATATGGTGATTTGGTGATTTTCTAAGTGGCACATGCTGGAAGTATGGGGCACTCAGTGAGAATTGAGCCAACTACTCAGTTGTAATTGTTCTAGTGAGACAAGCTTGTTTAAGTGTCCTAAACCTTTTGTGATATGCGTTAAAGAAATATTAATATCTACAATTTTTTTGTCAAATCACACCTTTTAAAAAATGGTTGGATATGTAATTCTTTGATATCTTGCATTCTTTAAAGGAAATATTAAAATCTGACATTTTCTTTTTCAAATTATGCCTTTTTAATATAAGTATTAAAATCTGCAATTTGAGGTGATATGCATATTTTTAAGTTGACCAATTTTGTAAAATCCCACAGTTTTAAATAGACTAAAATCTGCATTTTTTTTTCTAAAGAAAAATGTTAAAATCTGGAAAATTTCCTACAAGTCATGCTTTACATTTTTTTTTTTTTTTTAAAAAAAAAAAGAAAAAAATATTCCAAATAACTGCAATTTTTTGTAATATACTAGTTTTAAAAGAATGCCAATAATATGTTTTTGGTGGTGTTGAGATGGGACGATAGATCAATAAAATGAAACAAGGATGCAAAAATTATTATAAAAGATCTAAGATTATATAAAAATATTGTATTTTTTTATTCAACCTTTAGACTAGTTTTGTTTATTTAACTTTTGAGAGCAGTGTCTAAAAAAAAAACATTAAAAGAAGAAAGTTACTAACATCTATTCTTTAAATAAAAAACTGCCAGATTAATAAAAAATGGCTTGAACAAAATATGATGTAAGGCTCAAATGGATGCTGTAAAAGAACAGTCAAGATGAATTCTGACGGTTTATAAAAAAGATACAAGTAAAAAATTTGAATTTTGAATTTTTTTTTTTTAAAAAAGAAAAAATAGGGGGCTCATGTCTGACATTCTCAAAACTGCCTAAATAAAATAAAATTTGCAAACAAGCATGGTATAAAAAGATACATTAGTGATTTTTTTTAACCAATAGGGAAAGTTAATTACAAACCAAAAGTATTACATTTCTTTATTCAGAGTCGATTTGTGGCTATTTAAGAAGTCTAGTATACTGAAGGGATTTGGCTTTCACAGGTGAAAATTGACAGCTACAAGGAGAGCCAAAAGCTGAAGGGTTTCAGCATTCACAAGTATGTGACACTATTTACGTCGCTAGAAAGAAAGAAGAAAAAAAGAAAGGCGAGAATTAAATTTAGGTGATAAGAAGCCATCACGAAAAGGACACTAAGTGATGTTATTCTTTTTGACAAAGAGAAATGCTAAAATTTTATTTTCATTGTCGAGAAAGTAAGATACTGGATTTAATCTGATAATCGGGACGGTGAATAAGATATATCCAATCTGCCCATGGTAAACATTTCAAGTTGGACAAGCGACCTCCCGCAGAATTCTAAAGAGATAAAAATTATATATGTCATGTGCTGACAGAAAAACAAAAATGTCCGCTGACCACCATGAAGGAAAGCTTAAGCCTTTGTCTATATGCAGAATATCATTGAGAGGAGCATCTGTTTATTGTCAGGGCTGGCTATGATAGCAAAACTATTTTATCAGAACAGTTAATTAGCGACAGAATGCAAATACGTCCAGTTGACCACCCACTTGTTTGGCGAAGGCCCTGGGTGATAAAGTCCAGGTGACATTTGGCTAAGATAAGAGTCCAAGGGTTTGTTGTCAGGCAGAAGGAAAGAAAGAGAAAGAAAAGAAAAATGAAGATAATTTTTTTTCTTTGAGCAAGATTTTTTAAACCGAGGCTAGTCTGGCCACACCCACGCCGCTGAGCGCCCATTGGCTGAATGGTGGCATGAGCGTTAGGCGGAGGTAATCATGTGAAGAAGGAGGGGAGGCCTGTTGCGCCCCCCTGAAGGGATAGGTGTGAGATGCCACTGTGAGAGAGGGGAAACCCATTGACACCCTCTGAGGGTATGGTGAGATACCAATATGAGAACAGAAGAAGGCGGGAGGACGAAAAGACTTCCAAAAATGGAAAATAATAAATTTTCCTGACCGAAAACAAAGAAGTGGATTGTGGATTTAGAATTATCAAGGAACCTCAAACCCCGACAAGCCCACCCCGGTTTTGGTCGGCGTCCATATAAGCAGAGTCGCAGCGAGTGAAAAGCAGTTCCAGTTCCAGTTAAGTTCCAGTTAGTTGCAGTGAGCTGAGAGCTCTGAAGACCTGCCTCGCAGATAGCTGACTTGAAAGATTCCACGCAAATCACGACTCATCTTCTAACCAAGAACAATTTATTTTTGAAGAACGACTTAGACTCACACCACCAAAACAAGTTTTACGAATATCGCCTGAAGATACACCAAGAACCAGTTTCTTAAAGAACAGACAACTTAAGATGTTAAGACTCTCCTAACAAACACAAAGTGTCACGAATCCATATAGCGGGTTGAGAAGATGCAGTCCTGTATTCAGCAACCAGATATAAAATATTGTTATCCTTTTTTAACACATTTGAACTTTTTGAGTTATTATTTTATTTTCTTTTACATATACTTGTGCGATATCGTCCTTGTTTGAACTCGACTTGCATTATGGCCCGGCGACTGATTGATTTCGTCTACCTAAGATCAAATCACAACGTGGGTGGGTTAGACTAGAAATCAAAACAGTGACTTCCCAGCTTGCCTCCAACGTCTGGTTACCGAACCAGACGTTGGAGGCAAGCTGGGAACGACAAGGCTGATACCGAATCTAACCAGATTCCCATCTGAATCAGCAAAAGGTTAGAACGTCACATTTGGTGCCGCGACCAATACCAAGTCACATTGGTCGTCATGCGGCCAGGCAGACGTCACGATTGGCGCAGCGACATCGGGGAACGTTCACAAGTATGATGCTAACCACTACGAAGACAAAGGAAGTAACAAGCAAAAGAATGGGAAGAAACAAAGAAAAAGTTTCTACAAATTTAGAGTGATATAAATTTATCTTTCTATAGTTGTTAGGGAAAGTTTGTCACAAAATTAGAGACATCAATCCTAATTTTGAACTTTTTATGAAAATACAAGTTTTATCTCTAAAACAAATCTAAACAAATCAGAAACTTGGTGACCTTTGAATTTGCCATCCTCAACACCTTTTGATAGTTGAATGAATTGAAGTTAGTGTACATTTTGTTGATAATTATAATTGTTTTTCTGAGTAATTGTAATTAGAACTTGTTATCTTGCCTAATTGCATGGTGGACAATATTTGTTTTCTAAATTTTGTATTCTGTGCTTTTATTATTTTTCATAACACTTAATAAATATAAATATATAATTTCTTTCAAATTTTGCATCAAAGTCTTGTATTTATTCATTTTGTGCCTTTCATAATATCTGGTATCAGAGATTGGACATTCTCCACTCCCACCCTGACCAAAAAAACTCCTTTTAAGAGGGTTATAGCTTCCTTGAAAAGAAAATTCAGATTTGCATCTTTTTGTGTTACCATAATTTGTTTTCTTAAAGAAAGATAAAAATCTGCATGATTTTGTTGAAGACATCTTATTTTAAAAGAAAAGATAACCTATAATTTTTTGGAATATTTCGCATATTTTAAATGAATGAATAAAGTATGTAACTTTGTCAAACCATGCTTTTTAAAAGAATATTAAATTCTACAATATATTGTGGTATCATGCATCATTAAAAGAAATATAAAAATCTGCAACGTTTTTTAATCATGACAAAATTTGAAGCTTTAAATCTTTCTAATAATATCTAATATCTATTTAATATATCTTTTTTCATGTGAAAGTTTATAATAAGCAACTTTTTGTCAAATCAGATTTTCCAAAAGAAAGATTAAAATCAGCAACATTTGTGATATCGTGCATTGTTTTAAATAGAATGTAAAAACTTGCAACTTTAAAACATTGTGCTTTTTTATAAAAAGTAAGATTAAAATCTACAATTTCTGGAGATATTGATCATGTTAAAAATATTAAAATTTTCAAGTTTATTGTCAAATGTTTTTCAAAATTACTAAAATCTGCATTTTTTGTAATTATGAATTTTTTTAAAAGAAAGATTGAAATCCACTTTATTGTGGTATTCATTTTTTAAATAATGGAATAAAATGCTCCTTTTTGTCAAATCAAGATTTTTAAATTATAAAATATGCAAATTCCTCAAATCATGCTTTTTAAAAGTATGATTAAAATCTGCAACTTTTTTTTTATAGTGTGCACTAATTTAAATTGAAGGCAAAATCTGTAATGTTTTTGTCACTTCATCCTTTTTAAAAGAAAGATGAAAGGATATAATATGCAATTTTTTAAAATCAAATTTTGCAAATCATGCTTCATTTCAAATGAATAATTAAAATCTGCCACTTTTTCATATTGTGCATTCTTTTAAATGGTAGGTTAAAATTCCCAACACCTTTTGTTAAAATGTACTTTTTAAAATAAATATTACAAGTTACACTTTTATTCTTCCATTTTTAAAAGAAAAATTTAAATCAGGAAATTTTAGCAATTTATAGGTTTTAAATAAATGATTAAAATTGAATTTTTGTGATATTCATTTTTTAAAGGAAATATTAAATCAGAAACTCATTTATCAATTCATCTTTTTTTCTTTTACAAACCTTACATTTTAGTATTTTTATATGAAGTATTTTTAAGAAATATGCAAATTTTCTCAAATCATGCTTTTTGAAAAGAAAGTTTAAAATCTGCCGTTTTCTCTGATATGATTTTTTAAAAAGAAACAGAATTTGCAACTATTTTTGATAAATTATGTACTCTTTAAAATCACAACTTTTTGTGATGTGTTTTTGAAGAAAACACTTGTCAAATCATGCTTTTTTTATAGAAAGATTAAAATTAGAATTTTTTGTTTTTTGTGCCTATTTTAAAAGGATGTAAACTTTTTTCTTAAATCAGTTTTTTTTAAAACTTTGAAATATGCAAATTTTTTTTAATGTTTCTTAAAAGAAGGATTATAATCTGCACCTTTTTGTGATATTGTACACTCTTAAATTGAATGTAAAATCTACAACGTTTCTTTTTAATTTATTTGTATTAAAAAGAAAGATTAGAGTATGCAATTTTTATGACATTTTTTAAAGAAAAAATCTTAAAATCTGTAATTTTTTTTTCAATTTTTAAAATAAATTTGAACATATGAATTTTTCAAATACTTTTTAAATGAATGATTAAAATCTTTTGCAATATACATTTTTTCTAACAGAAGCTTCCACCGTTTTTTGAAAAATCTTCAGTATCAATTCAATCTTAATAGAATGATTCAAATCTGCATTTTCTTTATTATCATGAATTTTTAAAAAGAAATATTAAAATGTGCTTCTTTTTGTCAATAATGTTTTGAAAAGAAATATTCGAATTTGAAACTTTTTGTGTAATTGTGAATTGTTATAAAAGAATGTTTAATATCAGACATTTTTTGTCATGTATTTTAAAAAATAGACATAAGAATTTGCAACTTTATATATTTTTTAAAGAAACATTTAAATAGGCAGTTTTTTTCAATCACACTCTTTTAAAAGGACTAAAATCTCCAAGTTTTTTAAAAGCATGTTTTTTTTAAAAGCATGTTTCAAATTTCCTGTATTTTGTTAATACTTTTTGAATCTGACAACTTTTGTGCTATCATAAATTTTTCTATAACATGATAAAATGACATATAATAACATAAATAAAATCTACAGATAAATCTTTTAAAATTTAAAACTATTTAAAAATATGTAATTATTTTCTCTTTTTAAAAGAATATCTGCAACTTTTTGTGGTATCATAATTTTACAAGAAATATTAAAATCTGCAAATTTTATGTAATTTTAAAAATAATAGGATAAAATCTGTAAAAAATGCAGTGATTTGTGATATCTGGTATATATTAAAAAAATATTAAAAGCTCTAAAACATGCATTTTTTAAAATTATTTTTTTAAATTGTTATTGTAAAAATTGCAAATTTTAATTTTTTTTTCAACAAAAGTTTAAAATATGCAACTTTTTCAAATCATGCATTTTAAAAGAAATATTAAAGTTTGCCATGTTTTTGTCAAATAATGCTTATTTGAAAAGGATGTTTAAATATGAAATGTTTTTACGATATTGTGAATTTTTGGAAAAAAAAATTATGTTTCTTAAAGAAAGCTTAATACATGAACTATTTTTGGTATATCTTACCTTCTTGATTAAAATATGAAAAAAAAAATGATATTATGGACATACCCTTTTGAAAAATTTTAATATCTGCAACTGTCTGTGATATCCTGAAAAAGAAAATATGAAAATTTGCAAATTTTCTTTCACATCTTGATTTTTTAAATAAGAACTTTCAAAAGTTGCAATTTTTGTAATAACAAACATTTTTTTAAAAATGATTTAAATTTTCCACTTTCTTGTCAAATCACATATTTTAAAGACTAAAATTTGCAATATATCAGAAATGTTTTGTAATATCGTTTTTAGATTTAAAGTAAACATTGAAATTTAAAACCTTTTTGACAAATTATCCTTTTTCTTTTAAAAGAAACTGCAACATTTTTGTGTTTTCTTGCATTTTTAAAAGAATGATTGAAATTTGCAATTTTTTGTGACAATGTGCAATTTTTATGTTAAATGATAAAATATGCACCATTTTGCCAAATCAGGCTTTTTTTTAAAAGTTTAATCTATGTAAATTTTTAAATTCATCATTTTTAAAAGAATGTTTAAAACCTGCAGTTGTTTGTGGTATAGTGCATGTTTTTAATAGAAAGACTAAAATATGAGATTTTTGTCAAATAACAGTTTTATAAAAGAAAGAATAAAACCTGTTATATTTTGTTTTTAAAAAGTAATATGAAAACATGCAACTCTTTTGTCAAATAATGTTTTAAAAAAATTAATGTAGGCATTTTGTGATATTTTTTTTTTTTTTTAAAGAAAGTTGATAACATGCTAAAAAATTTGACAAATTATGCTTTTTTAAAGTAATAATTATAGTCTACAAATTGTGTCATGTATGTTTTTTAATAGAGAGATTAAATTTGCTATTTTTGTTATATTGGGCATTTGTGAAAAGATTAAAATCTGCAAGAATGAGTTAAATCAGACATATTTTATTACATAGTGATTTTTTAAAATGAAAGAGTAAAAACTGAAAACGTTTTTATCAAAATGTACAATTTTTAAAAGGAAACTTTAAATTCACATCTTTTTTATTACATTGTACATTTTTAAAAAGATATATTTAAATCATCTAATTTTTTGCCATATCAAGGTTTTTCAAAAGAATTATTGAAATTGTAACACCTATCCCATTGGATCGATGTATTCTACAAGATTGGCCGTTGGTCCTGTTCTCGTCCAGTATTACAGGTTCAATCAAAGTCTCCGGTTTACAATGTCAATTCGATTCTACTTTCCATTCATGTTGTGATTTTTTTGATCCTGGAGAGCAATTAACAAATCGAAAGATCCCGGAAGATTCAGCTAGTCTACCTGCAAGTTCGTTGGGGCAAGAATCAGGCCAAACTGAAAAATCAAATATAAATAAGTCAATTTGAGTCCAAATAAAAATTTATGTATATAAGGAAGAAATTGGTACAAAAACAATAATACTTCATTTACAAGAAAGTAGTGTATATGAAATACAGTCCAGAAAATAATATATTGCAAATAATTCTGAAAGGAGAGAAGCAGTTTTCGGGTTCACCCTTTTTGTTCTTAGTAGTTGCCGTACGGGAGCGATACGAGCCGTCAAGTCGCCGATATAGTCCCAGAAAGGGACAATGGTAGAAGACGTGTGAAACCGTTTCTTCTAAGCCAAGATGACAGTTGGGCAAATCCACCCAGCCCCATCAGAATAAACTGTCATTGAGAGATAGCACGTTCCGAATCAGTCGCCAGGTAAGCGAAAACTCAGGGTTACTGGCGCCCAAGACCAGAAATAGCGCAACCCAGCCAACGACAAACCGAGCCGCTCACAGAGTGGATCCTCCACTAATTCACGATACAAGACCTTTTGAGGCCGTGAAAGGTCACTGAACCGTGGAAAGGCCTTCAAGGCCGCTCGACACTCGTTAAGGAAAGTCGACAGTTTCCCGGGCTTACGACGGCGCTTAGCCCAGGAAATGGGAAGAGTGATAGTAAGGCTAGGGAAGGCGTCCCTAACACTACCCACTAAAATCGAATCCTCAGTCAAAACGCGGCGTAGGAAAGCCAACCTCGAAGCGTGTCGATGACTCACCAAGTGTGGCATTCCCAGCCCCACCCCACCATGACACGGACGCTGGACACAACATTCTTTGCGGAACTTGCGCCCACCCCACAAGAGGGTGAACAACAAGCGCTCGATCGCCTTCCGATGGTCCTTGCAAAGGAAGTACAGCCAAGCGGTAAAGAATAAGAGGAAAGATGTAAGTGGCACACATTTCAGTTCTACCCTTCAAGGACAACCTCCTTCGAAGCCAAGTCCGGACCGACGCTCCGACCTTTGGCTAAACTTCTGACCAATTTTTCTCCAGCTGGAGTTCGGGTCCAAACCGCACTCCGAGAATGCGGACAGGACCGTCCGTCTAACTGATATGCCTCGGAAGAGAGACCCCACTTCCACGAACCTAACTGCATGCCGGAAGACTTGTTGCGGTTAATCTTGCCCCCCCCCGTGACCTTTTCGTACCGTTCATGCGCCTTCTGTACCACCTCAATGTCGCTGCGACACGACACGAAAATGAATACGTCATCGGCGTACGCGGAAACCTTGGCTCGAGCAAGGAGAGTCTCCAAAGCGTAAAGTAGGGGAGACACTGGGCAACCCTGATGAACGGACCGAGACAGCGCAAAAGCGCGCGACCGCTTCCCGTTCACCTGTACCACAGTACTGCAGGAGGCTAATCCACTTAGAGAAGTCGAATTGGAATCCGGTGGCCTGCAGGACAGCAGCCAGGTACTGATGATCGAACCTATCAAATGCCTTGGACTGATCCAAATTGATCAGCGCGGCCATATAGTCGTCTTTTACTCCCTCTAGGATCGTGCGGATCAGATGTAGGTTGCTCTGAATTGTTCGGCACCTCACAGCACAAGTCTGATCGGGTCCCAACAGACTCTTGGCAACTGACTGCAAACACTCCGTCAGGATCTTGTCCAAAATCTTTAACTCTGTGTTTAGCAGAGTTAAGGCCTGTAATCATCTAATTCCCGCCATCCATCCTTGCCCTTTTTCAAAAGTGTGACCACACCCCTGGTGATCCGACTGGAGATGGACCCCTGCCGAAACCAGTTGTTGAACACGGTAGTTAAATTCGGCACAAAGATGTACGACAACCTCAAGTACAGTTCATAGGGTAAACCATCAAGTCTCAGAGACTTGCCACTGCCGACCCTCTTCAATGCCAAGTGGACTTCGCCTTCCATGATCTCTCTCTCCCAGCTAGCCGAGCAAAGTCAGCCAAATAGCTGCGAAACTCATCGCCACTGAGATCAGGCTCCTTGGTAAATTAGCTCTCGAAATGCCACCGAAACGCCTCACGCATATTGTCAGTCGACCTCAGAGTACGCCCCTCTGGGGTTTTAACCTCACGAATATAACGATCGGAACTTCTTCCTTGCGCAATTCTGTGTCCATGTTCACAGCTTCGTTAGACATCTTGTTTAACCTATGCCTAACTACCTGACCCTTGTAGCGCTCACTAGTCGATTGTTCAAGAGCCTGCTTAGCTAAACTTATCTCTAGGGGACCCCCAGCCTCCGCCCGGGGCAGACTATCTTTAAGTGTCTTCACCTTATTAGCTTTATCTAGTTGCGAGCCTCTGGCTATATTCGATGGTGAAGGACCTAATCCTATCCTTAAGCCTCTCCCACCACCTATCACCAATAACCGCCCCAATAGCTCCCGCTGCTCTACTTTAATCAGCTGTTGCTGGAAGTCCCGCCTGTCCAGTAAAGACAGATTGAACTTCCAGTGTCCAGCCATTCTAGGCCTAGAATCTAACGCTATCCAGGCACAGACGAGTTTATGGTCCGAATAGCCTAACCAGTGGACGAATCCATCAGGAACAGCCCTAACTGCCGATAAAACATGTGACGCTCCGTCTGGTCGTTGGGCGCATAAACCGCAACGACCCGAAACGAACTCTTGTTCACGGCAATATCAGCCACGTTTAACCGCCCCCCCCGTTTCGACATGGTCAAGGCCCACCCTTGCACCCAGGGTACGTTTAACCATCAAAAAACAACTTTGGCCTGTTGTTCCCCGTATGCTGAATAGACAGAAAAGTTGTTAAACAGCACATGCGCATCAACTTCGCAAACAAAGTACGTCTCCTGGGACAGAAGATCATAGAGAAGGCGCGCAGCCTTACTCTGATCACATTGATAAACACTTTTTAAGTTTGGATCCCCCAATCACAGACTGGACGGAAATCTGCGTCAGTCATGACCCCAACGGATTGCCCAGTCTCCCTGTCCCCAACTCTGTCGTCATGCGACCATCCAAGACAATCCCGCCAACGTCCGTGGGGTACGTTCGTTTTAACGCCATATATAATGATGGGTGGAGAAGTACTGGGACCCTCTCTGCACAAAATTTATGTTACTTCTTCAAGTCAGGAGTGCCTGACTCGGCCATCCTGATTCCTGGATAGGCGTCTTTCGCCTCGAATACATGGGACCATACCTTCAAGTATTTTCCGGTGTCCCTGATGAGGGTAATGATCCCTGGGGCCCTAGAAAAATTGTTAGGGTCCTCCACCGATTTTCCATCGATGGAGGCAAATTTAAAAAGGGGACCTAAGAGGGATCTCTTACGTGAAGAGAGGTTCTTCTCCAGTTCCCCCCCTGTCCACTTTACATATTTCCTCTGCTTTGAGTAACAGTTTCTTTTTCTTTTTTTCCTTTTTCTCCCTGTCTGGGTGTGGCGGGGTGGAAGTGGACAGGGAGTGGGTGTGTGAGGAGATGTGGGAGTGTTGGGAGGGAGCGGAACACGAGTGAGTGAAGAGGGGAGACTCCTATATACTGGATCAGCGTCCTTGTCTTTTTCCGGTGAAGCTTTCTCCAAGCCCCCCGTCCAACTTCGTGCAGAGTGTTTTTTAATGGGTTTTTCCTTTTCTTTTTCTTCTTCCCTGTTCCTCTTTAAGGAAGAGGACCGTGTTGGAGATAATTCCTCTACCTCCATCTCGCTGTCCGACCTGTTTTTGATGTTACTGTTTTTCTTCCAGCGCCGGTTGGCTTTTTTGTTTTTGCTTCTGCTGCTGTTGCCTTTGTTGAATCCGTTCCTTTGTTTGTTCCTCCGCTGTTCCTTGGATGGTTGCTACTGCTTCGGTGACGGGGGGCCTGCTCTCGATTTACGTCTCTTGGCTACAAACTCCTTCCAACCATCACCAGGGGCCTTGTCAAACTCTGCCTCCTCTGTTATTTTAACTGTTGTTTTAGATGTTGTTGTTGCTGTTGACGCTGTTATTGCTGCTGTTGGTTTTGATTGTGGTCTTACTTTCTTTTCGGGGCACGCTTTTGCCATGTGCCCTGAGACCCCACACGACCAACAGTAGGGTTTCCGGCCTTCCACCGCAAGCAACATCCTTCTATCCCTACACATCAAGATGTTGGGGATGTCCTCAAAGCTTTTACGGTTTAAAGTGATTTCAATTACAATGTCGCCAGTCGCGACCCCTGCCTTGCTGGTCACACTTGCTACTTCATCCACCTTGCCGTACTGGGCAAAAAAGGTCCCTAACCTGCCCTCCGTAATGTCTACGGTCACTCCATGAACAGTAGCTTTCGTTCTTCGGGTGCACATGTACTTCATTTGTAGGCGAAGAGTTTTTGTTGTCAATACTCTCCTCGATAATTCCTTGGCTTCGTGTTCAGAGGTCAATAGTAAATCCCACATAGCCCGTGATCGTCTCGCTAAAATCCTTGACTCAATCCTCAAGCTCTTTAGAGCCTCCTCTATGGTTTCCCTGCTGACACCAATTAAAATCCGACTTTTTACGTCGTTCGTCAACAGGGAAATTGTCCTTGTAGGAACTGCATCCAGTCACGACGGTAATACAGTTTTTTTTTTTTTTTTTTTACAGGTGTAATGATCATCATCATCACACACATACATACATACTTACACAAATTCAAATTATACAACAAGCATTCATTGGATAATAAATCAACACTGCTTTGTAATAGACAATTTATGCCAAGCTATGCGACAATTTTATAATCGCTATATTTTCATGTAGTCAATTTTGTGCACTTTTGGGAGAATCGGATCCCAAGAGCCTTCTTAGCTTACTAAATATTTTTCGGGAAATGTCAGTTTGTAATTGGTCAATAAACATACAAGTGGGCGTTGCAATCCACCCAGGCACACTATATTTTTCCAGCGCGTGACTAAGACAAGTTGCCCGCTAAGGCACTGTGGGCTTGTCAGGTGATTACATTATCTATGAAAACAAACACTAGTTTGCCTCTTCCTCTCTTTCTTCTCTATTTTTTGCTGCAAAATGTAGTCCCAGAGAACTATCGTCTTGAAATAACATGTAAAGAATAAATTAAAGTCAGTCGTAAAAAAATAAAGCGAAACACTGGCAGGGGTTACAAAATAAAAAACGAAAATATATTTAAAAGAGAAATTAAAGAAAATAAAAATAAAAAAGAAGACTAAAACACAGAAAAATAGCAAAAATAAAAGGGTAAAAATAAAAAATGGGGAGGGTAAAAAAAGGAAAAGAAAAAATCAAAATCTTTTTCAAAACAGTCGTAAAAAAACACAAAAAAGGCGGTAATAGAATCAAACTCAACAAAAAATGTAGTTCAACAAAATAGTCAGTCTAGTGAAAATCAATATTTTTTGATTGATAACATATCGATTTTCAATAATTTTATTGGCTTTCTAATGTTTCCAAAGAGCAATTAAAATTTTCAAGCAAGCGTGTTTAACGTTGAAAAAGCCAAAACACTTTGCAAATCTCAATATTTTTCAAACATTTGTAAAACATAAAATTAGTAATATAACTTTGTAAAAACTGTTGAAACTTGTGAAAATGAATATTTTTTGATCGATACCATATCGATTTTCAATAATTTTATAGGCATTCTAATGTTTCAGAATAGCCATTTAAATTTTAAAGCAAGTGTGTTTTCTGACGTAGAAACCCTGCCGGCTACAGCTCTGTCCTGTGTCTCCGGTGGTTCTGGCCGAAAAGTAAACCACCCGGTCCTCCCCCGGTGAACTGAAGGAACCACCACTATCCGCCACGTTGTGCATTTTTGATCCGAACAGCAGTATTTCGATCCCTCAGAACGATCCGGAGGTAGGATGAATTAAATTGCTGGGCTCCACGCTGAAAGAAATCGCTATTTGTGCAGAGAGGCTCTTGTCGTAACCGCAAGAGCACAGAGAAAAAATAATTAATATTTTCGGTTCCTGTACAAAGAGTCCTTTTAAGGCTACTGTTTTATATCACTACCAACGATATTGCACGAATACAAACTGTCTTAACGAGATTCACTCGTTTGGGTCGGAACGTCAGAGAGAGAAATACACAATTATGCTGGTCGAAATTCGGCTGTACTAAGGGAGATAAGTCGTGGTTCTTCGTCTGCCCCCTCCGTTATAGCAGCCGGCTTTTCTCAGCTTTGTTGACGAAGTTATCAGGATTCGCACGGGTTCGAATCTTTGGGTACGATTCGTACTTTTTGACACATGCAACCAACTGGCTAGATCAGCAAGACCCACTAAGCCGTTTCCGCCGCGTTTTCCTTCGCGTTCTCTGACCTGCGATCTCTCTCGCTCTCTCTCACTCTCTGCCGCTTCTCTCGCGTTCCCACGCGTTCTCCGATCCTATCCAAGCTGATCTCCGATCTCATCTGCTCAACCAAAGCGTGCAGACCGCTTATATAGAGAGAGGCGGAGCTAAAGAGGTTTTAGGCACCGCCCACGAATTTTAATATGCAAATCACCTGGACCACCATGTGTTTTCCGCCGGATCTCCGAAGTTCCGCGGGAACCCAGTTTTCAAGAGGTACTAAAATCGGATTCGGACTCCCTGCTGGATTTTCCGCAGACAACGTCCACTTAAGCCCGGCGAAAAGTACTTATTTCGTCTGAGGTCTCTGGCTGGATTTCGCCGGCAGACCACCCAAAATCCGATTCACCATTTATCACAAGCTTTACCTAACGAACCCGTCCATTAATTACTCTAGAATTAATTCACCTAGTTAATTAACAATTCAATCCCAGAAACAACTAAGTAAAAAGAAAATTTATTTCTGGAATTACTCCGGAATCCCTTCTACCCAACTGATTAGAACCTTCTGCCCAATCCTTTGGAACCGTTGATTAATAAACCCAACTGGTGGGGGTTTCTCTCTCTCTGTTACAATTCCTTTCCTATCCATCTGTCATTTACTAGTAAATGACATATGAGGCGTCACACAAAATAAAACAACAATAGAAACAGGGTCGTTCAGCTGTCCTTCCTGGAAGTTCATGGTCCTCCGGCAATCCGGTCTGACTTCAACTGCGAACAATTCTAGAAATAAAAACACTAACAAGAACAGACAAGAAAATACGAAGTCGAGATATAGTGTTCTGAGTCCTTCTCTGTTTCTTTTCAGATTGTCTTTATAAAGCACATTGTCGTGCTTTCACTGAATAAGGTTCATTGTTCAGATTTTCATATGCAAAAAAAAAAAAAAAAATGAATAAGTGTGGTTACTATGAGAATATATGTTTCCATTGATCTCCCAACAATTAGTATTTTCATCCAGTTCACTACTTGGGATGCTCCCATATCTTCACCAACTCATTTATCTCTTCATTCATCTACATATGTATTGTATCTATATAGATTTTTTTTATTTTTATAATTGAACACTCATCATTCTTTTTCAAAATTAAACACTCATTTTTTTTCTCAATATTAAACAGTCATTTTTTTTTCCAAAATTAAACACTCATTTGTTTTTTCAATTACACATTTTACTTATTTATTCCCTTTTATTTATTTATTTTTTTCACAATCTTGTCTTATGACTGGTCCGGGTCTTCACAACAGGCCTCGTTAGACTTTTTACGGGTTCCAATTCTCTCACGGAAACTGTGGGCTGTTCTTCCACATCGGCTGCAGGTTCTAATGCATCTCGGTCGAGCCGATCTTGGTAAGGCGCACAAATTGGGTACTCAGCACGCTCCGCACTTCCACACTTTCTGCCAGTTCAACTTCCACACTCAACAGTCTCTTTTTCCACCACCACCAACTCAAAGAAGCCATACCTATAATTAATATAATCCCCACAACAGTTGGCCAGGTTACTATGGTAACCATTTTCTCTCCCCAGTCCGAGTCTTGCATACTTAGCTTAGTTAATTCTAACTTCAGTCGCCCGAAATCAATCTTATCAACAGGTTTCAGTAACCCCGGCATTTTCCTTAACGAAAACTGAGGGAACTCTTTCGTAATTGGATCCCATAATTCAGCCCATCCAGTTTCATTTGATCCTACCAATTTCAACAACGCATCATTCCCTTCGAACCTCTCTTCTGCTTGATAGTAGGGGGGTAAGGATAGGGTCAGCCCGTGTGCACCACAGCCAAGGGGTAAGGCTAAAATGGTCAAGGAGGAATAACTCTCATTGTCATTGTCACCTCATTCTCGCAGACCTTAGAGAGCTCAATTTCACCCTGAGTGGTCACTGCCCAGATCCCGTCTGCAATGCTAACAGCTGCGGGTAGCATTACATCAGTCAGTATCTCTACCTGGCAATGGTCTCTGATTCCTTTCTTATTTTTTCTAAATAAGTCTATCACACACAATTCATGGCTACCTGTTAAATAAATGGGACTTGCAGACGCGCAAGGCCCAGAGCATTATTCTCGCACCTCTGTGCTTCTTCCCTTGTTAGTAACATAAATTTTGTCCTGGCTATGTTTAGAGCGAGGAATTCTGTCTCTACTTTGTAGCTAGCCACTGCCTCTAACCTCGGGATAGGTTTTGGGTAAGGAAGAGGCAGATTTAATACCTGGTAAACTTCGAAAGTTCTGTCTCGGTTTAATAAGGGAACTGACACCAGTACTAGCAATTTACTTCTTTCCAACAGGGTAACACATCCCACTATAATACTTCCATAATTGTTGACTGGAGTCCGCCGGCAAACCAAGATGATGGGGGAGTTTGGACTGTATTTCCAGCAGTACTGCCCTTAGTCGTTCTGGGTTTATTATACTCGGGGATAGGTGTCCCATAGACAGCATATCCAACTGGGCTCTCACATGTTCTAGTAGCACT
Source organism: Acanthosepion pharaonis (assembly GCA_903632075.3). Classification (NCBI taxonomy): domain Eukaryota; kingdom Metazoa; phylum Mollusca; class Cephalopoda; order Sepiida; family Sepiidae; genus Acanthosepion; species Acanthosepion pharaonis. Next base: position 139,367 of record CAHIKZ030003436.1, read on the forward strand.
GTTAACGTATGACTGGTTTGGCGCACCTAACAACTGGAGATGCTGGTACCCAGTTGTTATAGTTGTGGTTACATTCGCCAGCTCTTGCCTAAGATCATGTAGGTAGGAAATTAACCATTTAATACTCTCTCTGTTCTTAGCCACCTCCAACCTAGTAACATTAAGTATCGATACGCTTTCCTTAACTTACCTGGGCTATCGATTGCTGTCGCTGCTCTACCTGCGTCAGCTTGCTCTTGATCAACCTTATCTCATCTTCAGACACCGTGCCAAATAACACACCTAATGCCTTACCTATTATAGGTAATACTGCCCTCTTTTGTCTAGTTCTCAACAACTTAATTCCCTTTAAATAATCGCTCCTCTCCTTCCATTGCCTGTCAAGTATTAGGGACTTCTGAGTTAAGGAGTACAACACCCGGTGGTAGTTTAGAACTTGTGAGTACTCTCCGGCGACTTGTGTCCTGGCTGTCTCTAACTTATCTACCTCGACCATTAACTGGGCTAGTGGCAATTCATACAGCTGTAAATCTATCACTAACGTGATTAACCACTTTGATCTAGTTATGATCACCTCGCTCGTCTTCTTAAACACGGTATTTTCACTGTGCTCTCAGGCATTAGCAGCCAAAATCAGCATCACCAGCGTCCAGGACCTTCTCTCGTCCATGTCTGGAAGAGACGGAGAGAACAGTCTATCTTACATAATTATCTATTTATTTATTTTTATTTTTTTTATTTTTTCGTCAGACGGCTGCATTGTGGAGTGACACATCTAGGACCAACCCACACCACCGCCAGCGCCAAGTCCGCACAGGGGCCCTTCTACGCGGCCTACGTAACGCCGACGACAACTGCACAATCGACCCCAGACTGTCACTCGTTCAACACAACCTCTTCACAGATTTTCTTTTTAATCGACCGACTCGAAAGGCGTTGCTCCTCGCAATCGCAGCTTCGTTGGCAGCTCGTCCTCATTATCAGGCGCTTGTTCAGTCTGCCATTGATTACGTAATTGAGCTAACGGAATCTCGTCGTCAGGATCCCAATCGCTCGATCCGTCGTCTTCTCCGCTATCACTAGGCTTAATATTCTCTTCCTCAGTGTGTCCAACCGTGGATCGAGTTATCTTCCACAGCCTTTGAAGGGTAATGGGACTAATTTCGACCTCCTCGCTAGCTCCACTATCACTTCCAGTGTGGTCCTCCTCAGTTTTTTTCTGTTTTGTCTTTATGCCGCTCCCTTCCCAGTCTTTTATCTCAGCTAACTTTATGTCATTTGCGTGTATTCTTTTCACTTTCCCGGTCAGTTGATCCCATATCACAAAGGACACTGGGCCTGTCTGTTCTACTATTCTATAGTAGGGGCTTCACCTCTGGTCCAGTTTAACGTCTCTCAGGTGTATTTTATAATACACTGGGGTCACCTATCTGGAAGGAAACCTCTTCTCTATTCTTATTTATCCTATCATTTCGCTTTTTCTGGGCTCTTCGAATTCTTCTCACCTGTGTAAAGATTTTGTGCTGCTGCTCTAAAATTATCCTATGATGGTCCTCCCCTAGGTATTTCCTTCTAGGCCTTAATAGGTTGTCTATGGGTAAGACCACGTCCCGGCCATATATCAAATAGTAAGGAGAAAACTTGGTCGTTTCGTTCACCTTAAGGCTTGGGTTAAAACAGATCTCAATTCTCCCTATTATGTTCTGCTAATTTAGCCAGCACATCAGCAAGAGTCTTATAGAATCTCTCCACCTTAGCGTTACTCTGGGGATGGTATGGGGAGGTAGTTATGTGTTGAATATTTAGTTCTCCCAACGTCTCCCTCATAACCTGATTTACATTTTCCGAACCGTTATCCGTAACCAACTGTTCGGGAGCCCCATACCTGGGAAATATCTCGCCAAGTATTATATCTGACACCGTTCGCGCCTTCTTATCAGGCATAGCGAATGCTTCAGGCCAACCTGTCAGCCAATCCACAAAACTTAATATGTAACAATTCCCTCTATCAGTTGGCCCATAAGGGCCTGAAATGTCTAAACTCATTTTCTGAAATGGGTAGTGGGGAATATCTGTCTCCAAAAACGGTGCAGCCTTACTTCCTCTACCCTGCACTTGGCACGTTACACATTTCTTTACATAATCCACATCATTAAACAACTTGGGCCAATAGTAATTCCTCATTATCAACCCATACGTCTTGTCAATCCCCATGTGTCCTAACTTTCTATGGTACTGATCTAAGATCTCAGACCTCGACTTTTCGGGTATCACCATCTTCTTGCTTACCTCTTCATCTTTCCCTGAAAGGTAATACAACACATCACCCTGCAATACATATTTGGAGGTATTTCCTGCCTTTACCCTGGACCTAATGGCTGTTATGTCACTATCCCCTAGACTTTGCCTAATAATATCTATCCAGTGGGGGTCCGTAATGGTCTCTGTTTCACCTGCCTCCTGATCTTCCCAATCAGGTCTCCCTTCCAACCCGTGTGAGTTAATTACATTGATCTGGAAGGCCTTATCGTCCACACCTGGATCTAACTTGATGGACTCCGTTTCCAACTGTTTCGGTATCCTCGATAGAAAATCAGCACAGGTGTTATCCCTCCCGGCTAGGTACTCTATTTTACAGTTGTACCCACTTAGCTTCAGCGCCCATTGTTGGATCTTTTTATTCGTCCATTCTGCCTCTAGAAGGTATTTGAGGGGCTGATGGTCTGTCTTAATGGTGAATACTGCCCCGCTCAAATAATAATCAAACTTCTGCACAGCGTACAGGATGGCGAACGCCTCCTTCTCGATCACCGGCCATCTTTGTTGGGTCTCGGAAAGCCAATGAGAAAGGAAATAGATTAGTACCTCTTCAGGCACACCCGGTACGGGACCATCCTTATCAGGGCATGGTTGCCGGAGTACTGCTCCGATGCATTTATCACTAGCATCAGTGTACAGCACCATGGGCTTACCTAAGTCTGGGTACGCTAACAAGAGCACAGCAGTCAGCTGGTCCTTTAAAGCCTCAAATGCACGCTGGCAATCCTCCGTCCGCCTAAACCTGGCATATTTCTTCGTCAGGGCTATTATCTCTACCTTATCTAGGTCGATCTTTATCCCGTCCTTATTTATCACGAACCCTAGGTATTTTGTCGCCTCTCTTAAAAACTGACATTTTGACAGCTTCAGCTTCAAGCCATGCCTCTTTAGGCGGTCGAACACTCGCTGCAGGTGTTCAAAATGCTCCTCAGGTGATTTTGAAAATACCATGATATCATCTAGATATGCCATGGCAAACGTCTCCATGCCATTCAACACTATGGACATGAGCTGACTAAACACACCCGGGGCATTTGCCAATCCAAACGGCATAACCCTAAAATTGAAAAGACCCATGTGACAGGTGAACGCGGTCTTTTCTTGGTCCTCCTTGTTCAGGGCCACCTGCCAATAACCCGATCTCAAATCCAAGGTGGAAAAACACTTAGATTTCCCTAGGAGAGCCAAAATGTCATCAATCAAGGGGAGGGGCACTGCTAGTGGTTTTGTAATCGGGTTCAGCTGGCGAAAATCCACAAAAAACCTGTGCCATCTTTCTTTTCAACTAGCACGATAGGGAAGCTCCAGGGAGATTTAGATCTCTTAATTATCCCATCATCTCATTGACTGCCCCCTCTACTAATTTCCTTTTGTGGATTGGGGTTCTATATGGCCTTAACTTGATAGGTGGGTGGTCACCGGTGTCTATCCTCATCTCCACTGTCTCTGTCTGTCCTAGCTCCTTATCTGTCATTGCTATTACCACCCGGTTTCTACTTAGCAAACCCCTTAATTCTCTTCTATAACATTCAGGGACTGTTATGTCCTCGTCCCTTAATTCGCTGATCCCTGTCTTGTTCCGAGACCTATCTTCGTTTCTTATCCTCACCTGTTCGACTTCCCTTACGGGGCAAGCCCGTGCTAACTCTTCTCGCTTTATTCTGACGGTTTTATTAGCCGAACTAGTCAGAAGCAGGGAACGGTCCTTTGATCCTTTCACTAATGAACTACATACTGTCACTTCTCCCTCATTATTATCATATCCGTCCGTAGGGGTTACCTGATACAAGCCGTCATTCAGGGCTCCCTCTACTATAATTTCGCCTTCCCCAGATACAGTGGTTCTAGGGGGAAACTTTATATCTGCCTGGGCTACTACAGGTAGCTGCTCATAATTGTCTTATCCTAGCGGTATCTCTACCTCGTCCAAGGTCAGGGTGGCTGGGTCGAAACGGATCTGGGCTTTGTGCTGTTTAAGCCAGTCACTCCCCAGAATCAACTCGCCCCACAAGTCTGGTGCCACATACACTTTCATGATACCTCTAGTCCTTGCTAATTGAAACGGCAGCCATGTCATGCCCTCTATCCTCGTTCTACTGCTATCGGCCTGGCTTATGGATAAATCTACTGGCCTCAACCTTCCCCATCTCCCCAACTGTCTGTACGTCCTCGAACTAACCAGTGATACTGATGCTCCAGTATCAACCAGGGCCCTAACCTTCCCGCCTCCCAGCAAGACATTGCAGGTGAGATCCGGCCCCTTCTTCAGCAAATGGTACACTCGGGCCTCCCTTCCATCTTTCCTATTCGTCTCCCTTCTGGACCACCGAGAGGCGGGAGCCAGCAACGGGGGTTCCTTATTTCTTCAAGGTCTGGGGGCCCTCTGGCTGGGATGGGGTTTGGATGATAGCGCCTTTCCGCTCTACCCTCTGTCCCTCCAGTTCATTTCTATCCCGGCCGGTTCGTCTTGGGGGATTTCTTCCCCTGTGGGGGCAGGTTCGCCTCACATGGCCCGCTCCCTCACAATGCCAGCATCTTCTCCGCTGACAATCGACCGAAAAATGACCAACCACTCCACATGTCCAACATCTCAGAGGTCTTGCTCGGACTGGAGCCACCCTGCCTCCTACTCCTTCACGGGTGACCCAGCGGCGTTTCCCGGGCTTTTTGCTTTTCTGGAGGGTGGTAACAGCGCGTTAGTTTGTTTAATGCCTAATTTACGGTCCTCTGCCGCCGTACACAACCGAGCATTGTGCTCGTATTCAACACAGGTCGTACAATTGGGTCCCAGAGACCTGGGGTCTCCTCCCCAAATGGTTGGACAGTGCCGAGCCCTGTGCCCAGCGTATTTATATTTCCAGCACACTAGCCCATACCGACCTGGCGTGGATTTATAAAATCCATACCGCAAGTCCTATTCTCGTTTATTTGGATCTGCCTCCAATTCCCAATTTTCCTCTACTTTTTCTTCCGGGTCCCGTGCCCGAACCTGATTCTTACTTATCATTATCTTGGTCCCCCATGGGATCCCTGGCTACACTGCCCCTTATTCTGTTCCAAAGTCGTTCACTGTTGCGAGCCGCTTCAATGGCCGCGGCCAGGGTGCTCGGTCCTTCCTTGAGGACGTCACCCCGCAGCTCCCTATCGCTCAACGCATCCATATATACGTCGGCTAACAGGGCCTGTATCGGACCACTGTTTCGGGTCGCCAGCTCCGGGAAAGCCAGTACCGCTAAGCCCGCTATTCTTTCTCCCTGATCCTCCATGGCTTCCTTATCTCCCTGCCGGAGTGTCAATGGCAGTGCGCTCTCTGGAGTACTGTCGGACCCGGGCAGACTTCAGCTCTGTCCAACTTAGGGCAGGGTTCTCCTTATATAGCCCTCCGACATATTTGGACACTGGACCGGCCGCTGCTTCGTATGCCAGTAGGACCATCTCCTGGTCCGACAAGCCATACACGACTTATTTCTTTTGGATTGACAGTATCCATTCCTGCAGCTCTGTTGGGTCATCCCTAAACGAGGGCAGTCTCATGCCTCCGATCAGTCTGCGGAACCCCATTGTAATTTCGGGAACTCCCGCTTCTCCCTTGTCGTCTGGGATATCCGAACCTGCTACACTCATTCTAAAGCCCGATCACTACTGCCTTCCCTCTATTCAACAAGAGACAACAGAAAAGAAAAACTCGCCTCACACACTATCTACACTTCAAAAGCATGCAATGTTGAAGAAATCGAACACAACCACTGTACACTGGCAGACTGAAGGAACCACCACTATCCGTCACGTTGTGAATTTTTGATCCGAACAGCAGTATTTCGATCCCTCAAAACGATCCGGAGGTAGGATGAATTAAATGGCTGGGTATTACGCTAAAAGGAACTCACGATTCATGCAAAACAAAATTTCTTGTCGTAGCCGCAAAGACATGAAAAAGAAAAAAATAAGCAACTGATTCGGTTCATGTACAAGAGCCTTTTAAGGCTAATGCTTCTATGTCACTACCAAAGAAATTGCACGAATACAAAGTGTCTTAACAAGATTCACTCGTTTGGGTCGGAAAGTCACAGAGAGAGAAAGACGATTATTATGCTGATAGGAATTCAGCCGATCTAACGGAGATAATTCGTGGATCTTCGTCTGCACCCTACGATATAGCAGTCTGCTTTCTCACAGCTTTGTTGACGAAGTTATCTGGATTCGTATGGGTTCTATTTCTATCTTTTGGTTCGGATCGGTCTTCTTGACGCAGGACATTCAACAGACTAGACCAGCAAAATCCACCAAAGCGTTTTCCGCCGCTTCTCTCCGCTCTCTGTCCGCGTTCTCTCCGATCTGCGATCTCACTAACTCAAGCGTGCGGGCAGCTTACATAGAGAGAGGCGGAGCTAAACCATCTTTAGGAACCGCCCCCGAATTTTAATATGCAAATCGCCTTTGACCACCATGCAAGCTTTTCCGGTCCCCGAAACTCAGCGGGAAACCAGTTTACAAGAGATACTAAAATCGGATTCGGACCTCCTGCTGTGTCTTCCGCAGCCAACGCCTACTTAAGTTTTGCTGAAACCACTTATCCTGTCTGGTTGAATTCCGTCATTCAGACCACCCAAAATTCCAATTCGACATTCATCACAAACTTTACTTTAACGAATCCGTCTCTTAATCACTCTGGAATTATTACATTTAATTAACTAATAACTCAACCCCAGAAACAATTATGAAAAAAACAAAAAAAAAAAAACAAAAGAAAAAAAAGATAAACTTATTTCTGGAATTACTCCAGAATCCTTTCTACCCAAGTAATTAGCACCTTCATTCTAATTCTTTAGCACTGTTGATTACTAAATCCATCTCGGGGTGTGGGGTCTCTCTCTCAATGTCACAGAAACAAAAATTTAAATTTTAATGGAAGCGGGTCCAAAAGTAACCAAAACAGCATGTAAACCTCGATATATTTGAAACCTTCGAAAAACATAAAATTTGTAATATAACTTTGTGAAAAATGTTGAAACTAGTTAAAATCAATATTTTTTGATCGATACCATATAAATTTTCAATAATTTTATTTGATTTCTAAAGTTTCAAAATAGCAATTTAAAATTTGAAGGAAGCGTGTTTAACGTTCAAAAAATAGGCAAAACAACATTCTTTTTCATGTAAATCTGAATATATTTAAAACATTGGTAAAACAAAATTTGCAATAGAACTTTGTGAGAACTGTTGAAACTTGTTAAAATCAATATTTTCGATCGATACCATATAGATTTTCAATAATTTTATTGGCTTTCTAATGTTTCGAAGTAGAAATTTAAATTTTTAAAGAAAGCGGGTTCAAAAAGTAGCCAAAAAAGCTTGCATTTGCATGTAAACTTCAATATGTTAGAAACCTTCGTAAAACATAACATTTGTAAGATAACTTTGTGGAAAATGTTGAAACATGTTAAAATCAATATTTTTTGATCGATACCATATCGATTTTCAATAATTTTATTGTCTTTCTAATGTTTCGAAATAACAATTTCAATTGTAAAGCAACCGAGTTTAACGTTCAAAAAGTAGCCAAAACAGCTTCCTTTTGCATGTAAAGCTCATGCTTTGAAAAAATTTGTAATATAACTTGTTAAAATCAATATTTTTGACCGATACCATATCGATTTTCAATAATTTTATTAGCTTTCTAATATTTCCAAGTAACAATTTAAATTTCAAAGCAAGCGTGCTTAACGTTAAAAAAGTAGACAAAACAACTTGCTTTTACATCGAAATATCAATATTTTTAAAAACTACGTAAAACATAAAAGTTTTAATATAACATAGTGAAAACGGTTGAAACTTGTTAAAATCAATATTTTTTGATCGAAACCATGTCGATTTTCAATACTTTTATATGCGTTCTAATGTTTCGAAATATCAATTTCAATTTTAAAGCAAGCATGTTCAAAAAGTAACCAAAACAGCTTGCTTTTCTATGTAAAACTCACTATATTTCAAACCATTGTAAAACATGAAATTTGTAATAGAACTTTGCGAAAATTGTCAAAATATTTATTGATCGATAATATATCGAGTTTCAATAATTTTATTGGCTTACTGATGTTTCAAAAGTAGCTAAAAGAACTTGCTTTTATAAATAAATCTCAATATATTTGAAAACTTGGTAAAACATAAATTTTGTAATAAAACTTTGTGAAAACTGTTGAAACTTGATCGATACCATGTCGATTTTCAATAATTTTGTTGGCTTTCTAATGTTTCGAAATAGCAATTTAAATTTTAAAGCAAGCGTGTTTAACGTTCACAAAGTAGCCTAAACATCTAAATCTCAATATTTTCAAAACGTTTGTAATTAAATTTTTAATATAAGTCTGTGAAAACTGTTGAAACTTGTTAAAATGAATACTTTTGTATCGATACCATGACGATTTTCAATAATTTTATTGGTTTTGTAATGTTTAGAAATAGTAATTTAAATTTTAATTCAAGCGTGTTAAACGTTCAAAAAGTAGCCAAAACAGCTTGCTTTTGCATATAAATCTAAATATATTTGAAACCATGGTAAATGTCGAAACTTGTTAAAATCAATATTTTTTCATCGATACCATATCGATTTTTAGTAATTTCGTATTTTTAGTATTGGTTTCCTATGGTTTCAAATAGCAATTTGAATTTTAAAGCAAGCGTGTTTAATGTACAAAAGTAGCCAAAAGAGTTTGCTTATGCATGTAATTCTCAATATATTTCAAAATTTCGTAAACATAAATTTTGTAATACAACTTTTTGAAAACTGTTGAAACATGTTAAAATCAATATTTTTCGATCGATAACATATCGATTTTCAATAATTTTATTGGCTTTCTAAAGTTTTGAAATAGCAATTTAAAATTTGTAGCAAGTGTGTTTAACGTTCAAAAAGTAGCCAAAGCAGCTTGCTTTTGCATGTAAATCTCAATATATTTGAAACATTGGTAAAACATAAAATTGGAAATATAACATTGTGAAAACTATTGAAAAATGTTAAATTCAATATTTACCATATCGATATTCAATAATTTGATAGGCTTTCTAATGTTTCGAAATAGTTATTTAAATTTTAAAGCAAGCTTTTTTAGCGTTGTGTGGCACCTTGCATTATTAGAAATATTCATAGAAATATGATTTAATTTTTTTTTACTCGGTTTACTAAACAGGTTGTTGATTTTTTTTAAAACGGAAAATAATTGAGTTGAAAATAATTCACTAAGATTGTACTTAGACGATCCTAAGGAAAGAAGAAGGAAGGGAAAGAGAGGAAAAAAGAAAAGCAAAAAAGAGAGAGGTCGAGAAATACAAAAAGCGGTCATTAACAAAAATACGAGTCAGAAAGATATCTTAGCTAGCATGTTGACCGAATTTTTAAAGACAATTGGAAGAATAGAATTAGAAATAATAAAAAAGAAAGAAAGGAAAAGACATGATATCAAAACGGGCCGCTTGATGAAAACCAGATATCGGTCAAAGCATCTAGCCTACTTTTTGCGTAGAAAGACACCTTATCAATTTGGATAAAGGGAAATTTTGGGAACAATGAAAACGAAATCTTAATCAGAGAAAAAGTGCTTTTGGGTTGAGGGGAGTGACCGGTGGAACGGTATACAGATTCTGACCTGTTAAAAATTAGAACCCCCACATTGACGAGTGAAAGATGTTTTCAATTCAGATAAATTAAGATTTTCTGACTGCCGGGTCTGACAGAAAACAAGAGGTGAAAAAAACGATTGTCTCAGATCACAGATGGCGACAATATTCTTTCCTGAAGTCACAACTAATTAGCGGCAGGCTGTGTTGACAAAACCCAGGTGAGAAAAAGCCAAGATTATCATTTTTCGTACGTGCGAAAAAGGCAAAATTGTATTTTGTTTTTTTAAAAACAAGAACGATGTAACCACGCCCGAAAGGAGGAGAAAGGATGCTCGATCAATAACAATAGGTCGGAAACGGTCACGTGATCTGCAGAAAAGAGGAGAAAGAAATGCCCGATCAGGAACCATTGGTCGAAAAACGGTCACCTGACATACAAAAGACTAAGAGAGATGGGTGTGCACCTCCCCACAAAAGGCACTGTGAGGAAGTAGGGGTGAAAACAATAGCGATAATGGGAAGTCAAAAAATAATGCTACTTTTGGAATTATCGAGAAAACCCTGACGCCGACAGACCCACCCCAGTTTGTTGCGGCGTCAATAAAAGCAGGACCCCAGTCGACAGAAATCAGTTGGAGTGGAGTTGCAGCTGGACCGCGGGCAGGGATAGAGCCTGAACGCGAGCATCGGGCCCGATTCACTCGCCCCTTTGCGGGCAAGAGAATCCTCAGACAAGAAATCCTTCCACCCAAGTCGAAGACAGAAGAGTTCAGCCCCGGACGGCAGCGAGAAGAGATCACCTCGGACGACAGAGAGTTGCGGCTGAGTCGAAGACAAGAGAACTTCCAGCCCAAGTCGAAGACAAGAGAACTTCCAGCCTAAGTCGACGAAGAAGAGGAAATACAACTCAAGTCGAAGAGAAGAATCAACTGCGAATGATCGATAGAAATTAGCCCCAGTGTCGAACCAAACCACACTCCGACATACACAATTCTAAAGAGTAGGCAATTCGAAATCTTTAGGTTGTGTGATAGAAGCTTGTGCCATAGTCCACAGAGCGGGTTGGGAAATGAGAACAATTTTGTTTTTATGTAACGGACATTAAGATATAAAAGGTTGTTACCCATTTTTTCATCAGCAATCTTTTTGTCTCGTGAGTTTATTTTCTCTTTTATTCGTGTTTTGCCACCCCCGTCGGACTCAACTTGTATCGGCCCCAATCCCTGCTGGTCCCGTCTGTCTAAGATCTAAACACAGCGTGGGTAGACAGACCGGAGATCGGTACAGTTGCTTTAGTGACCAGGTATTGGAAGCGAGTCGGGAAAGGCGAGGCTGGTGATCATCTGACCAAGGGGTTGGAGCGGCACGCTTGGACCCAGGAGGAGCGACCAGGAGGAGCGACGTCACCGTTGGCGCCGTAACCAAAGGATCCGACCCTGGGCCAGGTGTGTAACCGTCACAAGTGGTGCCGTGACCAGGATCGACCCTGAGACAACCACGTCACAAGTGGTGCCGTGACCAACGGATCAACCCTGAGACAACCACGTCACATATGGTGCCGTGGTGACCGAGGGATTTCAACCCTGAGAAGACCACGATCGACCGCCGTTGCTGAAAATTCAGACAGAACTCAGAACGACCCGGGACCAAAGGAAAAGAAAGAACAGAATCGTCTGTAAGGTAGGACACCTTGTTTTGTTTCCCAACCTCGATTGTTGCTGTATAGACTGTCTTTTCTGTAGACATGTCAGATTATGATTCGGATAGAGCAGTGGGGGTGAAGAAGAAGTAGGGCGGGGGTTGTCAGTGGATCTAAGGAAGCTGTTGGGTGGACCGAGGGTCCCAGTATTTGATGGCAGCGGGAAGGAGTTTAAAACTGGCTGGCAATCCTCGAGAAGAGCCGAACCATCTACGAGCTCTCGGACCAAGAAACCCTGTATTTGGCATACGATGCCACAAAGGGAAAAGCGTCTGAGTTCGTGAGGGGGCTCTTGGAGAACCAACCCGCTTGGCTTGGGAAGAAATAAAAAGACTACTGACCAAAGAATTCGCCGACGAAGGTACGGCCATAGAGGCCATGAGGGCCCTTTTAAAACTAACACAGCTGCGGGATGAAACCCGGGGGAATTGGGGCCCGAGCGGGGAAGCTATCGTCATTGGCATTCCCCGAAGTGGTCAGGGATAATGCGGTTATGCAGGCTCAACTGGCGGACCTGTATGTAGAGGCGCTGAGCGACGAGCGTGTTCGTCACGACGTATTGAAAGAAGGACCGCTCAGACTGTCGGCAGCGATAGAGCTGGCCAGGGAGAGCCAGGGGGTGGGATAAAGTGAAGAGGTGTGGGGAGAAGCAGATACCAAGTCAGGAGGCTGGAAGAAGGGGGGTAGGCGGAAGAACCCCGTGTGGAATCAGAGGGTTAAGGAAGAGGTGGATCGGGCAGAATTATGAGGAGGAGGACCCCAATAGAAGGGCATGGTCGACCAGGCATGGCTTTTATAAGCCCACGCCGGGTCGATACGGGCTGGTCTGCTGGACCTGTGGGTACGAGGACCACAGGGCGGCGGAATGTCCGACGAAGTGGGGTTGCCCCAGACTTCAATCAGGACAGATGCACCAGGTGTGGTAAGAAAGGACACCTGGCCAAGTGGTGCGGGCTGAGGAAGGGTCCCCCACCGATATTAACAAAGAAGGCTGAGCCCAAGAGACCGGCCCAGGGAAAAGCCAGCGGGCCACCCCAGAATTAAGAGGAGGTGGCCCAGTAAAAAGGAGAGAAATAAAACTTGGACCAGTGGGTGGGCGAACCGCTTGAATAGAGGACGGGTTCCCTGAGGATAGACACAAGGCCAACCCAGTTAAAAAAGGGAAAGAGCAAAATGTTGGACATGTGGTCGGGCGGGCCACTTTGCGGCAAGCTGTCCAGCAAGAAGGTGCTGGTTTTGCAGGAGGCCAGGACACCTGAAAAGAAACTGTATACTTAGAAACGGCCATGGGAGACCGGGAGAGGTCCGGCCGGGGTCGCCCAGGTGCAGGGGGCGCAGAACTCCACCTCATGAAAAAAATGAAGGTGATTTATTACTACCGGCGCCTATGGCTGGGTTAACCCAAAGGTGGGGACCCAGGAAGAAGAAAGCTCAAGTGTTCTCTTCGCTAACGCAGGAGAAAGAACTATCCTGTAGAGCAGAGATAGGTGGTAGAGAGATGAGGGCTTTGGTGGACACAGGAGCATCTGTGTCATTGATGAGAGAGGAAACATACAGGCGGGTGAAACGGAAGAGAAGGTTACGGGAAGCGGACATAGAGATCACGCAAGCAGATGGGGCCCCCTGGGGATAAAAGGGATGGTGAGGCTCCCGGTGAGGATTGGGAGGTGAAAAGCACCCAAAATTTTTACGTAACCCCTGACCTGTGTACGGAGGCAATCTTGGGAGAAGATTGGCTCCGGAGCCAGAGGGCCCAGATCGAGTTTAATCCTACTGTGTTGGTGGTGAACGGCGAGAGAACGCCATTGGGATGCCCACCAGAGGAAGAGATAACCATAGTGGTGGAGGAAGATGTAAAGTTACCTCCTAGGACCGCAGTGTCGGGAAAGGGTAGGCTAATGTCAGAAAAAAAGGTACGGAGAGGACCTCTGCAGTTGGTCCCTGTAGAAGGAAAGGGCCTAGAAGATAACGAGGTAACCCTGTGCGAAACGGTAGTGGAGGCAGCCGAGTTGGTGCCCATAATGATGGTGAACCAGGCCCAAAAGACTATAAAGGTTAGGAGAGGGGAGAAGATAGGAAGAGCACTTCCCCTACGAACTCTGAATCGGGTGAGATTCGAGGAGGAACGAAGGAAGCTAGTAGAGCAAACAGAAGGAATCTTAGATGAGGACATATTAGCACCGGATCAATTTAGAACCAGAGTGGGGGTCTGTTAAGGAACAATCGAGATGTGGTGGCCCAGTCAGACAAGGAGCTAGGTCAGACCCACACAGTCGAAATGAAAATCGACACCGGAGACCACCCCTGTGAAATTAAAACCCTACCGAACACCTATACATAAAAGACCCCTTGTAGAAGAGGAGGTAGAGGAAATGTTGGAAGCTGGGATGATCGAAAGATCGATCTCTCCTTGGAGCTTCCCAATAGTAATACTAGGTAAGAAAGATGGCGGCCACCGTTTCTGTGTGGATTTTAGAAAGCTGAATTCTATATCGAAGCCGTTGGCGGTGCCATTGCCATTGATAGACGACATTTTGGCATTATTAGGGAAGGCAAAGTACTTCTCTACGTTGGACTTGAGGTCCGGGTATTGGCAGGTAGCCCTGGATGAGGCTGACAAGGAGAAGGCCGCATTCGCGTGTCACCTGGCACTGTTTCAGTTCAGACTGATGCCATTCGGTTTAGCTAATGCCCCGGGAGTCTTCCAACAGCTAATGTCAATAGTGTTAGGAGGATACGAGAGCTTTGCCATGGCGTATTTGGACGATATCTTGATATTTTCGGAGACAGTGGAACAACATTTTTTTCATTTAAGACAGGTGTTGGGAAGGTTGAGGAAACACGGATTAAAATTGAAATTGTCAAAGTGTCAGTTTCTGAGGGAAGAAACTAGGTATTTAGGCTTTCGTCATAAACGGAGACGGTATTAAACCCGACATGGATAAGGTAAAGGTCATAAGGGAAATGCCAGAGCCTAAGACAGTGAGGCAGGTAAGAGGTTTTATAGGAGCTATAGGCTACTACCGGCGCTTCGTCCCGGCATTTTCAAGAATTGCCATACCGCTAGTGGCCCTGACGAAGAAATACGCTAGGTTCAAGTGGACAGAGGACTGTCAACGAGCATTTGATTCGCTAAAGGAACAGTTGACAACCGTTCCACTGCTGACGTATCCAGACCTCAGCAAGCCCATGATATTATACACGGATGCCAGTGAGCAGTGTGTAGGAGCAGTACTTACCCAGCCGTGTCCTGATAAGGAAGGACCAGTGCCAGGCATACCAGAGGAAGTACCGATATACTTCCTCTCCCATAAGCTCTCAGAGAGACACAACAGAGGTGGCCAGTAATAGAGAGGGAAGCATATGCTATCATGTATGCTCTCCAAAAACTGGACTACTATTTAAATGGTGCGGTCTTCACTATAAAGACAGACCACAAGCCTCTGCAGTACCTATTGCAGGCAGAGTGGACAAATAATAAGAAAATTCAACAGTGGGCACTTAAGTTAAGTGGCTACCACTGTAAGATAGAGTATTTGGCAGGAAAGGAAAACACGTGCGCAGATTTACTCTCAAGAATACCGAAACAACTGGAAGAAAGATCTGTAAGGGTAGAACAGGGAGTAGATGATAAAGCCTATAGAATAGGAGTAATTAACTCTAATAAGTTAAAAGATCGCCCTATATTAGAATCGGACGAAGAAGGGGACGCCCAGATAATAACCGATCCTTACTGGACAGAAGAAATTGAGAAGGAGCAAGCAGACAGTGAAATAGCTGCTCTGAGAGAGAAGGTAAAGGCAGGAGAGACCACCAAGTATGCCATAATAGAGGAAAGGCTGTATTATCTCTCAGGAAGGGATGAAGAAGTCAAACCCAAGTTGTATGTGCCCAAAAGTTTAAGACCAGAGATATTGGAAGAGTGCCACGAAAGGTTGGGTCACATGGGAATTGATAGGACATGTGATCTCATAGGAAGAAAGTACTATTGGCCCAAACTGTACGGAGAAGTCACTAACTATGTTCGAAGTTGTGTAGTGTGCCAGTCGCAGAGCAGAAGGCAGGAAATGGCACCCTTGGAGGAAACAGACGTACCAAACTTCCCCTTCGAGAAAGTGAGTATGGATGTATCAGGACCATATGGGGAAACTGCACAAGGAAACAACTATATAGTGAGTTTTGTCGATTGGCTAACAAATTGGCCTGAAGCATTTGCAGTACCAGACAAGAAGGCCAGAACTGTGGCCGGGTTGATAATAAGCGAAATCTTCCCTAGGTATGGTGCCCCTGTGCAATTGGTAACAGATAATGGCACGGAGAATGTGAACAGCATCATGAGAGAGGTTTTGACAGGTTTGAATGTAGAGCACATAAAAAACATCCCCCTATCACCCCCAGGGAAATGCTAAAGTGGAAAGGTTTCATAGAACCTTGGGAGATGTATTGGCCAAGTTGGTCAGAGAAAACACTGGAAATTGGGACTTGTATTTGACGCAGGCTCTGGCGGCCGTGAGGTTTACGATAAACGAAACCTCCAGATTTTCTCCTTATTTTTTGTTGTTTGGCAGAGACGTGGTCCTGCCTGTAGATAACCTACTGAAGCCCCTGAAGAAGGTATATGGGAGAAGATCATCATCAACTATTGCTGGAACAGCAACATAAGATATTCGTACAGGCCAGAAGAAGAATAAAGAGGACCCAGAAGAAAAGAAATGAGAGGGTGAATGCTGAAAGAAAGGTGGTAGAATTGAAGGTTGGAGACCCTGTCTACTATAAAATCCACCAGAGAGAAGGAAAACTGGACCAGAGATGGGAACCGTACTACCGGATAGTAGAGCAGACGGGCCCAGTATCATATGTAATATGGGATCAAGTGGCAGGACGAGCGAGGAGGGTTCATGCCAATGATCTGAAGAAGGCTGAAATAGCTAACCTGGAAATGAGCGAGCCGAGGCCTAAGAAGACAAGGAAAGGAAGGTAACTCTGGTTGAACCGGAAGGAATGGAGACGGAGGAAGACCGAAGAAGATGAGGAAATAGGTCGACTTGACCAGATAAACGAAGCAGTCCGAGTGACAGAGTTGGAACCCTCAGCGGGGATTAGCGATGTTCAGTCGTCGACTGAGTCAGTGCAGAGAAGACCCCGTGAGATCGCCATCACACCCCCATGTCCGAAGAAAAGGAAGAAAAAGACGAAGAGGTCCAATCAAGCAGTCGAAGGCTCTAAAAGAGGCACCCTGAACTGGACGAAGGACCCAGCGAGTGGGAGGAGGAGGATCAAATACCCCTTTCCCAGCTTAAGGAAAGGATAAAGAACAGGAGAAGTTTAGACATAGAGTCGAGAGGTATTGAAGACATTCAAGGCGAAGACTCTAAACAGAAAGAAGAATCAGAGGATGAAGAAGAGGACAAAAAACCTCCTGG
This sequence comes from Acanthosepion pharaonis, assembly GCA_903632075.3. NCBI lineage: Eukaryota > Metazoa > Mollusca > Cephalopoda > Sepiida > Sepiidae > Acanthosepion > Acanthosepion pharaonis. The sequence continues at coordinate 156,425 of CAHIKZ030003436.1, forward strand.
ACGGGAGTTAAACACAGAAGGAAGGGTGGAGGTTGAGCAGGAATCACCTCGGAAGATGAGATCAGGGAGGGAGAAGAACCCCAAATCTCAGTAGAACAAAAGGGCTGTGCAGAATAGAAGCATTTAGTGTCAACAGATAACGACACTGGCTCATCCAAGATCCTATTGGCTGACTATGGTAGATGTGAGTGGAGGGGATGGAGATGCGGGCTGCACCTCACGAGGAACGGAAGATCATTGGCATTATTGATTGGCCACCAGTGGTGTCATGAAGTACGACCTTTAGAGTGGGCGCCACGCACACCTGACCAGACCATTCTGTCTGCTAGGGGTTAGTTAGAGGAGGGAAGAGCCGAACTAAGAGAAAAGTTATGAAATGATTGAGTGATGAGTCGAGCGAGACTAAGTGATTGTGAAGAATAACAACAAGAGAATTTGTTACCTTTCAGGAATGATAGCAAGGTACAAGGTGGAAGCAGACTACATAGCATTAAATTCGGGGAGAACGAAATTCATGTTGCTATCAGCTGAAGAAGCTAGAAGGTGTAGAGATGATACCCTGGGGACTTATTGCCTCGTTGAGCCCCTATCTATAAAACTGGTAACCGCAGACTGTGCATACTAGAATTGTTTGAAGGGAGAGGGGAAGGAATCAAAAGAATCTGCCAAGTAGAGGTATTAACAAACTCGGCATTACCACAAGCTATCAGTGTTTCAGACAGGGGGTGGGCAGTAGCCACACAGAAACATATCAGCCTGTCTAGGGTATGTGGGGGAGAGTCCACAAGGACATTAAGAATAAGGCCACCGTTATCCCTGGTGACGCTACCCATGGATGTTCGGCGGTTGGGGTGTCCATCTCCTTGCCCCCTATTACCAGATGGAAGAAAGGTATGAAGAAAAGATTCACTCATAGAGATGATTGGTAGAGGCTTGATCAATTGTACAGAATTATGGGAGCCGATAGTGAAGAGATTTCTAATGTCACCTTAAATAAGATGCCAGTATTAATGAAGCCAATAGAAAAGATCGATATGGATCACTTAAGAGATAAGTTAAGTGCGTTGGGAGACGAAGGTGTAGCTTGGGAAGACGATGAGCAGATCGCGATAAGTTGGTCAATAGTGATGGGTACATTCCTAGTTATAGCCATCGGGGGTGTAATAATATGGAAGATTAAGAGTAAGAGAAGATTAGCGAACGACAGTCTAGTGAGCATGCAACAACTCGAGAGGGGGATGCCGGGCAGTGTTCCTTACTCAGACAGGACTGGCGAAGAAATTGCTGAAAGACCAATGGAGGAGGCTGGCGTGAGAACCACGTGCGGCGGAAAAACCAATGGCAGAGAGAGGAAAACATTGACCAAGAAAACATAGTGAAAATTGAATTACAATTTATGTAAAACAAAAGAAAATGAAAAGAAAACATTATAGAACAAAAAGAAAATGAAAAGAAAAATGTTGAAAGAAATTTCATTGCATTTGAAAAGAACATTTCATTATCGATATTCAAAAGAAAATGAAAAGAAATTTTGATAGAACAAAAGAAAATGGGCTTTCATGTTAGAAAGTAGAATTTGCATGAGACAAATAGTTATTTAAATTTTAAAGGTGTCATTTTAAATGACAAATCGGTTAGGGAGGATTGTGGCACCTTGCATTATTAGAAATATTCATAGAAATATGATTTAATTTTTTTTTACTCGGTTTACTAAACAGGTTGTTGATTTTTTTTTTTAAAACGGAAAATAATTGAGTTGAAAATAATTCACTAAGATTGTACTTAGACGATCCTAAGGAAAGAAGAAGGAAGGGGAAAGAGAGGAAAAAGAAAAAAGCAAAAGAGAGAGGTCGAGAAATACAAAAGCGGTCATTAACAAAAATACGAGTCAGAAAGATATCTTAGCTAGCATGTTGACCGAATTTTTTTAAAGACAATTGGAAGAATAGAATTAGAAATAATAAAAAAGAAAGAAAGGGAAAAGACATGATATCAAAACGGGCCGCTTGATGAAAACCAGATATCGGTCAAAGCATCTAGCCTACTTTTGCGTAGAAAGACACCTTATCAATTTGGATAAAGGGAAATTTTTGGGAACAATGAAAACGAAATCTTAATCAGAGAAAAAAGTGCTTTTTGGGTTGAGGGGAGTGACCGGTGGAACGGTATACAGATTCTGACCTGTTAAAATTAGAACCCCACATTGACGAGTGAAAGATGTTTTCAATTCAGATAAATTAAGATTTTCTGACTGCCGGGTCTGACAAAAACAAGAGGTGAAAAAAACGATTGTCTCAGATCACAGACTAATTAGCGGCAGGCTGTGTTGACAAAACCCAGGTGAGAAAAAGCCAAGATTATCATTTTCGTACGTGCGAAAAAAGGCAAAATTGGATTTTTTGTTTTTTAAAAACAAGAACGATGTAACCACGCCCGAAAGGAGGAGAAAGGATGCTCGATCAATAACAATTGGTCGGAAACGGTCACGTGATCTGCAGAAAAGAGGAGAAAGAAATGCCCGATCAGGAACCATTGGTCGAAAAACGGTCACCTGACATACAAGAGACTAAGAGAGATGGGTGTGCACCTCCCACAAAAGGCACTGTGAGGAAGTAGGGGTGAAAACAATAGCGATAATGGGAAGTCAAAAATAATGCGACTTTTGGAATTATCGAGAAAACCCTGACGCCGACAGACCCACCCCAGTTTGTTGCGGCGTCAATAAAAGCAGGACCCCAGTCGACAGAAATCAGTTGAGTTGGAGTGGAGTTGCAGCTGGACCGCGGGCAGGATAGAGCCTGAACGCGGGCATCGGGCCTGATTCACTCGCCCCTTTGCGGGCAAGAGAATCCTCAGACAAGAAATCCTTCCACCCAAGTCGAAGACAGAAGAGTTCAGCCCCGGACGGCAGCGAGAAGAGATCACCTCGGACGACAGAGAGTTGCGGCTGAGTCGAAGACAAGAGAACTTCCAGCCCAAGTCGAAGACAAGAGAACTTCCAGCCTAAGTCGACGAAGAAGAGGAAATACAACTCAAGTCGAAGAGAAGAATCAACTGCGAATGATCGATAGAAATTAGCCCCAGTGTCGAACCAAACCACACTCCGACATACACAATTCTAAAGAGTAGGCAATTCGAAATCTTTAGGTTGTGTGATAGAAGCTTGGTGCCATAGTCCACAGAGCGGGTTGGGAAATGAGAACAATTTGTTTTTTATGTAACGGACATTAAGATATAAAAGGTTGTTACCCATTTTTTTTCATCAGCAATCTTTTTTTGTCTCGTGAGTTTATTTTTCTTTTATTTGTGTTTTGCCACCCCCGTCGGACTCAACTTGTATCGGCCCCAATCCCTGCTGGTCCCGTCTGTCTAAGATCTAAACACAGCGTGGGTAGACAGACCGGAGATCGGTACAGTTGCTTTAGTGACCAGGTATTGGAAGCGAGTCGGGAAAGGCGAGGCTGGTGATCATCTGACCAAGGGGTTGAAGCGGCACGCTTGGACCCAGGAGGAGCGACCAGGAGGAGCGACGTCACCGTTGGCGCCGTAACCAAAGGATCCGACCCTGGGCCAGGTGTGTAACCGTCACAGTTGAAAAAGATAGCCAAAACAGGTTTGTTTTACATCTATTTTTCAAACATATAATTCATAAATAATTTAATATAACTTTGTGAAAACTGTTGAAACTTGTTAGAATCAATATTATTTGATGGATACCATATCGATTTTCAATAATTTTATTGGCTTTCTAATGTTACGAAATAGAAATTTAAATTTTAAAGCAAGCGTGTTCAAAAAGTAGTAGCATGTAAACCTCAATATAATTGAAACCTTCGTAAAACATAAAATTTGTAATATAACGTTGCGAAACTGTTGAAACTTGTCAAAATCAATATTTGTTGATGGATTCCATATAGATTTTCAATAATTTTAATGTGTTTCTAATGTTTCGAAATGCCAATTTAAATTTTAAAGCAAGTGTGTTTAACGTTCACAGAGTAGACAAAACAGGTTGCGTTTACATATAAATGTCTATATTTTTCAAAACTATGTAATACATAAATTATTTGAAATATAACTTTGTGGAAACTGTTGAAACTTGTTAAAATCAATATTTTTGATCGATACCATATCGGTTTCAATAATTTTATTGGCTTTCTACTGTTTCCAAGTAGTTATTTAAATTTTAAAGCAAGCGCGCTTAACGTTCAAAAAGATAGCTTTTACATCTAAATCTCAATATTTTTTAAACCTATGTTATACATAAATTATTTAATATACCATATCGATTTTCAATAATTTCATTGGTTTTCTAATGATTCCAAATAGCAATTTAAATTTTCAAGTAAGCGTGTTTAACGTTCAAAAAGTAGCCAAAAGAGCTTGCTTTTGCATGTAAAACTCACTATATTTCACACATTTGTAAAACATAAAATTTTAATATATCCTTGTGAAATCTGTTATAACATGTTAAAATCAATATATTTTGATCGATACCATATCGATTTTCAATAATTTTATTGGTTTTCTAATGATTCCAAATCGGAATTTCATATTTCAAGTAAGCGTGTTTAACGTTTAAAAAGTAGCCAAAGCAGCTTGCTTTTCTATGTAAAACTCACTAATATCATTGGTTTTTGTAATGATTCCGTATAGCAATTTAAAGTTTCAAGTAAGCGTGTTTAACGTTCAAAAAGAAGGCATAACAGCTTGCTCTTGCATATAAAACTCACTATATTTCAAACCTTTGTAAAACACAAAATTTGTAATATAACCTTGTGAAAACTGCTGTAAGATGTTGAAATCAATATATTTTGACGATAACATATCGTTTTTCAATATTTGTATTGGTTTTTTAATGATTCCATATAGTAAATTTAAGTTTTCCAAGCGTAAGCGTGTTTAACGTTCAAAAAGAAGCCAAAAGAGCTTGCATTTGCATCTAAAACTCACTAATATGAAATCTTTGTAAAACATAAAATTTGTAGTATAACCTTGTGAAAACTGTTGTAACATGTTAAAAACAATATATTTTGACGATAACATATCGATTTTCAATAATTTATTGGTTTTTCTAATGATTCCATATAACAATTTAAATCATCAAGTAAGCGTGTTTAACTTTCAAAAAGTAGCCAAAACTGCTTGCTTTTGCAAGTAAAACTCACTATATTTCAAAACTCTGTAAAACATAAAATTTGTAATATAACCTTGTGAAAACTGTTATAAGATGTTAAAATCAATATATTTTGATCGACACCATATCGATTTCAATAATTTTATTGATTTTCGAATGATTTCATATGGCAATTTTTATTTTCAAGTAAGTGTTTAACGTTCAAAACGTAGCCAAAACAGCTTGCTTTTGCATGTAAAACTCACCTTTGTAAACCAAAGTATTCGTAATATAACCTTGTGAAAATTGTTGTAACATGTTAAAATCAATATAATTTGATCGATAAGATATCGTTTTTCAATAATTTTATTGGTTTTTCTAATGATTATATATAGCAATTTAAAGTTTCAAGTAAGCGTGTTTAACGTTCAAAAAGCAGCCAAAACATTTTGTTTTGCATCTAAAACTCAGTATATTTCAATAAAAAAAAAACATAAAATCTGTAATATAAACTTGTCAAAAAATGTTGTAACATGTTAAAATCAATATATTTTGATCGATAGCATATCGACTTTCAATAATTCTATTGGTTTTCTAATGTTTACAAATAGCAATTTAAATTTTCATGTAAGCGTGTTCAACGTTCAAAAAGTAGCTAAAACAGCTTGCTTCTGCATGTAAATAAAACACACTATATTTGAAACCAATGTAAAACATAAAATTTGTAGTATAGCCTTGTAAAAATTGTTGTAACATGTTTAAATCAATATATTTTGATCGATTTTCAATAATTTTATTGGTTTTTCTAATGATCCCATATAGCAATTTAAATTGTCATGTAAGCTTGTTTAACGTTCAAAAAGTAGCCAAAACAGCTTGCTTTTGCATGTAAAACTCACTATATTTCAAACCTTCGTAAAACAGAAAAATTGCAATATAACTTTGTGAAAACTGTTGAATCTTTTTAAAATCTACATATTCTAATTTTCATATCGATTTTCAATAATTTTATTGGCTTTCTAATTTTTACAAATACCTATTTAATTCTCAAGCAAACGTGTTTAACGTTGAAAGAGTAGCCATAACATCTTGCTTTTGCATGTAAATCTCAACAATTTCCAAACCGTTGTAAATCATATAATTTGTAATATAACTTTGTGAAAATAGTTGAAACTTTTTGAAATGTATATATTCTGATCGATAACATATTGATTTTCAATAATTTTATTGTGTTTCTAATGTTTCCAAAAAGCTAATTAAATTTTCAAGCAAGAGTGTTTAACGTTGAAAAAGAAGCCAAAACAGCTTGTTTTTGCATGTAAATCTTAATATACTTCAAACCTTTTAAAAACATAAAATTTGTAATATGACTTTGTGAAAATTGTTGAAACTTGTTAATATCAACATTTTCTGATAGAAAACATATTGATTTTCAATAATTTTATTGTCTTTCTAATGATTCCAAAAAACCTACTTTTATTTTCATGCAAGCGTATTTAACGTTGAAAAAGAAGCCAAAACTGCTTGCTTTGGCATGTAAATCTCAATATATTTCGAAACGTTGTAAATCATAAAATTCATAATACAACTTTGTGAAAAGTTTTTAAACTTGTCAAAATCTATATTTTCTGATTGATTTTCTGATAATTTTATTGGCTTTCTAATGTTTCCAAATAGCTATTTCAATTTTCAAGCCAACGTGCTTAAAGATGAAAAAACAGACAAAAACAGCTTGCATGTTAATCTCAATACATTTCAAACCTTTGTAAAACAATAAATTTGTAATATAACTTTGTGAAAACTGTTGAATCTTTTTAAAATCTACATATTCTGATCGATACCATATGGATTTTCAATAATTTTATTGGCTTTCTAATGTTTAGAATTAGCTATTTAAATTCTCAAGGAAACGTGTTTAACGCTGAAAAAGTAGTTAACAGTTTAATTTCTTAAGCAAACTTTGAAAAAGTAGCCAAAACAGCTTCCTTTTGCATGTAAATCTCAATATTTTCCAAATCGTTGTAAAACATAAAATTTGTAACATAACTTTGTGATAACAGTTGAAACTTGTTAAAATCAATATTTGCTGGTCGATACCATATCAATTTTCAATCATTTTATTGGCTTTCAAATATTTCCAAATAGCTATTTAAATTTTCAAGCAAGCGTGTTTAACGCTGAGAAAGTAGTCAAAACACTTTGCTTTTGCATGTAAATCTCAATATACTTCAAACCTTTGTAAAACAATAAATTTGTAATATAACTTTGTGAAAACTGTTGTGACTTTTTAAAATTAATATTTTCTCATCGTTACCATATCGGTTTTCAATAATTTTATTGGCTTTCTAATGTTTTTAAATTGCAGATTAAATTTTCAAATATTTGTTTTTTTCAATGTTCAAAAAGTAGCCAAAACAGATTCATTTACACGGAAATTTCAATATTTTTTAAAAGTTTTTAAAACCTAAAATTTATAATATATCTGTGAAAACTGTTCGATCTTCCTCCGTTGTGAATTCTTGATCCGAAGAGCAGTGTATCGATCTCTCCAGAACGATCCGGTGGGAAGGGGAGGAAATAGTTGGGTATTTCGCTGAAAGGAAATCACTATTCATGCAGGAAAACTTTCTTGTCGTAGCCGCAAAGACATGAAAAAAAAAAAAAAGCAACTCCTGTCCCTGTAAAAAGAGCCCTATTTAGGTCACTGTCTTTTATGTCTCTGCCGAAGAATTTACACGAGTACAAAATGTCATAACGAGATTCCCTGTTTGGTTCGGAAAGTCACAGAGAGAGAAAGGGAAAATTTCTGCCTAAACAATTTCGGCTGATCTAAGGGAAGTAATTCGTGGATCTTCGTCTGCACTTACGATATAGCATTTTTAGAAGTCTGCTTTCTCGCAGCCTTGTTGACGAAGTTATCTGGATTCGTACGGGTTCTATTTCGATCTCTTGGCTCGGATCGGTCTTCTTGACACAGGGCAAACCAACAGACCAGACCAGCAAATTCCAACAAGCCGCCTTTTTCCGCGTTCTGATCACCGAACCCGATCATCCCTAACTCAAGCGTGCGGGCAGCTTATAGAGAGACGCGGAGCTAAACGATCTTTAGGCACTGCCCCGAGTTTTAATATGCAAATCGCCTGGACCACCATGTGTTTCCGCCTAATCTTCCGGATCTCCGAGGGCAACCAGTTTTAACGAGGTACTAAAATCGGATACGGACCTACCGCTAGATCTTCCGCAGACAACGTATATTTAAATTTTGCCAAAACCACTTATCCCGTCTGGTTGAATTCCGCTATTCAGACCACCCAAAAATCCAATTTGCCATTTATCACAAACTTTACTTTAACGAATCCGTCTCTTAATCACTTTGGAATTATTACATGTAATTAACTAATAATTCAACCCCAGAAACAATTGTGAAGAAAAAAAAAAACAAAAAACAAGAGAATAAAAAAAACTTATTTCTGGAATTACTCCGGAATCCCTTCTACCCAAGTAATTAGCACCTTCATCCTAATTCTTTAGCATTACTAAATCCACCTGGGGGGGGGGGTTCGTTCGATACCATATCCATGTTAAATAATTTTATTTGTTTTCTAATGTTTTTAAAGAACAAATGAAATTTTCAAACAAGTTTGTTTAACTTTCAAAAAGTAGTAAAAGCAGCTTGCATTTAGACGTAAATTTCAATATTTTTTAAAAAGTTTCTGAAACCGAAAATTTCTAACATAAGTTTGTGAAAACTGTTGAAACTAGTCGCAATCTATATTTTTCCATCGGTACGATATCGATTTTCAATAATTTTATTGGTTTTCTAATGTTTTTAATGAGCAAAAATTTCAAGATTTTTCGAAAGTTTGTAAAACCTAAAATTTGAAATATAACTGAAAACTGTAGAAACTTGTCAAAACAAATATTTTTCGATAGATACGATATCGATTTTCAATAATTTCATTGGTTTTCTGAGGTTTATAAAGCGCAAAATAAATTTTGAAACAAGTGTGTTTAAAGTTCAAAATGTAGCTAAAACAGGTCACTTTTAGAAGTAAATTTCAATAATATTGTAAGGTTTGTATAACATACATTACTTTGTGATACGTAAGTTTTTTTCAATAATTTTATTGGTTTTCTAATGCTTTTAATGAAAAAATTAAATTTGAAAAATTAAAATAATTTTTTAATTTCCAAAAGGAGCCAAAATAGTTTATTTTTATGGAAATTTCAATATTTTCAAAAGTTTGTAAACCTAAAATTTGTAATATAACTGTGAAAAATGTTGAATTTTGTCAAAATCAATATTCCGATCGATAACATATCAATTTTAAATAATTTTATTGGTTTCTTAATGTTTTTAAATAGCAAATTCAGTTTTCAAACAAGTGTGTTTAACGTTCAAAATGTAGCCAAAACAGCTACCGAAAATTTGTAATATTACAAATTTTAGGTTTACCAAACTTTTGAAATATATTGAAATTTAACTCTAAAAGCAAGCTGTTAAACTGGGAAAATTGTTAAAACTTGTCAAAATCAATATTTTTCGATCGATACCATATCGATTTTCAATAATTTTATTGGTTTTCTAAGGTTTTTAAAGAGCAAATTAAATTTTCAAACAAGTGTCTTTAACGTTCAAAAAGTAGCCAAAACAGCTATCATTTAGACGTCAAATTCAATAACATTGAAAAGTTTGTAAAACATAAATTACTAATAAAACGTTGTGAAAACTTGAAACTTGTCAAAATCAATATTTTTCTAGAGTAGCTATTTCAGCTTTCTTCAGATTATTGGCCTGGGCCCTCCTTACCCGTCTTGCCACTTGATCCCATATTACATATGATACTAAACCCGTCTGCTCTACTATCCGGTAGTATCTGGTCCAGTTTTCCATTTCTCTGGTGAATTTTATTGTAGACAGCTTCTCCAACCTTCAATTCCACTACCTTTCTTCCAGCATTCACCCTCTCATTTCTTCTCTTCTCTGCCCTCTTTATTCTTCTTCTGGTATGTACAAATATTTTATGTTGTTCCAACAACAGCTGTTGATGATCTTCCCCCATATACTTTCTTCAGGGCTTCAACGAGTTATCCACATGCAGGACCACGTCTCTGCCAAATAACATAAAGTATGGCAAAAATCTGAGGTTTCGTTAATCGTAAACCTTACGGCCGCCAGTACAGATCCCAATTTTCTGTATTTTTCTCAAGCCAGTTTAGCTTAATACATATCCCAAAGTTCTATGAAACCTCTCCACTTTAACATTTCCTTGAGGGTGATACGTGCTCTATATTCAAACCTGTCAGCACTTCTCTCATTATGCTGTTTATATTCAGTTGCACAGGGGCGCCATACAGAAAAGAAGATTTCACTTATTATCAAGTCGGCTACAGTTTTAGTCTTCTTGTCTGGTACTGCAAAATGCCTCAGGCCAATTTGTTAGCCAATAAATAAAACTCACTATATAGTCATTTCCTTGTGCAGTTTCCCCATATGGTCCTGATACATCTATACTCACTTTTTTCGGTACATCCAACCCTTTCATGCCTTCTACTCTGCAACTGGCACACTACACAACTTCAAACATAATTAGTGACCTCTCTGTACAATTTTGAGCCAATTGTACTTTCTCCTTATTAGGTCATATGTTCTGTCAATTCCCATGTGATCCAACCTCATGGTACTGTTCTAATATCTCTGGCCTCAAACATTTGGACACATACAACCTGTCTTTAAATTCCTCGTCTCTACCTGCAGAGATAATACAGCCTTTAATCTATTATTGCATACGTGATGGTCTCTCCTACCTCCACCTTTTTTCTAAGACCAGCTGTTTGTCTGCTCCCTTCTCAACCCTTCTATCCAGTAAGGATCATGTACAAAAAATGAAAGCTAAGTTCAAGGTGAAGGACAGTGCACAGCCGGTATTCAAAAAGAAACGGAATGTCCCTTTCGCTGCGCTAGAACAAATGAATAAAGAGTTAGATAGACTCGAACAAGCAGGTATTCTGTCAAAAACAGATTTTAGCGAGTGTCCAATCAAATACGAGTATGCGCAGATTTTTCCACGGGGTTAAACGATGCCTTGCAAGATCACCACTATCCTCTCCCAAGCCCTGAAGAAATTTTCAGTAAACTCAATGGTGGAAAAAGTTTTTCTAAAATTGACCTCACGGACGCATACCTTCAGATAGAGGTGGATGAAGAAAGTTACAAATTGCTCTGCATAAACACACATAGAGGGTTGTACAAATACAAAAGACTGGCTTTTAGAGTGAAGGTTGCGCTTGCAATTTTCCAGCAGGTCATGGACGCCATGCTGGGCGACCTTGAGTACGCAACAGCCTATTTGGATGATATACTATTTACTAGTAAAAACAACGGCAGAGCACCGGAACCATATAATAAATGTATTCGAAAAGATACAAGAATACGGATTTAAAGTTAAGGAGGAAAAGTGTGACTTTTTCTTACCAGAGATTAAATACTTAGGGCACATCATAAATAAAGACGGTCGTCGGCCGGATCCAGAAAGCGCCAACGCGATCAGAAACATGCAGGCACCAGATAACGTTCAAGCGTTACAAAGCATCCTCGGCTTAGCTAACTTTTACCAAGGGTTCATTAAGAACATGCAAAATTTGAGAGGGCCTCTCAACCAACTTTTAAAAAAGGACAAACCATGGAATGCCAAGACGAATTCGGTGAAGATCAAGAAAACTCTTAATTCAGACCTCTCCATCACACATTTCGACCCTAGTCTCGACATCATAGTCGCAAGTGATGAGAGCTCGTACGACATAGGCGCTTGCATAGTATATAAACTGCCAGACGGTTCGCGAAAAGCTGTGGCTTACGCATCATGATCTCTAGTTCGACCTCGACATGCCCCAAGTCTCTCCTGAAGTGCGACGCTCAGGAAGGAAAAGGAAATTTACTCAACCGCTTGACGTAAATCACAAGAGGAAAAAGTATGAAGTATTATTTTTTTTCTCCATTCCAAAAAAAAAAGTCTTTGGAAGGGGGGGTAATAGAGTACGGAAATACCTACACAAGAGACTCTTCCAGGCCTATATTAGACAGGCGACATATGACTCTAGAGAGTGGCAGACTGAGTGACAGTGAGAGTCTAGGGGTAATGACTAACAGTGTTGGACACTAACTTATAGTAAGCTCCGCTTACACTATCTCTGTAAAACTGTTGTTAATATATCTTTCTTACATCTAATCCGTGCTCCGTGTTTTACTACTGTGGTCCCCACATCAGTTATATGAAGAATTTTATGTTTTACATAGGTTTAAAATACATTGTGATTTACAAGCA